>ONZH01029469.1:0-433424 GCA_900303285.1 Rhinella marina | reverse complement strand
AGCCTCATTCTGCAGAAACTGATACATACGAACATTTTCTGAATCACTCCAAAATAACAGAATAAAGTTTTCAAAATAACTTAATAACGTTTTCAATAATGGAAATATTGGTAAAATAGAAATCATCACTTTGGAGTATTTGCAGAAATCTCTTCAGCTGTTTCATTTATCTACTGTAAATGGTTTTGGAGAAATCCATGTGCAGGAAAAACCCCATGAAGATGTGTGGAATGCATTTTCAGTTGCAGAAATGTCTAAAATAAATCTGATGTGTGTACATAAACTTAAAATCCTGTAAACAATTGGCATAACCAAGTGTCTTGTTAATAATAACTTACATTTATCTCCTAAAGACAGTATATATCTCACAAAAAGTTAGAGATACCAGTATTTGGCTTTCGGGTAAAATGTATGGAAAACTTAAAACATTCACGCTACAGTGATATTGTCTAATGAGTACGGCATTTAAGTAGGAGCATGTAATGGTGATTTCCTCATCTCAAACAATCGATGGCACATTGTCGTCCATGAAGATGAAATTAGGCAGTGACAACAGTGGCTAATGCATAGTGCTCTCCTTGACGTCTTCAACATTGTTGGCAGCCATCATTTCTGCTCAGCATGAATTGAGTTTCATCAGTGAACAGCATTGAGGCCCACTGGTCCCTCATCCAGCGTAGATGCTCTCTGGCCCATGCAAGATGATGATGCCTATGGTCAGTTACCCTTGCAGGTCGTATAGCACGCAGACCACGCTAATGTAAACAGTTTCGAATGGTCTGACGTGCCACTTGGGTGCCTCTTACCTCGCTTAAATGTGCCTGGAGTTGTGTGGCATTCATCATCCGGCTCCACAGGGCATTGTTCACAATGAAGCAGTCATCAGTGTGGGATGTGGTCAAAGGACCTCCACTTCTGCCTTGCTGTGACTCTTCCAGTCTCTCTCTACCTTTGCAATCTGCTGATGACACTCTGTGAGACTCTATGCTCAGTGGCCATTTCCGTCTGAGAACATTCTGCTTGAAACCTCACAATGGCGAGGTATTATTCATCAATAGTTAGGTGTCATCTGGGTCTCATGATGTCAAAATGTGAACAGCCAATTCTAATTGAACCAGGGAATTTATTGGGCGATTCATGGATCAAACATCTGTTGTGAATTTTGCTGTTAAGCTCCTTGTTAGAGAACTGCAAGTTGTGCAAAAAGTACTGAAATATTGAACAGTTGGACATGTGCATTCAAAAGTTTAGAGGTGGTCACATTAAGTTCTCCTGTAAAGGATAAAGTGCATTTTAGGTTCAACCTGAAATTTCACCCACAAGCAAAATTTATATATATATATATATATATATATATATATATATATATATATATATATATATTCTCCTCTTTCTTCTCACTATAACATCCTGTCCAATTTAATTAGACCTGACACATTCTTCAAGCCCTCAAGATGGAGCTTTATACCTGTGAAAATACTTAAGTGAATTTCAAAATATTACAAAACAAAACGTGAACAGAGAGAACAGTCTTCTGCTATCTCTAACCACAATATAGTTATTTTGTTTTTCCAGTCTTTAACCTTTACCGGACAACATCTTCACGGTTAGTCTTGCTGCATAAAACCATAGTCAGGAAATCTGAATGTCTTATAGGTGGTGGTCCCACCGCCAGGGAAGATGGCTGGAAGCTTTTGCATGGATCCCTCCTTCATGACTATAAGAGGATATATGAGACCCAGGTGATAATATCTTTTGTTTTGTGGGTGGTCACATTTTTTATTACAGATTCATGTTTATCTCATATAAGATGCAGAAGACTGAAGACAGACTCTCCTTAATAATATTTTCTAGCACTTTCTAGCACAAAGAAACGTTTTCCCCTAATAAAGTACATTACAAAAATGTTTAAATGGGTTGGCCCATCTCACACATTGGTGTCATATTGCTAGGATATGCCACCAATGTCAAATAGGTGTATCTATCTCTAGAACAGAGCCATCAAAGTGAACGAGAGAGTACTGAGCGGCCAACCTCCATTAATTTCTATGGGTTTTCTGAAAATAGACGAGCACCGGTTTGGCTGTTTCCGGCAATGCCATAGAAGTAAATGAAGGGCAGTTGCACTCAATCATTGCACTCTAAATTCATTGGTATGGAACTTCTGGAAATAGCTGAGCGCACTGAATGGAGAGCAAGCCGTGCATGTGTGGTGCTCTCTTGCTCACTTTAGGGGTACTATTCTAAGGATAAGTGCTGGTTCCAGTGGTGACATATTGGTGACATATGTGGTGACACAACCCCTTTAAAAAGTGAATGGAGGGAGGTCTCGTTTGCTCATTGCACTCTACATTCATTTCTATGGGACTTCCGGAAAAAGCCAAGCGTTATTTTCAGAACTTCCGTATTAGTGAATGGAGAGCAAGCCATTCATGTTTGGTGCCCTTTGGTTCACTTTGGAGGGTACTATTCTAGAGAAAGGTGCTGGTCCCTGAGGTGGGACCTGCACCTATCTGACATTGGTGGCATATCCCACCAATGTGTGTGGTGACACAACCCCTTTAACATCCCTGCCCCTACACTATATTAATAATAAACTGAAACAACAGATCCTAGATAAAGTCTGCTTCTCAATAAAACATTAGTATCATTGGCAAACTAAGGGATCCTCATATAGTTCAAGAATACTCTAAAGGCCAAAATAAGGTAATATGTTGAAATGTTACTTTTTTAGAAGCCCAACTGAATGCTGTGAAATTAAATACAATGAAATTCAAGCCACTTGAGATATACCGTATATGTAATATTATGATTTAAATGAAGACAATGGTCATAGTTTGAAGATACCTTGATACTGTGGGAATTTTTCTTGGCTCCTGTCCCAGATCCTTGTAAGAACTTAGTGGGTGAGACATCGCTTCAGAAGACAAACATGTAAATGATTTCTGATGAATAACAGCAACTGTGACAGAGATTTGCATAATAGTCAGTACGTAACACATTGGTCGCGTACCCAGTAAGAACAGCCAGATTATTCTCAAAAGATCATTGTCTTCTGGTACATTTAGTTTCTTATATAGAAACTACTTTTACATCATGGCATAGACCTTATAGTGCCTTATAGGAGCAAAGCAGAAGAAAAGGGTTTTTTTTTGTAGTTCCAGCCCCATGTCTGTTACATGTGAATAATCCTGCATTCATTTTATCTCTGAAATGCAGAAAGCCCATAAACACCCATTATAGCTATATTCATGTCAAACTGATGGCTTGTGGGTTTATGAGCTGTCAGGAGTTCAGAGAAAGGGCTATACATTGAGCCATCAGAGTTGCAACCTGATGGTTTAGTGTGAGACTGAAAGCATGATACTCTGCAGATAGTCTGAGTTTAAAAAATATATATATTTTTAGCCCAAAATGAGTAAAAGGGAATCATACAAAATGTCCCCCAAAGAAGCATAATTATAGCAGCTGCCAAGGTGACACAGAGGCACTACTATGGGGGTTCTCTTTTGTGCAGATCTGTTATATGGCATAATCCAAATGTAGAAGGTAAGTCCAGCACCATGTCCAGAGATAAAAGTCAATCCTTTATTGAAACATAATAAAATCCTCAAAATTATAATCCTCAAAGTGTATTCCAGATGCATACACCACCCTTAAAGGGGTTCTCGGGGCTGTTCATGGTCATCAATATCAGATCGGCGGGGGTCCGACACCTGGCACCCCCACAGATCAACTGTTTGAAGAGAAGGCTTGCGCCATGCCAGCACTGCCTCCTCTTCATTGTTTAATTACTTAATTACACCTAAACCGTCCCATTCATTTCAATGGGATGGATTGCTCCTACAGAAACAATGAAGAGGAGCCAGCGCTGGCACAGCGTGCCTTCTCTTCAAACAGGTGATCGGCGGGGGTGCCGGGTGTCGGACCCCCCCCAATCTGATATCGATCACCTATCCTGAGGATAGGCCATCAATAAAAAATAACTTGGACAACCCCTTTAATCATGGCATCATGATAACTTCGGCATATCCAGCACCAGTTCTAAATGTAAGACAGCTTCTGAGCCTTTTTCTACTCCTAAAAAAGGCCTAGCAAATGGTAAATGAGACAGGCCTGCTGGTCCATCCCCTTCCCGCCCACAATTTTAGACCTGGCGTGAGTGGGGAGAAGTCGCAGAAATCTACGCTATCTACTCCTGAAATACACCTAATTTAGGTGTATTTCAGCATAGTAAATGACCCCTTATATATCAATCGGCCAAATGCACATTGGGTCAAATGCTCATTGGGTCAAACAGCTGATCAGCGGGGATCCCAGGTGTTGGACCCCCACCGATCAGATACTAAAGACCTAAGCAGAGGATAGGTTATCAGTTAAAATGTCTTGGAAAACCCCTTTCAGTAATCCTTTTTACCGAGGTTAACAAGCCATATTTTTAAAGCCTCCTAATGTTAGAGAATCCCCCTCCCCCGTCACGTTTAATAATTTAGTCAAACTTTTTATAATGTGCAGCCCAAAGCTGTATCCTATATTAATGATGCTGTCATACAATGGGTTCACAGAAGGACAATATTACATTTGGGCTGTGGGATTTTTTTTTTAATGAATATTATTGCTTCACATACACAGAAGGTGCCTGCTCTATAATTGAACAGGATATTATTTTAAAAAAAGACAAGGAACAAGGAAAGACGTGACAAATACAGTGTGGATACTGCAGGCTGCAGAACTGAATCTCCACTTGTGGTATATGAAACGTCACAGTAATCTTAGCAATACATAGTCCAAATAAAAAAAACATCAAAAGACAACGTTTAGTCACTCACAAACTGGCCATTTCCTATGGTTTGCAATTGCGAAACAGTGACTATCACTGACCTTAACTGTGAGTAACTGTTCAGTTTTGCAGCACAAAGGGCAGTAGGAAGTAGAAGATCATTTAACATATTATTGAAAGGGGATGTATGAGAGTTAAGGCTGCTTTCACATCAGCGTTGCGCTGTCAGGTTTTGAGATCCGGCACAGGCTCTCAAAACCGCAGCAAAATGCTTCTGTTTTGTCCCCATTCATTGTCAATTTGGACAAAACTTAACAAACCAGAACCGAGTGCTCCAGAATTAATTCTGTTACGGTTTGTTGTGTTCCCATGCCGGACACAAAACCGCTGCAACCAGTGTTTTTGTGTGTGGCATAGGAAACTGAAGAAGCCGGCACCAAAAACCATGTAAGTCAATGGTGCAGGATCCGTTTTTTCTGACACATTATCAATATATTAAAACCAAATCTGTTCTGAACGGATGCAGACGGTTGTATTATTATAACGGAAGTGTTTTGCTGTGGTTTTCAGATCCCATGCTGGATCTTGAAACCAGACAGCAAAGACACAGATGTGAAAATAGCCTAAAAAGTCTGTGCCCCTCTTGTTCATAGGTTGTGCTTGGCATTGCAGCTCGGCAGGGGCGGACATACCGCGGTGCAGCCGTTTCGGCTGCACCGGGGCCCGGGACCGGAGGGGGGCCCTTTCTTCCCGGCGGCAGGTAGAGATGTGAGCGCTTCCATTTTGGAAGCGCTCATCTCTATATTCATCTGTATCGCCGTCCTTAGGACGGCGATACAGATGGATAATGCGGGGCAAGGGAGGGAGAGGCGTGTCCCTTCCCCGTTCCTCTGATAGGCTGCAGGCACTAGGCCTGTAGCCTATCAGAGGCCGGCACAGGCGGCGCGATGACGTCATCGCGCCGCCTGAGCCGTACAGCGCGGGACACAGGCCGGAAGAGGCCTGCATCACGTCGCTGACAGAGGCAAGGAGGTAAGTATAACTGTTAATTTTTTTTTATTTAAGTTGGCACTCAGTGGGGGCACTATGGGGGAGGAGCACTATGGAGGAGAGGCACTATGGGGGCCACTTTGGAGGGGGAGCACAATGGAGAAGGAACACTATGGGGGCCACTATGGAGGAGGAGCACTATGGGGGGCCACTATGGAGGAGGAGCACTATGGGGGGCCACTATGGAGGAGGAGCACTATGGGGGGCCACTATGGAGAAGGAAAACTATGGGGGCTACTATGGAGGAGGAGCACTATGGGGGGCCACTATGGAGGAGGAGCACTATGGGGGGCCACTATGGAGAAGGAACACTATGGGGGCTACTATGGAGGAGGAGCACTATGGGGGGCCACTATGGAGGGGGAGCACTATGGGGGGCCACTATGGAGGGGGAGCACTATGGGGGGCCACTATGGAGAAGGAACACTATGGGGGCTACTATGGAGGAGGAGCACTATGGGGGGCCACTATGGAGGAGGAGCACTATGGAGGAGGAGCACTATGGAGGGGGAGCACTATGGGGGGCCACTATGGAGGGGGAGCACTATGGAGGGGGAGCACTATGGAGGGGGAGCACTATGGGGGACCACTATGGAGAAGGAACACTATGGGGGCTACTATGGAGGAGGAGCACTATGGGGGGCCACTATGGAGGGGGAGCACTAGGGGGGGCCACTATGGAGGGGGAGCACTATGGGGGGCCACTATGGAGGGGGAGCACTATGGGGGAGGAGCACTATGGGGGGCCACTATGGAGGAGGAGCACTATGGGGGGCCACTATGGAGGAGGAGCATTATGGGGGGCTACTATGGAGGGCCACTATGGAGGAGGAGCACTATGGGGGGCCACTATGGAGGAGGAGCACTATGGGGGGCCACTATGGAGGAGGAGCACTATGGGGGGCCACTATGGAGGAGGAGCACTATGGGGGGCCACTATGGAGGAGGAGGACGACTATGGGGGGCCCTATATATATACTGGCACTATGGAGGGCGAGGATCACTATGGGGGCCCTATCTTATATTCTGGCAGACATGGGGGCACTATGGAGAAGGGGGGGAGAGGAGCACTATTGGGGTCATTGTATAGGGGCACTAAGAGGGTTTTTTGGGTACATAGTAGGGGGCATTGGCACATTATGAGGGCACTATGGGGACATTGGCTGGCCGGGGGCACTAATTATTTCTATTGTTGGGACTATTACTATCAGCTTAGCACAGTTATTTTTGGGGAACATTTTGGTTATAATTTAGTGTCAGGGACACTTTCCTGGGTGCAGTTATTTTAATTACTGAAGGCGGTAGTATTTGAGGGGGACTGTTTCTGCAGTATAGTTTTGGGGAGCACAGCGGGCACAGTATTGGGGAGTGGCAGGATGAGGAGTTCAAGAAGGTGGAAGAATGATAGAAAAGTAGGAATCTAAGATGTCTATTTGTCAAACTCCACAGAGAGAAGAGATGGCTGGAAGAAATCATCATGGCAGTCTGGTCTGAAAGGAAAAGATGAGGAAAGAGAACATCTACATCTAAGAAGACGTCACTGGATGTAGGAGGTATGTGGACCTGTATTAGGCTACTTTCACATCTGAGTTGGTGATTCTGGCAGGCTGGTCCAGCAGAGAACAGCCTTCTGGAATTCACCGGCTCTGGCACTGCTGGATGCAGACAGAATGCCCGCCGGCCCCATTAACTATAATGGGGTCAGGCAGAGATCCGGCCACAATCTGGCAAAAATGCAGAGAATCAGCAGGACACAAACCTCTGCATGACTGAGTCTGTGTCCGGCCAATTTCTTGCATTCTCTGCCAAATCAGGTGGCCGGAGCATAGTGCTGCAGGTGTGAAAGTAGCCTTACCCTGTATGTTTTGTATTGCTATATGTAATGTTAGGACACCATAGGTTAGGTTGAGAATTTGGTTTGGGAACGGCGGGGGGGGGGCCCAAACACATTCCTTGCACAAGGGCCCTCTGCTGTCTGTGTCCGCCCCTGCAGCTCGGCCCCATTTAAGTTCTGTTCAGCTGTTGCAATACTAGACCAAAACCAATGGACAGGAATGGATAGTGTTTCTGAATGTTTCTTTATTTAAAAAAAAAAAAAAAAAAACAGGATGAAGACTATGGACACCTTCGAGAGCAATATTTTATTATTGCATTTCACTCATTTTCACTACAAAAATATTATTTTTATTTGGTCTTTACTAAAAATGTTCAGAAGTTTTAGTCCTACAAAGTTGTCTGACTGCAGACCGTCACTTTCTGTTTTACACTGAGCCCCGTCATGTTGTTGCTCTGATGGCTGGTTGTGTAGCTCTTATGTCTGAATTCCTGTCAGCTCATAAACATTTAGGCTATTTTCACATCTGCCTTTTCCTTTCCGGTTTTGAGATCCAGCAGAGGATTTCAAAACTGCAGGAAAGCGCATCTGTTTAAATAATAATACCAGCTGCATCCGTTCAGAACGGGTCCCATTGTATTATATCGAAAATGAACTTGCCAGACCCGGCATAAAATACCATTGTGAGTCAATGGGTGCCAAATCCACCATTGATAGTTTTTTTTTCAGTATCCCATGCGGCACACAAAAATGCTGCATGCAGCAGCTTTGGGTCTGGTATGGGAGTGCAACAAAACAAAATGTAATGTATTCTGGCGCATTCCGTTCCGGTTTGTTGAGTTTTGTCCCCCTTGACAATGAATGAGGAAAAACTGAAGCGTTTTCCTCCGGTTTTGAGATACTCTGCCAGATCTCAAAACTGGAAAGGAAAACACAGATGTGAAAGTAGCCTTATTTAAGCCATATTCTTATCGGTCTGCTGATCATTTAGCTACATGTATAATGAGTGTTTAAGATCTATGAGGAACTCAGAGATAAGGCCTATACATCCAGCCATCAGAAGAGAAACATGATGGGACTGACTGTAAAACAGAAAATGCCAGTTTGCAGATAGACTGAAACTTTTTAGCCAAAAATGAGTAGAATACAATCATAAAAAACTGACTTCCAAAGGTGTTCATAGCCTTTTAGCTATCATCTACATTCACACCACACAATGGAAGAGGATGAGAAAGATTCTTTGCAGCAAACATTGATGTCAACAAGTATTGCTACTGTTCTGCAGTGGTAAAATGAACAAGCACGTCTGACATTTTTATGAGCCAGTAAGTTATAATTAAAATATTAGAAACAATGAGAACACTATTATGGCCTGGTAGTTAAACGTAATATAACACCTAACAATTATCAATATGTGATTGTGAAATGCATAACACTTTGGGGCAGAGACCTAAGACTGGTGTTTTATATGCTGTTAGAGTAAGTGTGCATGTGCAACCATCACTTCATTCACTGTGAAGACTCTGGAATCCCTTCTTGTGGTCAAAGGGATACCCACTGGTTGGACCTTCACCAATTAGACACTTATGACCTAACCTGCAGATGTTGGGACAACCCCTTAAAATGGCACATGCCTCTTAATAAATTGTGTGCATCTTTGGCTTGTCCCTGTGCAGCAAATTGAAATCTACACTAGTTATGAGTTGATGTAGATCTGATGTAGAGCCACAATTTGCACCAATTTTCTTACATAAAGTATGATAAGCCTGGCTGGCCAAGGAGGCCATAACCCTTTCACTAACCCCTTTTTACTTTTTTGAACCAGGACTTGAGCTGCAGAAAATCTCAGAAGTTTCAGTGCAAAAATGTTGTGCGCTAACATTTATACCTGGTGCACAGGTCATATTATATGCCCCCACCCCATTGTGTTACATCATTGAATTTTCTGACAAGTATAATAAACTGCATTACAGAAGAAATGTAGTGTATTATACCAGCGATTGGATTTTGGGGAATCAAATAAAAAAAGGTAAAAAAAAATATTTCAAGTAAAAAAAAAACACTCTTTTCCCATAAACACGTTAGTTATCATTGAAAAAAATGGTAAAATAAAATATATGGGAAATAATTAGTATTGCTGCATCCGTAACAACCCAGTACAACATGATCATGTTAATTTTGCTACACAGTGAACACTATGACATTTAAAAAAAAAACAAAAAAAAAAAAACAAGGGATTGCTGTTTGTTTTAATTAATTTCACCTCCCAAAAGTGAATGGCTGTAGTGGCGCAAGTGACCCCGTCCGGAAATTTACAAGCCTGGGAATGGAAGCATCCTCCTCTGCACTGAGGAACAGGTGACTGGATTTCTTATTTTAGCACACTTGGAGCACACTTTGGAAAATAATAAAAAAAATTAGGTAAAGGTGGAAAACTCCTTTAAGTAAATACACTAAACCTGTTTTGTATTTTATTACACTTATTACACTTATTTTTTAGCTCTATTATAACTTATCCTGTTTCATTAGGGCACAAAGCTTTAAAAAAAAAATACAATTTTACAATTTTTTGGCCTTGGCCTTGTTTGCTCTCTTTCTGCAAAAAAAAAAAAAAATGGCAGCAGGTGCTCTGGACTGAAGAGTCAGAATTTGAAATATCTGTCTGTGACAAAGTTACAGGTCACAGGTTTGTTCCCTGAAAGGCTGGAGAGCAGAACAATATTGGGTATCTGTAGCCAACAGTGAAGTATGGTGGAGGTTTCTTGCAAGTTTGGGGCTGCATTTCAGAAAATGCAATTGGGGATTTGATCAGGATTAATGGTGTTCTCAGTGCCAAAAAATACAGGCAGATACTTATCCATCAGGCAATACCATCAGGGAGGTGATTGATTGGCTCCAATGACCCCAAATATACAGCAAATGTCATTAAGAACTTTCCTCATTGTTACAGGCTCATTGCCCATATTGCGGACTGTAAGCAGCCCGTCTGCAATATACGGGCACTGGCTGTGTGCACTCCATGGTGCGCATGTGGACTCATCGACTTGAATAGGTCCGCGATCCGCAACATAAGATCAAAGATCAGACTTCACCTATCTTTTGTGGAACAGAGGCACTGATCGGAAGCCCACAGAAGCACTACGAAGCAGTTCTGTGGGCTTTTGGGTCTGTGCCTCTGCACCACAAAAAGAAAGAACATGTTCTGGCCATAACTTGCGACGAGCCCTTACGAAGAACAAAGAATCCTAGAAGTGATCATATGGCCTTAACAGAGCCCTGATCTCATCCTCATCAAGTCTGTCTGAGATTACAAGGAGAGACAGAAGGATTTGAACAAGCCTACATCTATGTGAAAGTGTACCTAGAAGAACTGATGCTGTTTTAACAGAAAACGGAGGTCACACCAAATATTGATCTGATTTAGATTTCCCTCTAATTACATTTATTCAATGCATGCACCTTGTCAATGACACAGAAGCAAAATAAAAGCGTAAGGCCCCATTCACACGACCGTATGTTCATTTCCGTATCTTATCTGCATTTTTGCGGATAAGATACGGAACCATACGGACCCATTCATTTTTCCATAGGAGGAAAAAAATGCGGAATGCACACCGTGTGCATTCCGCAGCCGTATTTCACGGCGGATTGTCCGCAAAAAAAAGGAAACATGTCCTATACTTGGCCGCAAAACACGTGCGTAGCCCCATTAAAGTCATTGGGTCCGCAAGAATACGGAACACTACGGAAGACTTTCCGTATGTCTTCCGTTCCATTTTTATACGGATCACGGAATACATACAGTCGTGTGGATGAACCCTAAGGCCCCATTCAAACGACCGTGAAATGTTCATGTGGGTAAAAAAAAAGCAGCAAAGGTTCCTTAAAAAAACCCTCTTTCAAGAGGCTCCCCAAATAACCTGAAAAGGGGGGAAAAGGGATGAGGCGCACGAATGCGCAACTTAATTTCCTGAGTTGCCTCGTCATCCTCCCGCGCTGGAGAAAGGGGCGGAACTACCAGAGAGGAGTCTGCATCGCTGAATTGAATTAGTACGCAACAGCGTATAGAGTAACTACCAGGGAAAAGTCTGCATCGCTGAATTGAATTAGTACGCAACAGCGTATAGAGTAACTACCAGGGAAAAGTCTGCATCGCTGAATTGAATTCGTACGCGACAGCGTATAGAGTAACTAAATTATACGTAGAATAGCGTATAATTTATAGGACACACTACGTAGCGAATCGAATCACCTAATATTCGGATTCACTTCGCAGCTGAAAAATCCCAAGATTCGATACAAATGGCGAATAGATTCGCTCATCTCTAGAATCTACGAAGCCGCGAATAGATTCGCTCATCTCTAGTATGGGATAGTAATTTTATCTTACAAAAATTTTTTAAAAAAGAACTTCATTTGGTTGCCTGCACCTTTTAGTTGATGATCTATGCTTAGTTGATTTGAATTAGCTGTAGTTCCTCACCCAGCCACTTTCATATGTATGGCGATGTTGTGCACAGATAAGCAATGCATCTACTACAAAGCTCAACCCTCACCGATCATATATTCATGGCCCAAGTATACACCACTATAAATTCTATAGGATACTTTGAAGATGATATACTTTACTTTGAAGATGATATATATTGCAGAATGCAGACTATCTTACTGAGGAATGTGGAGAATTTGGAAAACATGGTAGAGAAACGGAAAATTAACTTTTGCACAAATGTCTTGATACAAACTTGGGATGTGGTTCTAAATGTGTTTTGCTGTTATGTATTGGATACATTTAGTTAAAAGTAGAGTAATAGAAAAACTAGCATATCATTCTGTTTTATTTTTGCATATTTAAATCAGAAATAATCTGCAAAAACATTCAAGACCAAATATTGTCATTGTAACATTTTCTTAAAAAAAAAAAACGAGAACTTCCATATAAAGATATGTTTTCTTTTCAAATTCTTTAAATATATTTTTATCAGATATACTGAAAAAAGAGAAGACTGCGTGATTAAACACATAATTGCTGGTTGGAAAGAAAATCACATTCCTTTGAAGGAAAAAAATCGAGGAGGCTGTGGAACGTGACATTACGCAAATTCATTGACTGAGCATTGTTCTTGTTCCCTAAATTGTAATACTAGAACAGATTTTTATCTAGATTCAGATCACGGAGTGGTGCAGTGAACATAGAATGTTTTCTTTCAGTTGTCTTTAACAGAAATTATTTTCTATCACAAATACCACAACAAAAAAGCTAACTGAGGCTACTTTCACACTAGCAGCAGTGGCAGTGGATTCCAGCAGGCTGTTCTCAGCAAGTTTGCCTTTCTGCGGCCGGAACCATGGCCCGCCCCTATTATAGTGAATGGGGCAGGATCGTAGTTCCGGCCCCGCAGGTGCACCAGCGGCAGCTCGGATACGGCAGGCTGTTCACCCGCCAGAAAAGCCTGCCGGAATCCACTGCCACTAGTGTGAAAGTAGCCTGAGACAACATTTAAAAATTTTGGATTATTTCCATTGTTGACATGATAGATGGTCAACACCTCCTTAAGGTGTATTCACACGGCAGTAAGTGTTTTGCGGTCTTCAAACCCCAGATCCACAGAACATGGATAGTGGCCGTGTGCATACCACTTCTCGGTGCAGACTTCTTGACTTCAATGGGTCTGTGGTCCGCATGTTGTGGCAAAGTATTAAAGTCCAAGCAACAGAGGAGAAATCACTGTTAGAAATCGAGTTGGGAATAATCGTGGGTAAAATCTGTTTTTATTTTCACTTTCAGCTTTATTCACAGCATCCCGATTTCTATCAGTGATATTTTCCCCTGTACTGAACATATTTCTGACATTCTGGTATTGTCTGAAAGCTTGGGATTAGCTTTGGGTCAGCTTTCAGATAATACAAAGCCCATATGTCTAGCTGGTACCAAACCAGAGATCTGAGCAGCTAAAGCAGCCCCCCCTCCCTGTCAGTATGGACGAGAATAAGGGACAGGAGACTATTAAGAGGCTAAAACAAATGCTTACTGATTTCATGTAATTGCAGGGCTTGTCTCTGGATAGCTGTATGTGAGAGGATACACTGCTCTGGGGTAGTGGGGGAGGTTATCTGCATTCTGATTGGTATTGTTTGCCTCTGGTTAGCTGTGTGTGAGAGGATACACACCGCTCTGGGGTAGTGGGGGAGGTTATCTGCATTCTGATTAGTCCTGCTAGTTCATATGAGGAGAGAAAAGGCTTATGGGAAGTGAGGGAAATACAGGATGGCCTCAAGGACAGGGCAAATATCACTACAGGAAGTGCAGCAGAGGCCATCTTAGTTAGATGCTGAAATAGAAGCATAGAGACATATGGTTGCTAAGGGATTAATACAGACATCAGAAAGGTAAAATTAACTGAAAAATACAACTTTATGAATATCTGCCCTTCAGCATCACGTATGTTAGGAATTTCATTTTTTGTGAAATGGCAGTTACACTTCTTAATTCTTTATTAGAAACTACTACTAGAAAATCTTTTCTCCCATAGATAATGCTTAGGTAGGGTACTGGCTCTCCTTAACCACTTCCAGACCGGGCCATTTACACCTTTCCTGACCAAGCTTTGGAATTCTTTTATTTATCCAAGCTATTCTGAGATAGTTTTTTGTGACACATTGTATGTCATGTTAATGGTAAATTTGAGTCAGTATGTTTTACTTTTATTTATAAAAGAAAAAAATCCCTATTTTCTAAATCTGAATCTCTGCTTTTAAGATAAATAGTGATACCTCATAAAATATGTATTAACATTTGCCATATTTCTACTTGTTAGCATCATATTTCTACTATGTTAGCATCATTTTGATAATGTTATTTTATTCTTTTAGGATGTTAGATGGATTCAAATATTAGATAACATTTTTGAAATTTTCGTACATAATAGAAACCGCCCATTTTAGAAACTACACCCCCTCAGACTATTCAAAACTGGTTTTAGAAATGTTGTTAACCCTTTAGATACTTCATAGGAATTAAAGCAAAATGGAGGTGAAATTTAAAATATTTTTTTTGCTGATTTTCCATTTTAATCCATTTTTCCTGTAACACATCAAGGGTTAACAACAAAACAAACATCAATATTTATTACCCTGATTCTGCAGTTGACAGAAACACCTCATATGTGGTCGTAAACTGCTGTATGGGCACATGGCAGGGCTCAGAAGGAAAGGAGAGCCATATGGATTTTTGAGGGCAGATTTTACTTTGAGTGCCATGTTGAATTTGAAGAGACCCTGATGTACCCCCATAGTGAAACCCCCCAAAAAGTGACCACATTTTGGAAACTACACCACCCAAGAAATTTTTCTGGGAGGCAAAGTGACAAGAAAAGCTGTTTTGGCTTAATTTTTGTTTACAGAGTTTACTTGATAAGGTAGATTATGTGTGAAACTTTTATTTTAATTTTTTTATTTTATAATTTGTGTCATGCAATACCTCTTTAACATCACATTTTTTTTATTATTGATGTTTCCTGTAACTGGAGCTGACATAGTAGCTTCAGTTTCTGTCTTTTGTAGTTTGCAGGATGAGGAGGTGTCGATGTCCGATGCTACTCTGCTAGCAAGATTTTGTCATATGCAATGTTCTGCCATAACCTCCTTGCTGCTAATGGCTTTATCTCCAGCTGTATAGCAGCTAGAGATATGAATAAGATGCTAAACTTTAAAACAAAAACAGGTTTGTGTGGCTAGCCACCATAAATCCCTGAATATAACCTTTAGCGACCTGGTTTCTAAAGGTTCTATCACATGACTGATCTTGTTTTAAAGCTTATATTCTTAGCTTTAAAACAAGATCTGGCACATATATACAGCTGGAATGCAATCTTAGATATTCTAGCATGAACGGACTGCTGATATTAGCTATCTTGGAGTAGGAGAGGGGGGACAATACATTATCTATTAAAGAAGCAAAACAACTAGAACAATAGGAAGCAGCAATATAGCAAGCAGTGCCTCCAACAAATGACAGAAACGAACGCCACGTGACATAGACCCTATTGACTATAATGTCATCTGATTTCCAGTATGCTGCTCTATTTTTATTTTTTTTTAATCTGGCAATGGAGGCTTCTAATACAGATGTGAACAAAGGATAACTTGCACCTTTGTGCATATCAATCCCCCCATGAATCAGACAGCAGTTGCACCACACACATGAATAAAGTTTACATTTTACACTGTCCCTATTCTGTCCATACATGTCCAAAACATGTAATCTGCTTGTCTAATGATAACCTTTACATGGTGCAATAATATCAACAATTATCATCACTCAAGAGATGAAAATCAAATATATTATTGACAGATGGGTATTGGCTTCTCCATAAGAATTACACCTGTTCACACATGATGCCACATATTTTTTGGCTTCATTGTATTTTAAAAATTATAGGAAAAAATATTTATGTAACTGCTTCATGATGTACCGGTATGTCAGAGGTGCATGAGGGGTCTATGTGTCGGGCTCACAAGGGGCTCTTGCTAAATATACAGCAAGTGTATGCTGTATAATGTCTGCCGATCAGGTATCCCCATCATTTCTGGTCACCAGTATCGCCCATCTTCTCATTCTTGGTTCCCAACATTGTTCCTATTCCTAGCCACCAGTATGGATCCCTTCTGATCCCTAGTCACCAGAATGGATCAGCTCTCACTCTTGGTCCTCAGCATGGCTCTGCCTCTATTTCTTTGTCCCCAGCATAGTTCTCCTCTCATTCATTGTCCCTACATTTCTCCCCTTATTCTTAGTCCCCAGTCCTCCTTTTTTTCTGCAGGCCTGGCTTAATTTTCCCCCCATCAAAGCTAACCTTGACACCTCAGTAGCAATCTGCAGGCTCCCATGTTAAGCAGTCGGGGGGGTTGTTACATGCAACACTCTTAGGCTTCTCTCTCACGTTCTCTCACAGCCTTCCCTGATGTCCCTTACAAATCTCCTGTACCAGCTCACTCTAGTGCTGTGATGTGGCACAGCCCAAACCTGTGCCACCTCTCCTGGTACATTTTATTTTACAGGGAAAAGCATCAGCCCATTTCCTTTATTAAATATCAACTTACTTATTAGCTACAACGTTTTATTACCTGGACTGCCATTTGCCTAAGGGTATCTGTGTTACAAATATTCAGAAATGATTTAGAACATTTCGCCTATGTAGAACATCATATTCTTGCTTTGTTTTAGTCATATATTCTGTGAAAACTTGTCTGCATTCCTGGGAGGTGAACACCATTATTTACGAATTTAATCGGTCTTGAAATATGCTTCAGAATCCTTAAGGACTGCAGAACAAGACGCTATGTCTATTGCAAGTTTACAGTACATTCAGATTTAAAAGGCTTCCTACGATGCATAATGCCGCACTAGCAACTGCACAGGGGGCAGCTCCTGGCCACTGGCACCTTGCCCAATTGGCGGTGGTCGTTATTTACTCGTGACCACTTTCCTGGCTGTCGCCGGCTGCATCTTCTTCTGTGCAGGCGCTGAACTGTTTTAGCTTGATCCAGTGGCTGCACACAGTTGTTACTCCCAATTGTAATAATCTTTCTGGGTATTGCAGTCCACACATTCATCACTTTAGTTGCCTGCCTTTAAACCCACTCAAGCTCTACTATGTCTTTTATGTGTGTTGGTGCCCAACCTTTACACAATATTCCATAGACGGTCTGACAAGCGATTTCTGGAATTTGCTTACATCATGTACATCTACTTCATGCTCCTTTTTGCCTTGGGAGCTACCTGACTTGAGTTTATAGTGAATTGAAATTTGTAAGTTCTTTTTCATGTCAGTTTTACACAAAGTGTTCCCGTTTAGTAAGAAATTTAGTTATTTATATATTTCATTAATTGATATAGTGCCAACATGTTCCACAAAGCTGTACAGCAATTGTCAGGACTTCATTATTTCGAGGAACTCTTGACTGTCATTCTCAAGGTAATGGGGGTCCTAGCAATCGGATCCAGAATGATTATCCTATAGATATTTTGTATCTTGGACAACTCCTTAAAAGGGTTATTCCAGCCCCAACTCCATTTTAATTTGGCCCCAGGCAGTGAAAAATGCATTCACTTGCTCCCTGCCGCTCTGTTCCAGTTCCGAGGCTCAGTTCATTCTGGTCTCGATCGTGTAAACTTCCAGATGGCGTCATAAGTACTGCTGCAGTTATTCACTAGCCTCAGTAGTGATGTGTCCCCAAGCGACACGTGACCCAGCAGTGATGTGCCTCCTGGGGACATGTCACCACTGAGACCATTGAAAGACTGGAGTGAATGTGACCCAATTCAGAAGTTTACATGCCAGGAACCAGAAGGAACATTGAACAAAGCCTCTGGGCTGGAACAGAACGTCGGGGAGCAGGTGGGTACATTTTTTACTTTAGGTAGAACACTGTCTGGGCTGAAGCTAAAATAGAACAACACAAGGAATGCCTCAAACAATATTTCAAAGGGGCACAAATACATACAATATATCACCTACAAAACTGTTCCCCACAAGGGGAACAACAAATATGCCCACACAATAAATAATAAAAATATAAAATTTATTTTATGAAATAAAAAAATATACAGACAAAAAAAATACATAGGGGATAGCCACATATAGGTATCAATGACCCTCAATGCTGCGCAAAAACCATAAGTCCCCCAAACACCACTACCCCCGAAAAAGATATAATACACGTATAGGTGAAACCACATATAATTCAAAAGTAATTATATCCAGACCATATCCTTAAAGGGGTATGCCCATCTCACAAATGTAGTTTGTATAGTTAGATATAGCCATACCAATATTATTACTAATAGAATGTATTTATATACAATGTACCGTTTAGAAGATTTTCCTATTTGTATTTCCATTGTCCCACACTCATCAGTCAGGCCCTTGCCCCTAGTTACGGCCACCGGCTCTGAGGTAACTGCTGTATTGTAAACGCACAATACATGAGCATGCGGAGACACATCTTAGGGTACTTTCACATCTGCGTTTTGGACGCTACCAGTCCAATGGTCAGGATCCATCCAAAACACAGACTTTATAAACAGATCCTGCTCCATAGAGATGAATTGATCTTGGAACAGGATCCATTTCTCTGCGTTTTGGAAGCGCAGACAAAAATGCTACAACCCTAAGATGTGTCTCCGCATGCTCATGCAATGTGCGTTCACAATAAAGCAGTTACCTCAGAGCGGGTTTGAACAAGAGCAAGCCGACCACCACTACTACATGGCCGCGGTGATCGTAACTAGGGGCAATGGCCTGACTGATGTGTGTGGGACAATGGAAATACAAATAGGCAAATCTTCTAAATGGTACATTTTATATAAATACATTCTATTAGTAATAATATTGGTATGGCTAGATCTAACTATACAAACTACATTTGTGAGATGGGTATACCCCTTTAAATCATAGCAATATAGTCAATAGACATCCCATCATAGGAAATGGTCCAGAATCAAAAACAAAAAATCAAACATCATTAGTAACCACTAGGCTCACCTATAGACATGATCGGGGGGGAACGGACAATGGGGTAACCAAAAAACTACCTCGACGTGTGTTTCCCCTCAATAGGCTTCATCAGGAGGTCGTAAGGAGGAATATTTTTATTATTTATTGTGTGGGCATATTTGTTGTTTCCCTTGTGGGGAACAGTTTTGTAGGTGATATATTGAAGCTAAAATAGAGTTGGGGCTGGAATAACCCTTTAAAGGAGTTGTCCAAAATACAAAATATCCACAAGATAGGAGATAAGTACCTAATTGGTCTGGATATGACTGCATTGATCTTGAGAATGGTGGTTCAGAGGAGGAGTTTGGGGCTGGAATAACCCTTTAAATGAATAAAACTGAATCACCTTTATAATCATGTTGCTATACTCCACCTGCCCATCTAGTCAAAGGGCTCCAAAAGTGTAAGCTGATGTAAAAGTCAGTGAATTGCGTATTAGAGCTGTAATGCCGGCAGACTCTTCCACTGGAAATTAAACCAATCTCCAGTGAATAAGGAGAATAAAGAGTCCCTATAACTAGTTTTATCATCTGCCAAAGCAATAATGTACATACACTCATGCTGATCATACAGTGCACAGATGAAGTTTCTTTATATTCTTTTCTTAGGCTACTTTCACACTAGCGTTTCTATTTTCCGGTACTGAGATCCATCATAGGATCTCAATACCGGAAAAAGACACTTCCGTTTAGTCCCCATTCATTGCCAATAGGGACAAAACATAACTGAACAGAATGAAATGCTCCAAAATGTATTCCATTCCGTTCTCATATTGGAGAGCAAACCGCAGAATGCTGCGGTTTTCTTTCCGTCATGGGATGCGGAGCAAGATGGATCCATCATGACTCACAATGCAAGTCAATGGGGACGGATCCGTTTAACTCTGACAAAATAGAAAACGGATTCGTCCCCCACTGACTTTCAATGGAGTTCATGACGGATCCGTCTTGGGTATGTTGAAGATAATACAACCGGATCAGTTCATATCGGATGCAGATGGTTGTATTATGAGTAACGGAAGCGTTTTTTTTATGAGCCCTGCCGAATCCAGCAAAAACGCTAGTGTGAAAGTAGTGTAATATAGGGGTGGAGTACTGAAATCACAATTTTAGAATCACACCAACCTCTGTTTACAATGGCCATTAAGATGTGGGAAGATGTTGGGTCACTTGTTTGTTCTGAATCTCTGATAGCAGAAACTCCTCCAAAATCCTGTAGTGAATTTATACATTCAAAATAGGGATGAGCGAACTTTTGAAAAGTTCGGTTCGGTTCGCTTCGGCGAACTTTCTTGAAGTTCGGATTCGTACGAACCGAACCTAAAACGAACCTTGCTATAACGGCTGAATAATTGCTTCTACAATAATGGGAGTCAGATAGGGTACAGTTTCGTTTACTTGCAGTTGCTATTACAATGAAAAAAGTGGAAAAAATCCAAGTGACTTCAACAACGGCGACGCAAAATCTACGCATATTTGAGAATCTACACTAATGCGTACGCTAATGCGAACATTCCCGCACAAATAATGAACATACAGTCTAGCGTTGTCAAAGGTACGCTACTTAACTAAATGAATATGTACGCATTAGCGTACGCATGCACTGCGTCCGCGAACATTCCTACACAAGTAACGAACATACAGTCTAGCGTTGTCAAAGGTACGCTACTTAACTGAATATGTACGCATTAGCGTACTCATATACTGCGTCTGCGAACATTCCTACTCAAGTAACGAACATACAGTGTAGCGTTGTTAAAAGTACGCTACTTAATGGAATACGTACGCATTAGTGTACATTCTCAATAAATATGCGTATATTTTGCGTTGCCGTTATTTTAACCAGATTCGTTACGAACT
Organism: Rhinella marina; assembly: GCA_900303285.1. NCBI lineage: Eukaryota > Metazoa > Chordata > Amphibia > Anura > Bufonidae > Rhinella > Rhinella marina. The sequence goes on along the minus strand of ONZH01029469.1, from coordinate 412,343 downwards.
TTGTCAAAATTCGGTTCGGTGACGAACCGAACTTTTGGGAAAGTTCGTAACGAATCTGGTTCGTTACGGTTCGGTTCGCTCATCCCTAATTCAAAACATGTGGAATTGGTTTCTTGGATAAAAGTTCATACAAGTCCATGAATTATACAGACATCTTATTTTGCAAAAAGATTTACACTGCCTTAACTAAGAATTAAATGCAGTCTGACCTGCTGGCCCACTCATCACAAGTCAGCCCCAAAAGAACTTGAATGGACTGGATTGCAGGAGAATATTAGACAGGATTACAGCGTGATCGATGACGATGATCTAAGAGTGGGAACTCTACAACAATAGAAATACTTTACAGACTATACAGACTAAAGTTGATTCAGACGTTAGTGAAATTTGACAGACATCACATCTATCTGATGAGTTGGCAAAAGGAAACAGTAGACAGTGTCTTCACTTTGGGCTGAACAGACAACACTCTCATATTTAAATGAAGCATACCTACAGTAGAAAATAATACAGACAGCCTGAGTCCAAACTATCACATGGGCCTGAGACGAGTAGTAGTTCACTTCAAGGCACAAATTATTTTCAGCCTATACAAATTAATATTTCTTACACATACAGCCAATAACTTAAAGGGAGTTTCTAGGAGTTTTATACTGATGACCTATCCTCAGGATAGGTCATCAATATTTGTTTGCTGGGACCCTCACTGATTAGCTTGCAGTAGCGCCATGGCCTTCTCTCACCTCACCAAGCAAAGTGGTGTCCATCTGATAGCAGCGGTGCTTGGTATCACGTTTAGCCCCATTCATTTCAATGGGGCTGAGCTGTCCCTAGGCCATGTGACTGATGAACATAACGTCACTGGCCTAGGAAAAACTAGGAGAAGGCCACAGCGCCACTGCGAGCACTACTGTGTGTGTTCTCAAACAGCTGATTGGCGGGTGTTCCGGGTGTAGGACCCCTACAGATCAGATACTGATGACCTAAAAACTCCTGGTAAATCCACTTAAAATTGTTATGCTTTATATTTATATATATATATTTTTTTTTTTTTAATTATTATTACTATTTATTTATTTTTATTTTTTTAACAGGTTACAGGGAATGGGTAATCAGAAAATGACCTGTTGTTTAAATCACAATTTTTGGTGAGTTTTTTTTCTTACTTTTCCATGTCACTATATAAAAAATTTTTTACATACTCCTGCAGTTTTCCCACTGGCCACTAGGTGTGAGACTTCCTATCATTTGAGGAGACAACCCCAATGACTTCTATGGGAGGGTTTTCTAGGCATGCTTTGTCTAGGCAGAGGTCAGGAAGGAAGAGATAAGGTGTGGTATCACCCATTGTGAATGGTGGATCCTGTGTTACCTATACAGAGGTGTTACTGGATTTAAATTGTGCCTGTGGTAATAATGATAGTGACCTATTATTAGGCCTAGAGGCCAGTGTGAACGTTTTTTGTAAATATATTACATGGAAAATTAAAAAAAAAAACTCACCAAAAATTTAGAAAAAAATGGTTAACATAAAAACGTGATTTAAATAATAGGTCATTTTCTGATGACAAATTTACTTTCATGATAGCTCTGGTGTATTCAAGCACTGATAGCGCATCCAAAATATAGGCCCTCCAACGCCAGAGGAAATTATATATATGGGACTGGGAAACCCTCTATACACTCCTATAAAGATATATATATATGATATAAAATGGGTTGAGATGAACAGTCGGTGTTTCGGGCATTCTTATAGGCTCCTAAGAAAACTGCCATTTGCTTTGCGCATGGCAGCACAAGGATGAAGGGATGACTGTTCTGATGATTAGTGGGATCCTAAGGGTTATAATGTTTGGAAAATATGAGTCTGAGAAGGGAAGAACATCAACTATGTTGCAATAAGGAAATAATTTAGATTTAAAGGGAATGTCCACAATTTATATTTTTTTAAAAATCCCTCCTGCTTCCCATTGTTCTGTTTCAGCTCCCTGCTGGGTCCATTGCTCCTTGGTGGGTCTTCCCTGCACTTCTGGTCCCTGCATGGTTGAGGTCATGTGCGCCACTGCAACCAATGACTGACCTCATTGATGATGGGTAAGCACATCACTCCTGGGTCAGGTGCCGCTTCGTCACCCCTGAGGCCAGTTATTGGGTGCAGCGGCGCACTTTACCCCGTCGGTGCAGGAATTTTACATGCGGGGGACCAGGAATGTAGTGAAGACAGCCTTGGATCCACTCAGCTGGAACAGAGCAGCGGGGAGAAGGTAAGTAAGTCTCTTCAGAGGGGTGTGGAGAGGGGAGAGTTAAAAAAAATGTGAACAACCACCTTAAGAGGATATATCATTTTGATGTCATGTGAAATTTCTTACTGTGAAATAGTGGCATTGCAATTTAGTGCATGGTCAACCATTTACAGATATGAGATATAGCCATACCTCACAAAAGAACACAAAAATATGTGTGGTGGGCCTCCATAATTATGCCTTTTTGGAAATAGATTAAACAGACAGACAGATGCAGTGCGGTGCCATTCACAGATACTAGGTGGACAGATAGCGATAAATATACGGTGTGATTCTATATTGTCCATAGATAGGCTTGCATCCATAGGTGTGACCTTTGTTGGTAACCATACTTTGAGGGATACAATTCCTCCTTATGGAGAAGCCTAGTACACATAAGGAGTCTTATAACCCTGGTAATGCTCCTCTAGGAAAAGGATATGCAGATTAACTCTCTTTCCAAAAGGAAAATAAAGCCACTCCTCTAATACTACCAGATTACAGGTGGCCATAGTCAGTGACATCGCTGCCACTATGGCCAGTATTGAGTCACACCATGACTGTAACCTTGTACAATTGAAGGTAAAAAATTACACATATGACAGATAAATTTCAACTGAGAGCAATGTAAAGTCTGGTTGCCCAATCCTTTAAACCACACCTAGAATGACAGAAGTCATCAATTCTCTAGTTACAGATGTAGCCGAGCTGTATGATTAAAGTCATGAGCTTCTCTGGTAGAAAATGTATAAATGATCTGAATTTCCATGCAATGTGGAGATAATGTCACAGCTTCATTGCTCAGAAACTAGTTAGGGACTAGCATTCAGCTTGATTGCAAACTTGGCCACAAGCCTTCATCAGTCTCCCAAATGCCTTTTCCATTATTCATCTATGTGGTTTTGGTGGAACTTGTACAGTTTGCACATCACTGAGTTTTCCCACAAATGTAGGCAACATCTGAATCACCTTTTTTGCATAAAATATTCTTTCTGCTCTACAATCATATAATGTATGGATAGCTCTGTACACATAAAAGGCACTGATGACTCCTAAGTTGTAGACTGTATTTCAGTGTATGCACTCTGGCGAGCAAAAGAGCAACAAAGTATTAAACTTTTGACTTTCAGGCTCCATATCTCACCATCCGTAGTCCGAACGTGAGAGTACCCCCATTTTATAGAAAATCATCTTGGCTATCTCATACATAAATTGGACTTTCAACTAGATTCTTGGTAAAAGAAGAATTCCTGTGAATTCCTTACACTCTTACTTAAATACCAGTGACTAGAAGTGGGGTTCAACCACGTCTGCTGTCCTCTACGTTATAAGTAGAATCTAAATGTGACACCATCATGCCTACCTGTACTTAAAGAGGAGAGTTTCTTAAGGAGAAGCAAAGGCAAGAGGAAGAAAGGTGATCCTTTCGAAACGCGGCAGATTTTTGGTCCACAACAGCTCCTGTAGCTGTAAGCTAGCGTGACGTCACCAGTGCTCCAATCTGGAGAGCAAGCTTTTTTGAATAGGAAATGTGCTGCACATTTTCCAATGCTCCACTATTGTACCCCCAGTAGATGACCCTATAGTGCTCTACTTTCCCCACCTTCTCCATAGTGTCCCCCATAATGTGGCAGTATAATGCCGCTATACAGAGTCCCCTGTAGATGCCCTCATAATTTTCCAATATTAAATACCCCTTCTGAGTGCCCTCCTTGTCCATAGTGCCTCCCCATAATGTGCCAGTAAAAAAAAGCCTTTTCTTAGTGCCCCTAGATGCCCCCATATTGCTTCTTTGCTCCCTGCCCCACAGTGCCCTCCAGAATGCGCCAGTAAAAATGCCCCTACTTAGTGTGCCTAGATTCCCCTATGTGCCTATTGTCTACAGCCTACATCAGAAGAACACGGAGGGGAAACTCCTCTCCCCTGCTCCGCCGCAGCATCCCATTGTATCCTGAGGACGGCAATACTGTTATATATAGAGAGATGCGCGCTTCCACATCGGAAGTGCTCATCTCCTACTACCCTGCTGCCACCACCGCCCCTCGCTTATCTCCAGGGCCGTGCCGCCCAAGGCGATCTCCTCACCTAATTGTCATAATTAGAGATGAGCGAATCTATTCGCTGTTTCGTATATTCGTTACGAATAGTGTTGAGCGATCATGCTGGCCGAATATTCGGTCGAGCATTGCGGTGCACGGGACCATGCGGTGTGGCGCCATTAGCCAATTAGCGTGCGGGGAGGTACTGGCATTCACTGTAATGCCGTAGCCATCTTGGCTACTGCCATTACAGTGATTGGCTGGCCGGGAACGTGTCATCGGGTGCTATATAGCACCCGGTGACATGTGACCCGGCTCAGAACGAGTCAGGAAGAGCTGCTGCAAAGAGGGACAGATAGTGTAGGGATAGAAATTGGCTAGGCAGGGCTGGTTTTTCCTGTTGAAAAGACCCAAAAGCCCTTTTAAGGGCTATTGTGATATCTGGCTACAATATATTTTTTATTTTTTGGGGGTTAAAAATTGCCAAGGTAGCCTGACCTTAACACCACCCGCGCAGCTTTTGCATTCTAATCCTTTCTGTATCCTATATACCTGACATCCATTGTCATTTTTTTCTGCCGCTAATCAAGGCCACAGTACCTGCGCTGTGTCTGCTGTATAACGTTTGCGCAAGGAGGCACAGATAGTGTAGGGATAGGATTTGGCTAGGCAGGGCTAGTTGTTCTGTTGAAAAGACCCAAAAGTCCTTTTAAGGACATCTGGCTGCAATATATTTTTTTCTTTTGGTGCAAAAATAATGCAAGTTTGCCTGACCTTAAAGGGAACCTGTCATCTCCGAAACCCCCCCTGAACTAGAGTAAGCGTTGTATAGTGTAAGTGATGCTGAATCCGAATATGTAAGTTTTATCTTCATACTCACTTCCATTCCGATGCTGTGCTCCCACAAACCTACAGTAAAATGCACTCACTGGACTCCAGTGCTCACTCACATAATGGAGAGGAATCAAAGAAGAGTCCTGTCAATGCATTTTACTGCTGGTTTGTGGGAGCACAGCGTCGGAATGGAAGTGAGTATGAAGATAAAACTTACATATTCGGATTCAGCATCACTTACACTATACAACGCTTACTCTAGTTCAGGGTGGGTTTCGGAGATGACAGGTTCCCTTTAACACCACCTCCGCGGCTTGTGCATTATAACGTTGCATCCTATATAGCTGACATCCGGTGTCATTTTTTCTGCCGCTAATCAAGGCGACATTTTTTGGGTTTTGGGGGGTATTATTGTCATTCCGTAAAAGTGGCGTAATACTTGGACAACATTGTTCACAGCAGCGACTTTGTAGTCCAAGATGCATCCAGACATCCTCCCCATGCTGTTCCCAAACCATTTTAGTGGTGTTTCCACCATTTTCTCACCTATCCCTATGAACCAGACACCCAGACACCCTCCCCTCTTCAGAGCAGGGGGTGCCTGGTTTAGTGCTCGGGTTCTCCCATTGACTTCCATTATACTCGGGTGCTCGGCCGAGCACTCGAGCACCACCTAGTGTTTGGCCAGAGCACCCAAGCACTACGGTGCTCAATCAACACTAGTTACGAACCTTCGTTATTTCAGACGCCGAAGCGAATCCGAATCTTTTCAGATTTGCTTTGTACGAATCTTCTTAAATTTTTTTTTAAGTAGCGTACTTTTACTGTAAGTTCGTTATTTTTGCAGGCCTAGCGCCGTGCATGCATATGACGTAATCGCGAGACAATAATACGCTAAAGCTTTGTTCGCACTTTGTACGCTCATGCATACATATTTGCGGGAATGTTCACATTAACGACCAGAATAAAGAATATTTTCTAACACAACTTAGACAGAAACAAATCTCTAGTCATAATCAACTATTACCCTGGAATTAAAGGGGTTGTCCCATGAATAATATTCTACAGTTTTCACACCAGCAACTGGATCTGAATACTTTTGTAATTGGATGTAATTAAAAATATATTATAGCCACTGAGTTATTCACTGAAATCTATCTGTATAGCGCCACCTGCTGTTTGCCCTTTTTCTAATTTCCCTGTCCTGCTCACTGAGATGGAAGCACATGCTCAGTTCCATCCTTCAACTGCCACTAGCTGAAGCAAACAGGTCACAAACCCCTGGGAAAGGACACGTCCCATAAATTGCCTGCTTGAAATAAATCTAGCAGAACATTGGAGCAATGAATGGGGAGATCTTTTGATCCATGTGAGGTACAGGGCTGGTTCTAGCTTTGTTAGAAAGAGGTTGTCATGTACTATATGATGTCTGATTTTCATTTTTTACATTAATCATTGGATAACCCCTTTAATTAGTTTAATCTACTTTTCGTAGAGTTTAGATCTCATGACCAAGTAATGTGTATAGTTGAGAGCAAGCCTTCATGTCAGCAATGTGTTAAGGAGATTGTTATTATGACTAAGCACTTCTCTATCAGGAGAAATATATGTAGTCCTTTCCTAAAATTTACTTTCCTTCAATCAGTTCCGTATTTAATGGTTCATTAGAAAGCCTTTTAGACTTGCTAATAAGTCATTTCCTGGCCAGACTATGCCGCAGCCTACAAATAATGCAGCCTTCTTGTACTATGATATCTAGCTGGTGCTTGCAATAATATAAATTTGTGGCATACCACATCAAATGCTGTATGATGAAAATATTCTAAATTATAAGCCGTGCTTGGGACGCCATATGGAAAACTCATATGGCCGCACAAGGAATGCCTATGGCTTAAAGGGCATCTGTCAGCAGATTTGTACCTATGACACTGGCTGACCTGTTACATGTGCACTTGGCAGCTGAAGACATCTGTGTTGGTCCCATGTTCATATGTGTCCGCATTGCTGAGAAAAATTATGTTTTATTATATGCAAATGAGCCTCTAGGAGCAATGGAGGCGATGTCATTACACCTACACCAGGTGTGATGATCTTTTCACTGTCTGGCCCTATCAATCAAAGTGGAGAGGACGCGGTAGTTGCAGAGAGAACAGAGCCTCTAGCAGACATGGTAACGGCCAGGTTGCTCATAGAGGCTCATTTGCATATATTAAAACCTCATTTTTCCCAGCAATGTGGGCACATATGAACATAGGACCAACACAGATGTCTTTAGCTGCCAACTGCACATGTAACAGGTCAGCCAGTGTCATAGGTACAAATCTGCAGACAGATGCCCTTTAATAGTATGGAGCCATAGGGCCTTTTGGGCTGTAGGCTCTGCGTGTATACCTACAAAATTATTTATAGGCTAAACTAATTAACTCTGTAGAGGCTATTGAATGTGGAGATGCCTTAACCAAATATTTATTAGGCAAAGCTAAGCTGCTAAAAAAGTACAAAGGTCCCATACCAGACACAGCACCTCTCCTCATCAGTGCCGCACATGTAATTTTGCTCAATGCTAAGTAAACAGCATATCCTTTCTTCTTACACTTATTAATAGGGACTCATTTGCTCAAGGCTTCAAATGCTTTGCTTTTGTAGCCAAAAATAACAGAGAATCAACAAGCTTTTATTCCTGTAAATGAAAAAGATGTGACCAATGAACCATATTGTACATTATACAGTAGCCCACAATTATGTACAATCATTTTTATTGCCAAAGTAATTTGGTTGAACCTATGATGGAATGCAGGACCTATGGAGTGATTTATACTGTTGTAGTTCTTATTTGTATGTATATATACTTTCTGCTTGGTATATATTGCCCTGGTGACGCAGTCGCTGTCACACTCTTTTCCTCCTCTAACAGCTAATACTTTCAGACGCTTTTATTAAGACCGACATTTATATTTATGTCTTAATAAGCCCCTGAGCTGGCAGTGGATCCGTTGAAGTTATGTAGAGGCGCTGGACTCTACATAAATTTGACTGATCCACTGCCACTTCTAAATGTAAGCCAGCTCCCATGCTGATGTAGATTTAGACCATTTTCTACACCTAAAACAGGCGTGGAAAATGATGAAGAAGACGAGCCTACTGGCCTGTCCCCTTCCCCGCTCAAGCCATGCCAACTTTTGTAGACCTGGTGTGAGCGTAGAAAAATTGCAGAATACGGCGCAGAGAACCGTTGTTCTGCAATCTGCACCAGAAATATGTGTAATACAGGAATATTTCTGTTTGCAGGTCCGGATTGGTCATAGACCTTACAGGGTATATTTCCCGGTGGGCCAATCCCAGGGGGGCGCCTGAGCCCTCCTCATGGCCGGGCAGTGGAAGTTTTTGGGGATGTATTTTGTGCTTCTGGCGTCAGTATTTTGTGATGGACTGTGGTATTTGGCTCTGTTGGGGTGGTATAAATGCGCCACAATATGATATTGCTGGTCCTGCCTTCCATCAATTTGGACCCATCTACAAAACTAGTCCATTTTTAGCTCCCAGTCTGCCACTGTCTGTTAGTAAATAACCCCCTCAGTATTTCTGTCCTGGCAAGTTAAACAAAGGTAGTAAAGGGTGCCTCATTCTAAAAGAAAAGCATGAAAAGGGGACAATTTTATTAAAAGGGTAGGTTAGACAGCCAACTTTATAGGAGTTTTCTAAAAAAAAAACCTAATGATGGACTGTCCTTAGGGTAGGCTATCAATGTATTTTCAAGAAGACCATTTAGAATGCATTTACTGATTCAACCATTGACACACTGTGGTATACTGGTACTTGGAAGTTAGATCCCTCCTAAACTATATAGCTCTAATATTAAAGGGGTTTTCTGGGACTTAGATATTGATAACCCTGCACGTCCACCAATCAGCTGCTTTAGGCATCACTGGCGTTTTGCAGCTCAGCTACCATTCATGGTCACTACATAGTGATCAGAGCCTTCTGCTTCTGACTCTTTCCAATGTACAATTTCCGGCATCAGTGACTGTCCAAAACACATAATCGGTAGGTGTGCCAGGTGTTGAACATCCACCGATCTGATATTGATGACCTATCCTGAGGATAGGTCATCAATATCTAAATTAAAGGTGTTGTCTTACAAAAAGTATTCTATACTTTTCAAACCAGCATCTGTATCTAAATCCTTTTGTAATTGTGTGTAATTAAAAATTTAGCATAGCCACTGAGTTATTCAATATAATGTATTTGTATAGCACCACCTGCTGTTAGTTTATTTTCTTGAGAAGGCCACACATGCTCCGTTTCATCTTTCCTGTCTCCTGAGCTGTGATAGGGAGAACTGAGACACGCCCCCTGAGCGGCAGCAGAAAAGATACTCCCCTTGAGCTGCCAGCTTGATATAAATCTAGCAGAGCAATAAATGGAATCAAAAAAGATCAGGCAGCACTCACATCTTATAAAAATATGAAAAAATCCTTTATTTACCCATAGTAGGAACATGACGTTTCGGCTCTATACTGGAGCCTTTCTCAAGCCAATATATGGAGCAATAAATAGAGAGATCTCTGGATCTATGTGAGGTACAGGGCTGGTTCTAGCTTTGTTAGAAATAGGTTGTCATGTACTATATGATGTCTGCTTTTCATTTTTAGATTACTCATGGGATAACTCCTTTAAGTCTCAGAAAACTAGATTAGTAAACTAGTTTAGTAATGATCTAAATTCCAAAACACAATGTCATGATGTCTGTAAATGCATTTTAAACAATCCTATTGAAAAAACATGGTCTATGATGGTCTATTCTAAGAAAATACAATGAATATCTAAATCCTGGAAACCCCTTTAAGAAGGTTTCTTGGTATTGCATTGCATTCAATTCAAGCATATAATTACTCTAGTTGCCCACTTAAGAACCCTTCCCCACTCCAGCTTTGTCATGTCTCTTATATACTGGCACACTAACAATATTTCCTGTATGATATATGCTTTGTAACAACAACAATGAAGAGTGACGAAGGGGGCAGAAGTTTCCATAGCTTCATATAGTCTCCAGGAAGTGTCTCCCATTGAAACTGTGGAATTTCATACAGTATTCTTCCTCAGCAACAATTTATGGCTTCAACATACCTACTGGTAAATATATGTACTATACCGATAATATGGATATAAAATATACAGAAAATAAAAGGGTCTCTAAGGCACCAGATGAAAATTTAGAAAAAATAAGGCCTATGGACACCTTTACACTGAATAGCTTGGTGGTGAAACTGAATTATATGCTCTGACAGCTCTCTCTGCTCTCCCTTCTCTCAGTGCTACAGATAGAAGCAGGGAGGGGGAGGAGGTTGTATATGGCCGACCAGAGAGGGTAAAATGCATCCAAAGAGGACAGTTTACAGGGACGAATGTACACACGGTTTGCAAGGGAAAGCAGCAGCATCCTGAACACTCAGACATCACATCCAGCATGTTTTACAGAGAGAAATACGCCTATATTAGAAGTTTGAAAAGGTAGGAATCTAAGTATCTGGGGTTCTGAAAATGAATAAAAGAATGAAATGTAGTGGATTTTTTTAAGGTAACCTCTAATATACCGTACAGCAGAAAAATCTTTTTAAACAATGTCTGAAAACATTTTACCCCTTCACAACAAGTTCTGCATGCGGTGTCTTGGAAATTTTTTTTGTGAATATCTGGTTATACCAGGTACAATACTGCACCAAGGGAAGCATGAAACCTCAAAGTGAAAGGAAGCTGAACCTTTGTGCTGCACAAGCTTTACATTCCTTTCTAGTATACTGTAAATATATGCAGTCTGAGTAAATCTTGCATTTCTAAATAAATTCAGCCACACAAGACTTCTCTCCTGACTCCCTTGAATATGCATTGGATCGGCACTTATCACATCCTTATTGCTGTTTGCTTTGGATACTGTGATTCAAAGTGATACCGGGAGTCTGTGCTTGCTAATGTCTCGCCTCTCCAGGCGGGCATGGTCACTGGAACACTCACCCCTCTAACAGCATGATGGCATGGTGGCAGTCCATGCACCCCTCTCTCTCCCCCAGTGGACACAGATGCAGAAGTGCTTAGTCATTTTTCTTGCCATTTCTTGGGCCTGCGTGCTCTCCTCAGTGTTTAAGGACCAGCATGTGCTGCCCAGCCTCTCCACAGCCAAAAGCTGCTGTCCCTTGGTATTATAAGTCACCTTCCCCCATGGGAAGGTGCTTGAGCAATAGGTTCTGTAGCTTGCTAGCCCCTGTGAAGGTGCTCTTTTATTCTGTTATGATTTCCCAAGCTCAACCTCTGCCTGCTTACAGGATCTGATCCTCAGCTGCCTGATCCGACTTCTGCTTGACTCCCACATTGACCCTGAGACACCTGTCCTGACTTATTGCCTGTATACTGAATTGAACTAACTCTGTCTGCCCTGATCTCAGCCTGGCCACTGACTATGCTCTAGCCTGTCCCCTTGGTGACAAACACTTGTGTCTCTTGATCTGTCTGGGTCACCTGTCCCTGAACACGGAAAAGAGGTGGCATTATCTTTATTAGTCAATCAATCATAAAACATTTAAGAATTGCTAAAACCAAACACGCACTCACGTATAGAATAGTGTCATAGGGGATTATACACAGTTTACCAATATAATGAAACAATATACACAATACCTATCCAATTGAAAAATTGCAAAGCTTCTTCTTTCCATTCTGCCATTAGTGAAATGAAGCACACTTGCTCCTCGTATGTTTCCACGACCATAAAACCAGAATCCCAAAAAATCCAGCAATGCTGTTTTGTTTTTTTTTAGATTCTTGGGTTGCAACCCCATTCAGTTCAATGGCTGCACAGCCACACAGCATTCTTTGGTTGTGCAATGGGTGTCGCAGCCAAGATCACCATGTAGCCCCAGCCTTAAGAGGTTTTTATGCTATATCCTTTATCCACTATATTCTTATGACTCTATGTTTTGCCATTCTTTCATTCTTCCTTCTAGAATTCATGAATGAATTGCCTTCAGTTTGCCATAGAGGTCCAGATGGGTGTTACCAGTTGGGGATGTGTCCCTACACAGTCTGATACTATCCAACCAGACTGTTGTTCTTGTCACAACATAGAGTCATGAGAATAGACGCTCCAGAATTGTTATTACATGGAGAAAGCAAGTAGTTAAAGGGGTTCTCCAGGAATTAAGAAAATGAAAATACCTAAATATCACTTTATTATAAATATATTCCCAAATACCTTTCATTAGTCATAATGGCTCGTTTTGTCTGGTGAGCAATCATTAGAAGGAACAAAATGGCCGCCGTCCTATTAGTACACACAAAACCTGTCCTTATCATACAGGAGGATACAGCCACATCCCCACCCCCTCTCTGTACTTCATGTCTGCTCATGAACTCCATTCCTACAGAGATTCAGCTGAAGATCTTATCATCTGTATTCAGGGTCATAATCCCTGACAAGCAGAGCAGAGAGGAGGATGAGGCAGATCTTTACCTCAGTGTTGTGAAGTAACATGTCCTGCTGTGTGATTAGGACAGGTTCTGTGTACTAATGGGACAGCGGCCATTTTGTTTCTCCTAATGATTGCTCCCCAGACAAAACGAGTCACTATAACTAATGAAAGGTATTTGGGAATATATTTATAATGAAGTCATATTTATGTATTTTAATTTTCTTAATTCCTGGAGAACCCCTTTAAGCTAGTTTCACATCTGCGGCGTCTATTCCGGCAGGCTTTTCAGGCAGAAATTCTACAGATCCAGCACTGCCAGATGCAAACAGAATAAATGCGGAGATTCGGCGGACACAAACCACTGCCGGATCAGGTGGCCTGATCTCCGTGCCGCAGATGTGACACTAGCCTTAGTAAAATCGACATATCATGAGAGGTGACATCTCCTCTCTAAGTGCTTGTGTTTGTCATAAAGAATTATAACTTTTAAGGCAGTATTTTAACAAAAGCCCAAAGAATAAAAGCTTTTTCATGTCCTCGGAATGAAGGTTGACGACCTGTTTAACAAAGAATTAAGATAGTGACGCGATAAGAAGTGCTTATGTTATTTAACGCTCTGCTAAGTAAACATAAACTTTTTTTAAAGCTAAAGCACCTACTCCTTCAAGGAATCTACATACCATTCCATCACTGCAAAACCATGAACGTTAATTGTCTGGATTACCTATAATGTATACAAAAACAAGTTATGCTCCGTCATTCAGCATTTCCGCAGTACAATTTTCACTTACCCTTGGATCAATAGAACGTCATAAATCCATTGATTTGTTTATATCGTTTTTCAGATGCAGTTGCATGCCAAAAGTCATGACGCCCTTCTCAAATGAAACAAACTTTCTAAGACTGCATTCACACAAACAAGAAAAACGGCTTTTTTTTAACGGCCAGTTATAGCGCCCATAAAATAGGACTATTTTTGGCCATTTTCACAGCCAGAAGGACTCTACTGGAATCAATGGGCCATTTTTAACGCTTATTTTACAGTCGATAAAAATGGATAGAAATTATTTTTAGGGGTTAAAATAAAAAATTATAAAAAATAAACAGAGGTGCTCACCTATACTCAGCACGACCCACCAACAACCAATTGGCTACAATATTAGGTAAGTACATAGAAAAATGGTCGGCTTTTTAGCAGATTTGGTATTTATTATAAACCATACAAATCAAATATAAGGTAATAAGAATTAAAAACTTCATACATTAAAAATGTGCATATATATCTGTTTATAATCACAGTCCCCCTATTAGATTCAATTGCGGAGATCTCGCAATGAATCCAAATCACGTTGCATTTTTTTTATTTATATAGTATCCATTTTGTTGTTCCCAAAACATTTATACTGTTTCCACTTGTTCTTATGATAGAATGGTCATATATCAGTCTTTACTGAATTACTTTACAGTTTTGTATGGCCAGCTTGTGCTTCTTACCAACAGCGCTATATAACCCTACCACGTCTGCAATTGTGGCTGAGCTCAGTTCACGAGTACAGAGGTGGGAGTGCCGTATACTCAGTCCGGTAAGCTGCGGTGTCCGGGGTTGCTGATGTATTAGCTTCGCGCTTATCACCAAGCGCATGCCCCCTAGATGCTCACGGATGCTAAATAAGGTTTTTTTTTTTATTTTTAATTTTTATTAACTGAGCTCACCCACAATTGCAGACGCGGTAGGATAAGACGCGCATAGCGCTGATTTGTTATATAGCGCTGCAGAGTTTGACAAAAAACATCATGGTTTCCTACTTTTACATCATCCTCCCATCTTCTCAACACCCCATCCTGCCACTCACAATACTGTGCCTGCTGTGCTCCCCAATACTGTACTGCAGAAACAGTCCCCCTGAAAGTACTACTACCACACAGATTATTTGCACAAAGTGCCCTAAAAATAACTGCACACAGTAAATAGTGTAAACATAATGCCCCCTTAAATAATTGTGCTAAGCTGACACTGTGCCAGGGTGCCCCCCCCCCCCCCCCCCCCACAGTATAGCGCTCCCAAAACACCCACCAATAGAAATAATTATCTGCCAGAGTGCACTTAGTTTTAAAACATTGTGCCCATACTAGTAATTATGCCCATACTAGTAATTATGTAATTACTAGTAATTATGTTCCCTATAAGTACCGTATTTTTCACTTTATAAGATGCACTTTCCCCCCCCCCCCAAAAGTAGGGGGAAAATTGCGGTGCGTCTTATAAACCAAATACATAATTTCATTATGGAAGCGCTCACTTGTATGTTTTAGCTGCGGCACCCCAATCAGACCTCAGAACAGCCCAGTGTGCCCCCATCAGACCTCAGATCAGCCCACCCAGCCCCATAACAATAAAATCAAAACCTCTCTTACCTGTCCTGCGCCGCGGCTCCACTCCGGGTCTGGCGCTCCTTTGGCTCCCTGGGCCGGCGCTGCACTGTCCAGCGTCAGGACTTAGTGCGCGAACTATGACCTGACGCTGCACGCAGTCAGGTGACAGTGCAGCGCCGGCCTTAGAAGCCAGAGGAGCGCCGGACCTGGAGCGAAGCCGCAGCGCAGGACAGGTAAGAGAGGTTTTGATTTTATTTTTATGGGACTGGGTGGGCTGATCTGAGGTCTGACGGGGGCACACTGGGCTGTTCTGAGGTCTGATGGGGGCACACTGGGCTGATCTGAAGTCTGATGGGGGCACACTGGGCTGATCTGAGGTCTGATGGGGGCACACTGGGCTGTTCTGAGGTCTGATGGGGGCACACTGGGCTGTTCTGAGGTCTGATGGGGGCACATTGGGCTGATCTGAGGTCTGATGGGGGCACATTGGGCTGATCTGAGGTCTGATGGGGGCACACTGGGCTGATCTGAGGTCTGATGGGGGCATACTAGGCTGATCTAAAGTCTGATGGGGGCACACTGGGCTGATCTAAGGTCTGATGGGGGCACACTGGGCTGATCTGAGGTCTGATGGGGGTCTGATGTGATGTCCTGAAATTTATGGGGGGTCAGATATGAGGTCTGATGAAAAATATTTTTTTCTCATTTACCTACTCTAAAATCTGGGGTGCGTCTTATCTTCGGGTGCGTCTTATAAAGCAAAAAATACGGTAATAATTCTCCTTACAATGTGTGCCAGTACAAAAAAATACCACTTTATAATGTGAGCCAGTGGAAATACACTTTTTCAATGTGCACTAGTACAAAAAATACTCCCTTCTAATGTGCACCAGCACCTCCTTATAATGTATGCCAGTGCAAAAAAATACCCCTTTACAATGTGCACCAGAACAAAATATACCCCCTTAGAATACCAGAGCAGTGAAAAAAATGTCCTCTCATAATGTGCGCCAGTACAAAAAAATACCCCCTTATAATAATGCGAACCAGTGCAAAAAATGTTCCCTTAAAATGTGTGCAGGTACAAAAAATGCTCCCTCTTAGTGGCCCTAGTAGAGTTAATATCCCCATACTGCCCCCCCCCAATAATGCATGCCAGTCAGAAAACATGCCCCACCCCTTATGTGTGCCAGCCCCTATTCATTGCCCCCAGTAGATGCCCCCATAGTGTGGTCCTCCCCACAATGTCCCCATAGTGCCCCCAGTAGATGCCCCATAGTGCTCTCCCCACCCCCATTGTCACCGTAGTGCCCCCAGTTGATACCCTACAGTGCTGTCACCTCAAAATGTCCCCATAGTGCCCCCTGTAGATGCCCCCATAGCACACTCCCCCCAATGTCCCCATAGTGCCCCCCCCCATGGTAAATGGCCCCATAGTGCTCCCCCATGGTCCCCATAGTGCTTCAGTAGATGCCACCACATCATGGTGTAAAATAAAAAAACAATAAATGCATATACTTACCTCTGCTGTCAGGAATGAGGTGCAGGCCTCTTCCGGCCTGTTTCCTGAGCTATAAGCTGCCTGGCTCAGGCGGGGCCATGATGAATACATCATTGCGCCGCCTGTGCCAGCCTCTGACTGGGCCATGGGACAGGGAGACATTGCTACCGCGTCCTGCAGCAGAGCCTAATTGTATTGAGGACAGCAATAAATAAGCAGCATTGCTCCACCAGCAATGGGGGCTCTGTGGCTTCAGCCAATCACTGGAAGAAGTACATATTTAGGCTACATTTACATGACCGTAAGTGTTTTGCAGTCCGCACTCTACAGAAAATGCATAAAACTACGGTTCCATTGAAATGAATGAGTCAGACCCAGTCATACGGTCATGTGAATAGACCCTTAGAGTCAGTGTTTGTGAAAATGTACATTACTTCTGCAGTTTGATAGGGTAACAGGTGATGAAAGGTGCCCTGTCAAATTCTCCTGCAACAGCCTGGTGGTTACCCTCATGGCAATTGTGCTCACCCAGACCAAGAAAGGCGAGGCACATGCCCATCACATGTTAGGGAAGCACCCAACTAGGTGCAACGAAGGTCCATCACCCATGCCCATGCTGGCACTGCTCTCCTATCCCCAGCCACATGATGCAGGCATAAGCCTGACACAGCATGGCGGTGACACCAACAAGTGACCAAGTTAGATGAGGTAGCAGGTGAGCCACCCAAAAATTTAGCCTGACGCAGCATGGCGGTTATACCACCAATGACTTTGTCCAACTGAGAATGAAGTGAAATGGCTTTTGTTGAGCCTCCAAAATTTTTTTTCTTTTCGGAGTACATAAAGTCGACCCTCAGCAAAAAAATTTTTTTTTTAAATGTCAGTACTTGTGCCTCCTGAAAAATTGTTTTGGACTGTCTGTTTGATGCTCCTGAAACATTGTTTTTCAGTGTCTGTAGTTGACACTGCGGAAAAATTGTTTGGAGAGAGGGCCTGTAGGTGGACCTCCGGAAAAATTGTTTAGAGAGAGGGCCTGTAGGTGGCCCTCCGGAAAAATTGTTGTAAAAGAGTGCCAGTTGGCCCTCTAAAAATTTGCGCTTTGGGTCAGCGTTAGGCAAAGACGACAAGGAGGAGGAGGAGTAGGAGGAGTAGAGAAGAGGAATCGGATACATAAGTAATGTTAATCTTTAGCTGCTTTCCCCCGGAGGAGATTTGAATTCCGGTGAAATCCAGGCTTTGTTCATTTTAATAAGTGTCAGCCTGTCAGCGCTGTCAGTTGACAGGCGTGTACGCTTATCGGTGATGATGCCACCAGCTGCACTGAATACCCGCTCTGACAACACGCTAGCGGCAGGGCAGGCCAGCACCTCCAAGGCGTACAGCGCCAGTTCAGGCCACGTGTCCAGCTTTGAAACCCAGTAGTTGTATGGAGCAGAGTGATCGGTCCGGACGTTGGTATGGTCAGCAAGGTACTCCCTCACCATCTTTCTGTAAAGCTCACCCCTACTCTGCCTAGACTGGGGACAGGTGACAGTGTCTTGCTGGGGTGACATAAAACTGGCAAAGGCCTTGGAGAGCGTTCCCCTGCCAGTGCTGGACAAGCTGCCTGCTCGCCTACTCTCCCCCCGCTATTTGGCCCACAGAACCACGCCCTCTGCCGCTAGCAGCGGCATTGTTTCAGCTTGTGCACCAGGGCCTGTTGATATTGATTCACTCTCATACTCCTTTCCTCTACAGGGATGAGAGTGGAAAGGTTCTGCTTGTACCGTGGGTCCAGGAGAGTGAACACCCAGTAATCGGTGTTTGAAAAAATGCTTCTAACGTGAGGGTCACGGGATAGGCAGCCTAACATGAAGTCTGCCATGTGTGCCAGAGTCCCAACACGAAAGAATTCCCTCTGCTCACTGGCCTGACTATCCATTACCTCCTCCTCCTCCTCTTCAGCCCATACACGCTCAAGAGTTAAGGACTGAGCATTGGTACCCTCTTCTGTCTCGCCAACATTCTCCTCCTCTTTCTCCTCATCCTCATCCCCCTCCTCCGATACACGCTGAGAAACAGACCGGAGGGTGCTCTGGCTATCAAGCCAAGTATCTTCCTCCACCGTCTCTTGCGCAAAGCTTCCGACTTCATGCTGAGCAGTGAATTTTTCAACAGGCAAAGCAGCGGGATGGTGAGGCTGATAATGGCGGCATCGCCGCTGACCATCTGTGTTGACTCCTCAAAGTTGGTCAACACCTGGCAGATATCAGACATCCACGTCCACTCCTCATTGTAGACTTGAGGAAGCTGACTGACCTGACTACCAGTTCTGGTGTAAGTTGACATCTGGCAGTCTACAATTGCTGTGCGCTGCTGGTAAACTCTGGATAACATGTTTAATGTCGAATTCCATCTTGTGGGCACATCGCACAACAGTCGGTGAGCGGGCAGTTGTAGGCGGCGCTGCGCTGCCCTGAGAGTGGCAGCATCTGTGGTCGACTTGCGGAAATGCGCACAGATTCGGCGCACCTTGGTGAGCAAATCAGACAGATTGGGGTATGTCTTGAGGAACCGCTGAACTATGATATTGAACACGTGGGCCAGACATGGCACATGTGAGAGTCTGCCGAGTTGCAGAGCCGCCACCAGGTTACGCCCGTTGTCACACACAACCATGCCTGGCTTGAGGTTCAGCGGTGCCAGCCACAGATTGGTCTGCGCCGTGATGCCCTGTAATAGTTCTTGGGCGGTGTGCCTTTTGTCACCTAAGTTCAGCAGTTTGAGCACCGCCTGCTGGCGCTTAGCCACGACACTGCTGCTGCGCCTAGAGCTACCGACTGAAGGTGCCTTGCCCACGGATGGTAATTCGGAGGAGGAGGTGGAGGAGGGGTCAGAGGAGGAGGCATAGTACGTCTGAGAGACAGTGACCGAGGTAGGCCCCACAATCCTCGGTGTGGGCAGTACATGAGCGGCCCCAGGGTCAGACTCGGTCCCAGCTTCCACCAAGTTAACCCAATGTGCCGTCAGTGATATATAGTGTCCCTGCCCGGCAGCACTTGTCCACGTGTCCGTGGTTAGGTGGACCTTCTCAGAAACAACGTTGGTCAGGGCACGGATGATGTTCTGTGACACGTGCTGGTGTAGGGCTGGGACGGCACATCGGGAAAAATAGTGGCGGCTGGGGACCGAATACCGAGGGGCAGCCACTGCCATGAGGTTGCGAAAAACCTCGGTCTCTACCAGCCTATAGGGCAGCATCTCCAGGCTCAGCAATTTGGAGATGTGGACGTTGAGGGCTTGGGCATGTGGGTGGGTGGAACTGTATTTCCTCTTGCGCTCCAGCGTCTGCTGTAAAGACAGCTGAACGCTGCACAGGGACACATTAGTGGACGCTGTGGAGGATCGTGGAGGCGAAGGTGTGGTTTTCCGCCGGGAGGCGCTCGTGCCGGGGTCCTGGGCAGGGGGTTGACTAGCAGAGGCAGCGAGTGACAGCGAGTGGGGAAGGAGCAGCGGTGGGACCCGCAGGAGGTGAACGGCCTTGGTTCCATTGAGTGGGGTGTTTAGCACTCATATGCCTGCGCATGCTGGTGGTGGTTAGGCTAGTAGTGGTGGCACCCCTGTTGATCCTGGTGTGGCACAGGTTGCACACCACAGTCCGTCGGTCATCCTCAATTTCTTTAAAGAACCTCCAGACTTGAGAACATCTAGGCCTCGCCACGGGAGCTTCACTATGTGAAACAGTTGCTGCTGATGCACCAGCTCTGGCCCTGCTTCTCCCTCTGGCCACACCACTGCCTCTTCCAACCTGTTCTGGTGCAGCACTCGCCTCCGCCTCAGAAGCACTGTCTTCACTCGGCTTATCAACCCAGCTTGGGTCAGTCACCTCGTCATCCTCCGATTCCTCAGTCTGCTCCCCCCTCGGACTTCCTGCCCTGACAACAACTTCACCACTGTCTGACAACCGTGTCTCCTCATCGTCCGACACTTCTTTACACACTTCTTCCACTAAGTCAGCAATGTCATCACCCACAGACTGCGACAGTTGGAAAACTTGGGCATCGGGATAGAGGTCAGCAGCAACCTGAGAAGTGGTTTGTGACTCTGGGAAGGGTCCAGAAAACAGTTCCTGAGAGTATGCCGGATCGCATTCCAAATTTTCCTGGGAGGGGGCAGACTGGGGGGAAGGAGGTTGAGGTGGAGGAGCCAGAGGAGTGCTCCCTTGGGTAACGTGGGTGGACTGCGTGGAAGACTGACTGGTGGACAAATTACTTGAAGCATTGTCCGCAATCCATATCACCTGTTTGCACTGTTGTGGTTTCAACAGTGCTCTACCACGTGTCACTGTAAGTTCAGACATGAAGCTAGGGAGTGTAGCTCTGCGGCGTTCCCCTGCTCCCTCATCAGCAGGTACTGTCTCACCCTGCCCATGACCACAGCCTCTGCCCCCTGCAGTAATTGAATGCCCATGCCCACGCCCACGTCCTCGACCCTTAGCCCTGGGGTTCAACATTTTCTGTATATAAGTGTATTATATATACCAAAAAAAAAAATGGGCCTGCTGTACTGAAACCCACAAACTTGTTCAATCTGAACAAGTTAATATATAGGTGGATAAGTTAGAGCAAAATTATGTATTTTATTACGTACCGTGCAGTATGGAGCAATTACACTGAAACTATTAGATTAGGCAGACTTGGTCTGCTTAAGTGCAACCCAGACAAATGTCGCACAGAGATTTTTCTAATGTAGCTGTATCAGTGAGAGCAAAAGACCGTATTTTATTACGTGACGTACAGTATGGGTCACCTGGACAGAAAATACGGATTGTGGTTTGTGGTGACTGGCCAGCTGAACTGTGACACACAGAATGGTTCCACACACCTGTATGAAATGGATTTGTATCACTGAGATTAAAAAAAAAAAAAAACACAATTTTTTTTTGTGTTCTTTTTTTTTACGTGACGTGCAGAATATATCAGAGAGCAAACTCAGCCCCTGCTGACTGTGGCTATTTTCACTGCAACCCAGACAAATGTCGCACAGAGATTTTTCTAATGTAGCTGTATCAGTGAGAGCAAAAGACCGTATTTGATTACGTGACGTACAGTATGGGTCACCTGGACAGAAAATACGGATTGTGGTTTGTGGTGACTGGCCAGCTGAACTGTGACACACAGAATGGTTCCACATAGCTGTATGAAATGGATTTGTATCACTGAGATTAAAAAAAAAACACAATTTTTTTTGTGTTCTTTTTTTTTTACGTGACGTGCAGAATATATCAGAGAGCAAACTCAGCCCCTGATGAATGTGGCTATTTTCACTGCAACCCAGACAAATGTCGCACAGAGATTTTTGTAATGTAGCTGTATCAGTGAGAGCAAAAGACCGTATTTGATTACGTGACTTACAGTATGGGTCACCTGGACAGAAAATACGGATTGTGGTTTGTGGTGACTGGACAGCTGAACTGTGACACACAGAATGGTTCCACACTGCTGCAAATATGGCGGTAGCTGCACTACTAGTGCCAGCAAGCCCAGCCACAAGCAGATAAAAAAAGGGTCTTGTAGCCCTAACAAGGGCTGTTGGGTTCATTTAGAATCACTCCTGCCTAACACAAATCTAGTAGAACACCCTAACACTCTCCCTCTATCACACTGCAGATCTGTCCCTAACGGCATCCAGGCAGCGACTGAGTCGAGCACCACGGGCAGTCTCTAGTATATTCCAGGGTCACCTGATCAGGCCAGCCAACCCCTGCTATCGACATGTAAGGGCCCCACATGATGCTGGGTCATGCGCAGAGTCTCCTGGCTTGTGATTGGCTGAGTTTATAGCCCCCAAAAATTCAAAAGGCGGGAGATGCCATTTCCTCGAGCATGGTGAGATGTTCGTCCGAGCATCAAGCACTTACGAGTACCCTAATGCTCGAACGAGCACCAAGCTCGGACAAGCATGCTCGCTCATCTCTAATCTTAACACTTCTTCACTTAGGAGATCTACAGAAGCTGCAATTTTGGTCACAACTATTTCCTATTTATTTCTGTTCAGGTAGAATAAGTTATGCAACTTAAGATCATCAAGAAGTTCCATCATCTAGGTTCAGTTGTGAAACTGGTAACCGGTATCGCACAGCTATAATTATAGTGTAAGCAGTGAAACAGCTATTCGTACATGGCATCAGGACAGCGCGGGAGGCATCACTAGGCGGCGGTTCATACAAAACATTTAGAAGCTGAATAGTGCTGTTCGGAATGTGACTGGCAGATTCCATGGGTACTGCTCATACAGGCGTCACCTCAGGGCTTCTAATGGTGTAATCATACGACTATTTATTTGGCGATAAATTGATTAGTGTCCCTTTAAGTTATCAACACTCTTCCTCAATTCATATAATGTGAATTGATTTCCCAGATTTTGATACTGATGATCTATCCTTAGGATAGGTCATCAGTATCTGATCGGTGGGCTCCGACACCAAAGACCCCTGCCAATCAGCTGTTTAAGAAGGCAGCGGAACTCCTGTGAGTGCCACGGCCATCTTATAACTTACCAAGCGCAAAGCCGTACATTGACGTGAATAGTCACAGTGAGTGAGTGGGGGGAGGAGGTGGATTCTACATTGAATTCTGGTTAAAAGGGTGATTCAACTAGCACCAGGATTTATACATGACATTGTGCAGCCCCAACTTTAAATGGAAACCTGTCACTATGAAAATGCAATATACTCTGCCAGCAGCATGTTATAGAGTTGGGGAAACGGAACCTTACTAAAGCTCATATACTTCAGTAAAGCTCATTTTCTCTTTCTTAGTTCCCTTTCACACGGTCAGTATTTAGTCAGTATTTTGCATCAGTATTTGTGAGCCAAAACCAAGAGTGGAACCTACAGAGAAGAAGTATAATGGAAATATGTTATGTCTTCTGTGTTTTGGACCCATTTCTGGTTTTGGCTCACAAATACTGATGAAAAATACTGAGGGTGGGGGAACTTAACCTAATGATGACATAAGAGGTGTGTTTCAGACTACTTGTAGGTATTGGAACTAAGCTGTAGTCACAAATCACATAACCCTTGATAACAAGCAGCCAAGCACATCAACTCCTCCCTTTCTGACCAGCAGAACAGATCATTGCTCTCCATTTATACCTACTCATGTCTCATTGTAACCAACCAAAGCCACCATCCTGCCAGAGATTTCTACCCTTTCTCCTACCCTGTCCATATTGTGCATCGGTGTGTCCTAAGATCCTATTACACTGCCCAATGTTTAGGCAGTGCGAGTGCCGATGGATTGCACTAGCCTGATAATTGGAAGGACACCCCTGATTACACAGGAAGATGTGCTGCCGATAATCAGGCATCTTTCATCCTGATGAAAAATATAACCCATAATGCCCTGCAGCCAGCAAATCTGCAGATAGCCAACCCTTGTGATGTCACAGCCCTAAAAAACCCTCATCCTGAGCGGTGTCTGCCATTGTCTTGTGAGATGAGCACACGGAGAGACGTGGCAAGTGCTCATGCTCTTGGGACAGTGTTGCTACTAACGTTTAATAAGAACATTAGAGAGGGAGACTGCAGGGAGAGTGAAGGGAGACTGCAGGGAGAGTGCAGCGACAGTGCAGGGAGAATGCAGGGAGACTTATTCTGTGTCAGTTTTATTTAATTATTCCTACATCAGCCATAAACTAAGATATATAATTCAATACCAATAAGATGGACGCCTTTATTATTCCGTTGCCAGTGTGCCAACCAATACACTGCAGTCTTCACCCCTTAGAGGGGCCAGGTCCCTCACGACCATCCTCATCTTTTGCTGGCTTTATTTCTTTCAAATCATCCTTCAAAGTCTCCATGTCCTACAAAAGTCAGCAAAATGCAGAGAGAGGAGGAGCTGAATGTTCCTGACGACATATTCGCATCTATATTAGATGATGTGGAAAAGGAGGAAAAACAGACGGCAGAAGAGCTCCCACCTGTTGGGCAGGAGAGCGCTGGGGTTGAAGAAGTGGGTATGCCAGACCTGTAGGACATTGCAGGCCAGAACAGCAATAATATGCATATTATACTGCGCGTTGTCTCCCTTGCAGCAACGGCGTAGTCTAATTAAAGTACTTGCTCCTCTTCAATCAGCTGATCGGTGGAGGTGTCGGGTGTCAGACCCTCATTGATTAGATATTGATGACCTATCCTCAGGATGGGTCACCAACAGTGGCGTAGCTACCGGGGGGGGCAGGGGGGGCGACGGCTCCGGGCCCAGTGACTCAGGGGGGCCCAGCAAGGATGACCTTGCCTACTATCAGGCGAATAGAAGTGAGCGCTTCCATTATGGAAGCGCTCACTTGTATTTAGGGACCCCCATCAGACCTCAGATCAGCCCACCCAGCCACATAGGATTAAAATAAAAAACCTTACTTACCTGTTCTGCGCTGCGGCTGCCCTCCGGTCCGCGCTCTGCTCTCTTCCCTGGCGGCGCGCACTATGACCTGACGCTGCACGCAGCGTCAGGTCATAGTGTGTGCGGGGCAGGGAAGAGAGCGGAGCGCGGACCGGAGGGCAGCCACATCGCAGAACAGGTAAGTAAGGTTTTTTATTTTAATCCTATGTGGCTGGGTGGGCTGATCTGAGGTCTGATGGGGGCACAATACGCTGATCTGAGGTCTGATAGGGGCACAGTAGGCTGATATGAGGTCTGATGGGGGCACAGTCTGCTGATCTGAGGTCTGATGGGGGCACAATACGCTGATCTGAGGTCTGATGGAGGCACAATACGCTGATCTGAGGTCTGATGGAGGCACAATACGCTGATCTGAGGTCTGATAGGGGCACAGTAGGCTGATATGAGGTCTGATGGGGGCACAGTTTGCTGATCTGAGGTCTGATGGGGGCACAATACGCTGATCTGAGGTCTGATAGGGGCACAGTAGGCTGATATGAGGTCTGATGGGGGCACAGTCTGCTGATCTGAGGTCTGATGGGAGCACATTAAGCTGATGTGAGGTCTGATGGGGGCACAATACGCTGATGTGAGGTCTGATGGGGGCACAGTAGGCTGATGTGAGGTCTGATGGGGGCACAGTAGGCTGATGTGAGGTCTGATGGGGGCACAGTAGGCTGATCTGAGGTCTGATGGTGGCACAGTACGCTGATCTGAGGTCTGATGGGGGCACAAAACGCTGATCTGAGGTCTGATGGGGGCACAATACGCTGATCTGAGGTCTGATGGGGACACAGTACGCTGATCTGAGGTCTGATGGGGGCACAAAACGCTGACCTGAGGTCTGATGGGGGCACAATACGCTGATCTGAGGTCTGATGGGGGCACAGTAGGCTGATGTGAGGTCTGATGGGGGCACAGTAGGCTGATGTGAGGTCTGATGGGGCACAGTAGGCTGTGAGGTCTGATGGGGGCACAGTAGGCTGATCCGAGGTCTGATGGGGGCACAATACGCTGATCTGAGATCTGATGGGGGCACAATACGCTGATCTGAGGTCTGATGGGGCACAATAAGCTGGTCTGAGGTCTGATGGGGGCACAATACGCTGATCTGAGGTCTGATGGGGGCACATTCTGCTGATCTGAGGTCTGATGGGGCACAATACGCTGATCTGAGGTCTGATGGGGGCACAGTAGGCTGATCTGAGGTCTGATGGGGGCACATTCTGTTGATCTGAGGTCTGATGGGGGCACAATACGCTGATCTGAGGTCTGATGGGGGCACAGTAGGCTGATGTGAGGACTAATGGGGGCACATTCTGCTGATCTGAGGTCTGATGGGGTACAATACGCTGATCTGAGGTCTGATGGGGCACAATACGCTGATGTGAGGTCTGATGGGGGCACAATCTGGGGTCTGATGGGGCACAATACGCTGATCTGAGGTCTGATGGGGGCACAGTAGGCTGATGTGAGGTCTGATGGAGGCATATTCTGCTGATCTGAGGTCTGATGGGGCACAATACACTGATCTGAGGTCTGATGGGGGCACAATACACTGATCTGAGGTCTGATGGGGGCACATTCTGATGATCTGAGGTCTGATGGGGGCAGGGGACTGTTAGTTTAGTGATGTAAAAACTGGGGACAGGTTTCCTTTAACATAGGAGTCCCATTGTTTTTTAATCCTATTACTCCTATATTTTACTGCATTATATGGTAGAGTATTTAGAGTAGGGTAGGTAGAAAGTCTATTGTACTGTACTTAACAGCATAGATGATCTAGCAGTTTATACAGTCATCTTTCTAATACAGTATTATAACCACAACTAGTAGTATGTGCCTGTGAAGTTGGAAACGTGCGTTTGGGAAGCCAATAAGTGGTGGGCCCACTCAAGTATGTTTCGCCCCCCCTGTGCTGAACCTCTAGCTACGCCTCTGGTCACCAATATAAACTGCCTGCACAAATCCTACATTCCAATATTAAAGAATATTAATGGTAGTCATGCATGCACTGTTCTCGTTATTCTTTTTTATGGAGAATTAAAAAACGGCTGAGCAAGCATGTGCAGTATTCACTGCCACCTCCCCACCCACTGCTGCGTGGGACACATTCTGTGGATATGCCATAAATGTGGGAAAACCCTTTAAACTACTGACAGTATTTAGCAACATTCTTGTCATTGTCATGCTAACAATTTTACAGGAGGATGCAGATAACTGATAAGTAGAAGCTGAGTATTCTGAGGACATGTTTGACAAAACTGTCATCGTATACAGTATCTGATTTGCTTGCAGACATTTACTTATCTTTACGCTGTTCTGTAGCATATCCCAGTTGTGTTTTTTGGTTTTTAAATTTGGCTTGACTGAGCTAGGTAAACAGCATCAAAATTGTTTTCCTTGACAATGGATATGTACTTTGCAAAATAGCTTTATGAGCTGCCAATGTTGCAAAACTATGGCGAATCGAATAAGTAATAAGTAGACACAGACAGTGGAAGGAAATGGTTGATTTGTGTTTAGCCACAAAAATACAGCCTTGTCCTTTTATAGCTACAGATGAGCAGATTTATGCATTTAAAGTTTAACATCCATGGTGGTTAAAATGTCTAAAAGGGTTGTCCAGCTAAATAAAAAGTTATAGTAAATGGCTTGTTCACAACAGCTCTGTGTGTTTCCATATTTTTATTCTGCAAGAGGAACAGAAGAACAGAAAATAAAATCCATTAAATGGATTGAATGACGGATACAAATGGAATACCTTCCATTTCTGTCCATCATATATTGACTTCAATGTTAAAAAAAAGCAAAAACAAAAAAATAATAAGCTTGCAGTATGTTTCCATTATTTTTTGTGGAACAATACACAGCAGACATAACCTTTTTTCTGAAAAATAGCTGAAACTCAACAAAGTGTACACAACTGAGGCTCAAAATAACCAAATCAAGTAAATACGGATTAAAAGTGTCAGCACATTAGGTAGGGAGACACACTCACAGTGAGTCCTGACTGAATACAACCCACTTTCCCTGCCTACTTGCAGTGGAAGCCCTAGACGGCAAGTCCGCAACTGGTCGATGTTCCCTGTTCTGCTAAAGTGCAAGACAGACAGACATGGAACGCAACCACACAGAGAAGGGTCATACAGAATAAGGTGAAAAACCGGGAGGACAATACAGTACAAAATCGGAAGATGGAGGGTGGTCAAAGTAGTCAAGGCAAAGTCTGAACCAGACTGGTATCACGGTACAGATTCACAAGACAGAGAGAGGTCAAAAGGCAATCGGAGGTCAATATAACAAGCAATCTAAATACGCACAGACAGGAACAGGAGCACAGCAAGGGAGATAAACCTATAACTGAATCCCTGAATCAGAACCTGGTAGGTCCAGGGACTCAGTAGCCCATTTGGCCACAACATAATTAAGATTACACCAAAGTCACTTAGTTAGTCACTTAGTTTTTCGCTATCTCGGTATGTAATTTTATTATATCAGGACTAATAGCACTTTATTTTGGCCACTTGTAGAACATAACATGTGTGTACTGGTTTATAGCATTCCTGATCATAGTTGCAGGTCACTCCCAGTATAGTAAATAAGTTATTTTATGTACCTATGATATAGTATTCAGCATTTTGGCACATTGTCTGCATATGTGATGTTAGACATTTCTTTGACTCGTTTATGAGCATTCATATTTATGCCTCTGATATAACTATTATATATAGGTTTTATATGTAATATTACAATGACGTGTTTGGCGCTTTTTCAATAGGACTTCCTACTAGTATGTATTATTGATATTAAATTTATCTTTTTATAGTATCTAATAAAATATATAGATTCTAATGGAATATTGAGAACACTCGGTTCCTTCTTTTGGTGTAATCTATTATTATAGAGTATATTCCTGTTAATGGTGTTGTTTATTGTAGTGAACAATAAGTGAAGTGACACAACATAATTAAGTCTGCCATAGGCAGACTGAACAGTCACTTAGCCCACCTAACCAGACACACCACCAAACACCAATATTCACAAATTCTCCCCCAGTGTGTATGAGTTACAAGGTGGAACACAGTGAGCACTCCGTTACTATGTACACACTCGTGTCACATATGTGGTCCGTGTTGTAACCACATTTTGTCTGACCTATTAACTTCAAGGAGTCCACAGTCTGCATTTTGCAGACAAGTATTGGACTTGTTCTATCCCTTTGCGGCATGAACAACGGTATATCCTTTCTGCAAAAAAACAAACTATATCTGCAAAATGTGGACCACAGAACTATTGAAAATAATGGGTCTGCAAATAAAATATGGAGAGCACATGAACCACATGTGTATTTTACAGATCAGTGATTTGTGGGACAAGAAATGGATATGGTGATGTGCACGAGGCCTCCTAGAGGAATGCTTAGCAAGGATAAGCAACGTGATATAGGCCTTGGTGTCTGGTGGATGATCAGTTTCAATTTCAACATACATTGCATGCCAGCCATTGGTATATTTTGCATCCAATCGAGCAAGGCCATAGGTACACTCAGCACCTTATTACAAGATGAACAGTAGAACAATAAGTATCTAGTACTTGATGGTCAGTGGTATAGTCAGAGTTCTCTCACTTGTGGTCAGTAGCATAGTCAATGTAAAGTCCATATGGTTACTGGTACCGTGAGCCTCCATATGTAAAACTATCATAATGATCCACTTTGGTCCAGTGGGATACTGAAAACCCTAGTGATCCAGAGAACGCTCAACAGTGAGGGGAATCTGCAATGTCAAGGATTTGCATTGCCTGGTATTACAGTAGGGCCAATTTCTGATCTCAAGTGATGTACCCAGTACCTGAGTACTATATACTGTAACTTAAACAGTTGGAAAGATTGATTGCTTCTTTGAAGTGATGTTACTTCCTTTAAGCCAAGCACAGACCAGACTAACCAGCTAAGCCACCGAAGGGAAGTAGAAGTGAAAAAAAAACAACTTTTAGTTTTGTTCTTTTTTTTTTTGAGAGGACCTCATGGTGGAGCCAAGTTTACTGCACATATCTGAGAAAAGGGGTTGGTTTCAAATATTATATGGACGAGGCGAAGCAGTTCTTCTTGGATTGCATAATCAATTCCAATAGCAGTTGTAATAAAAGTGATTTCAAACACCCATCCATTATACTGGGTTTGCATTATATCTAGTAAGATCACATAAATTGGTCGTGCAAGTGTGATTCGTATAATGCTTTCTAGAAATTATTTCTTAGCAATGCAGCAAGAGGGATACGAATCCTATCAAACCAGTATTTCAATTCTGTAACAATAGTTCTGCCAAGCGTGTGCCCTGCTAGTTTCTTGTGTTGCAGAAAATGATCTCGTACAGTAACTTCCCTCTTTATCCATCATTAACCAGCTAGCTTATAAGCATGACTTACCACTAGGATGGTATTTAAAGTGAAGCTGCATGTGGAGCCACTTAAATAATTAAAAAAGCATAACAAGCAATTAGCCAAAATGGTGCTATTATCGGCATCAGTTTCTTTATAAGCAGGAGCAATTTTACAAGAGGCAATTTTAAATAAAAACTGTTGTACCGTTCTATATAGATTCAATAATAATAATATACATAAATAAATGGTTGCTTTATAAAGAAATCACATTATTTTTCTTGTTCAGATCCTGACTTACAGCCTGTATTATTCTCCAGAGCTGCATTCACAATTCTGACTTCAGGGCTGAAATGCCCAGACATTCCTTACTGATGCAGAGTCTACACAAAGTTCGCTCTGGAGACTTGTGTTCTGCATTGTTCCATTGCATTAAGTAGTTCAGCTGTTATAGATGTGTATGGTTACAAACATATTGCTTTCGATAACAGCCAGCAGAATTGTGTATGCAGCTCTGCAGTATTGTATAGACTGTAACTCAGTATCAGTGTAAGATAAGTAATGCTATATATTTGCAAAATTACTCAATTTACTGTCATTATTTATATATACACATTAGAAACACATTACAGTGGCTCAGACTTTATGTGCTCTTAGATACAGTACATGAATACAATTAATGGGGCACATTTATTCATTTATTAAGACCAGCGTTTTAGACACTGGTTTTAATAATCCCCTAAGCTGCCGGTGGTTCTGCCTAAGTTATGAAGAGGCGCTGGCCTCTCCATAACTTCGGCGCATCCAGCACCGCTTCTAAATGTAAGACAGCTTCTGAGCTGTATTACATTTAGACCATTTTCTACCCCTAAAACCTGCCGACCCGTCCCCTTCCCGACCCATGCCATGCCCATAATTTTAGACCAGGCGTAACCGGGGCTAAGTCACAGATAGCCCCATGTGCGCCTGAAATACGCCTAATTTAGGTGGATTTCAGATTAGTAAATGACCTACAATGTCTATATTTATCCCAATGAAACATTAATGCCCCACTATTTAAAGGGAATGTGTCATCAGAAAAAGATCTATTGTTTAAATCATATTTTATGTTAAACATACTTTTAAAGAATTTTTTGTATTTTTTCAAGTCACTATATAAAAAAAAATAAAATCCTACATTTTTTGCACTGGCTACTAAGCCTTAAATATATCAAGAGTTCCTGTTCTAAACAGAATACTGTTCAGCAGTCATCTCATTATCATCACAGGAAGGATGATATATATATATATATATATATATATATATATATATATGCAAGACACCAAATCCACCATTTACAATAGATGATATCACAGCTTATCTACTCCCTCCTGACCTCTGCACAGGTCAAAGAACATGCCTAGAAAACTTTCCCATAGAAGTGAATGCATTCCCTCCAGTCTTTTTGGTCTATGGCTCCCGGTGGCTGCTGTATAGCATATCTCTAAATTCTGCTAATAACAGCTCAGGCAAGATGGCAGCCCCCATAAACCTGGTCAGGAAATAGAGTTAAAGAGAAACCAAAAACTACAATCAGAATGCAAAAACAGATTACAAAAGAAGGAGACGTGTCACCATCTGGTTTTAAGCGGCAGAACAAATTCTAGGTGATGCATTCCCTTAAACACCTACAACTAATGGAAGAATTAATTCTTAGCAATACATTTAGCATATTCCTATTTTAGTACCGTTGTAGACATTTTCTTACCCTGGCCTGCTTACTTATGAACAGATCACAAGATACCACCTAGAATATCTTGTGACTAAGTACTTCACATTTTTTCATGCTTGAAACATATTGTTCTGTAAGATCATTATCTTGCAAGCAACAATCCAGTCTGTTAGGTTACTCAGGCAGACTTTAAGGCTTTGTATTGTTTGTATGGCACACATATAGAAACATGAGGATTACGACCTTGCATTAATGTCCACAACTGTGGAATCTTACTTTATTTGCCAATGACTGTTTGTAGACAGTACGTTTCACGTGACGCAAGTTCCCAGTTATTTGTTTTAGCTGCTAGTCACAGGCTATTTTACCTGTGAAATGCTATACTGAACTGCATACTATAAAACCCTTTTCCATCTGTTATTCAGGATCAATATATTATCTTACCTAAAGAATTTTGCTCAAATAAGACTTTTTTTTAGAGGCCTACTCAGTATGTTAGGCTAGATTCACATATGAGGCAAAAACTCCTCTGCTGGAACAGACTACCAGATTTTACTGTATCCGTTATAGCCAGATACTGCCACGCCCTCAGGGGTGCATCACCAATGAGGCCAAGTGAGGTGGTCGCCTCAGGCAGCACCAGGAAGGGGCAAGAGGGGGGCAGCGGAAGGGCCATGGGGAATGAGCGCTTTCATTGTGGCAAAGGGGTTAGGTTAAGAAATTGGCATGGGGGGGCACCGTTTCAGTTTGCGCCTCAGGCAGCAGAAAGGCTGCGTGCACCACTGCACTGCCAAATCGCCATTGACTATATCTCCAATGGAGATCCGGACAATTTCCAACTACTGAGAATTGCGGGGTGACTCAGATCATCAGAGGGGTCCACATGTAACTCTGCAATGATGTTGCATCATTAGACCACACTGCAGCTTCAAGCCTCATCCCCAGTGACCCTATAACTATATATCCCATTTATAAAAACAACCACAATGGAAAAGGGACAGAATTTGAAAAAAGAAAAAAAAAACATTTTAGGCTACTTTCACACTTGCGTTGTGTGATCTCAATACTGGGAAACAAAACATTTTCGTTTAGTCCTCATGCATTTTGAATGGAAAGAGACCCATTCAGGATGCATGAGGATGTCTTCTGTTCCCGCAAAATTCCATTTTGTGACCGTCCACAAAACTGCTGCAAGCTGCGTTTTTGTGTCCGTTCATAAAAACTGAAAAAACAGATTCGGGACTGAAAACAACGTAAGTCGATGGTGTGGAATCCATTTTTTTAGGAGCCTAAAAAATGGATCAGTCGCCCATTGACTTTGAATGTATTTTGTGACGGATCCATTTTTTTTCCATTTCGATTTCACACAAACGCATCCTGATGTGCAAAATCAAAACGGATACGTTTAATTCCGGTATTAATAACCCGCTGCCAAATTTCAATACCAGAATTAACAACACAAGTGTGAAAGTAGCCTTAGTTGTACTTTGTGCTATTAAAAAAAAATTGAAAAAAAATGTGAAAAACAAACTTTTTTAAAAAAATTTCTGGGTAAAAACTAAAAATACTAAAAAAAAAAAAAAAAAATAGACCAATAAAGCACTGTGTATCAACAAAAAAAGAGGCAAAAATTATTCAAATAAACAAACAGAGAAAAGTTGTTGCTTTTGAGCCCACATGTACTGTACTAAAAAATAACAGAAACATGCCTGGTCATGAAGGGGGTAAAATTGCCTGGTCTTGAACTGGTTAAATTTATTATAGTTACTAATAGTGTGACCCAGGACCAGCCTCCTGTTACCAGCATCCTGTCAACCACCACTTCTGTATTCTCTACTGTATCCCTAACTGTCTATGACCCCCAGGCACTTGGGCTGCCCAATTGCTTAGGCAGCCAGCTTAAACCTGCACCATAAATGCACATTGGTGCAGGTTTAAGGACCTCCAGCCATAGATATATGCCAGGTGGTCTTTTAATAGGTAAGCAATATCTTGTATCATTAAATAAACGCTGGGGCATCCTTTCTTAGCTTGTTTTACCATGTAGTGTCTAAGGTGATCATAGAGCATTTATCTACCGGAAGCCTTTATCATCTGAACATGGGTTATAGGTCCTCCAACAATCCCTTCCTACACACTTATAATGTAAAAAAAAAAATTAAAGACATTGTTGAGTTATATTAAACATTGCCCCATGCCAGTACACTGTATAAAACAAAAAATCAAATTATACTCACCAGTTTCTTCCACACCATTCTCAGCACTGCATCTAACATCTTCCTCTGGTTCTTTGTATACAAGAATGCAGTGGAGTCATCAACGTATATAGCACCTTACCACTGCAGTCTATCACTGGCGTCAGTGGTCTTATACCGTATACTGCTGAGACCAGAAATAGTCTGCAGCTGCAGATCATGTGCCTTATAACAGAACACCACCAATGTAGTCTTGGATACAAAGAATGGGAAGAAGACGGAAGGTGCAGTGCTCAGAATGGTGTAGAAGAAACAGGTGAGAGAAGGGTTATTTTTATTGTATACAATGTAGTGGCAGAAGTTTAATATAACTTGGACAACCCATTTACGCCTCTTTCACACGGTCAGTATTTGATCAGAATTTGTATGCCAAAAACAGGAGTTGGTCCAAAACACAGATAAGATGCAAATATGCCACTACACTTTATCTCTGTTTTGGACCCACTCCTGTTTTTGGCTTACAATTAATTATGCAAAACACTGACCAAATACCAACCTTCTGAAAGAGGCCTTCAACTTTCTAATATACTTAACTTTGCAATTCATCTCCATTCCTGTACTGCCAGGTGTGCTATGTCTTGTAGGCATTGCAACATGTTGCCCAGTGTCACATCATGTCAATGAGACAACCATTTCCTGGTCACAGTATCTAATTAACATGAAATGTTGCTCAGATGCATGGGGAGTACAACACAGATAGAGACCCAAGAGCAAGAACACAATGATGCTATTTTTGTTTTAAAGTTCCCATTTGGTCAAAAAGATCTCACCCAGAAGAAACTGACAGGGGCTGACCCAGGGCAAAAACCCATTCACTCATTCTGCAGTGCTTGGGCAAGCTGCAGTTTGACCTCGGGCCACTGTTGCGTGTATATTTTATGTAACTAGATTGAAATGACTCAGTCTGAATTTCTGTTTATCCATGTTCAACAATACTGAACACACATGATAAGTGTGCCTCTTACGTCAGTTGGGAATTATCAGAAGTATATCTCAGTTGACATATGTCACTATTGATTTCACTAGCTGTTCATTTCAAATCAGGAATCTAAAAAGATCACTTCCGGCTACTGGTATATAGCATGCATTTTATCAATACTGTAATAAATGGAGGAGTCATTAAGATAACGTTACCCATTACCCGCATTACCCTTAAGCTGCATTTACACAGGCCGAGGAGCAGCCAATTGTCGGAAGGAAGCGTTCCTTCCCAACAGTGAGCTGCTCATCAAGTGAAGGTGAAGAGCTGCATTTACATGCTGCGATCACCTCCACAGTATGAGGATGAGCAATCTCTGCTTGTCCCCATACAAAATCATTTTTCCTGGGAAGCAGGGGCTGTTTAGACAGCGAGATCTGCTGCCCAGGAACATTGATTGAGGTGTCCATCATGTCACCAGATGGACAAGCGTTTAGCTCATTCATCAGGTGATCTGCGGCACCTTTGGAAGGGCAGATGATTGGGAATGAGCCTTTGTAAGAGGGTTCGTTCCCGATAATTGGATATTTGGGCCATGTAAATACAGCTTTAGAAGGAAGTTCAGAAGACCAGAAATATGGTTTATAAAATGCAGTTCACTATTGTCTATTCAGAGAGGAATTTGCAGTTTTTGTTCTGGGGGCCCATTGTACAACTACATGGCCAAAATGGGCTGATTAATGTATCTGACCAATGGGCATGTACGTTTGAGTGGTTTGTGTCATCTAAATTATGATTCTGGATCTTTATTCACTTGTATGTAGGAGAGTGGTCCTCAGGACATGAGGCCACCCAATTTATTGATCACTGCATTTTGAATAATGCTTTTGGCCCTTTGATTCATTCATTTGCAGACTGGTGTTGACTACCTGACTTCTGTGAACATGGATATAAGTAGTTTTGTTGATATTGTAATACTAGACATATTGATATGGATATAGCCAATTGCTGGCTGCTACTAAGCTACAACCACATTTCCCCCTTGCCTACACACAAGTGCAGATGCTGGGATCCCGTTGCCAACACTTTGAGGAAAGTAAGCTGCACTAACAAAATGACATCATCGATTTTGGCATATAAGCACATGCACACTAGCTGGGGCGGACTGGGAACTTAAAGTGGCCCTGGAAAAAAATACTAAAAGTGGCCCCGTTTTGTAGTTTGGTCCAAATTGATGGAAGGCAGGGCCAGCAATACCACAGAGCCAAATACCACAGTCCATCACAAAATACTGCCAGCAGCACAAAATACACTCCCAAAAACCTCCACTGGCCGGCCATGAGGAGGGTCCAGGCGGCCCCCTGAGCATTGGCCCACCGGGAAATTTCCCTGTAAGCTCCATGGCCAATCCACCCCTGCACACTAGAGAGAACTGAGCGCTTTGATTGTTACTGTTAGGATGACCATTTCTAGTTTCCTTTGGATTTATGTAAAGTACTAAATTGGTGGTTAGCTAATGAAAAGTCTGTATTTAATATCTATATATTTATAACGTCAATGAGACGGGCCCTACTGCATATTTGCATACTTAATTGGTCATAGGACCAGGTATGGGGTATATAGACACTGCTGTAGCACTCATTTGATTGCTAGATAAAGACTTGTATTGAGTAAAAACGTTGATTTGTTCGGCTAATAAAGTAACACTGAGGGCTTGCAAAAGAGAGGGCTGCTTCTTCTACAACTGTATTCTAACCAATTTGATCCTTGCTCTTTCTATGCTTCAGAGTAGTGTTGAGCAAATTGAAGTACTTTGATCCGAATTTCAGAGAAAATTTGATACGCTGCAAAGCCAAATTTCCTCGTGCTTCATGGTAGTGAATCAATTTTCCCTGAAATAGTGTAAAAAAACAAACAAAAAAAAATCATACTTATACTTACCTCATCCATTTGCTGGCGATGGGCC
The DNA here is from genome assembly GCA_900303285.1 of Rhinella marina. Lineage (NCBI taxonomy): Eukaryota > Metazoa > Chordata > Amphibia > Anura > Bufonidae > Rhinella > Rhinella marina. The sequence continues at coordinate 375,191 of ONZH01029469.1, read as the reverse complement.
TGCCGCCGCCATCTTGCTTGAAGATCTTGCACGAAACCCCATGAGCGGTGACGTATGATGTCACCACTCTGGCTGGCATGATGACGTCATCACAGGAAGCGTGAGATTTTGCGTCAGATCTTCATGCAAGATGGCAATGGCTGGCCACCGCAAGCCAGAGAGATGAGGTAGGTATGCCTTAATTTATTTATTTATTTTTTTTACACCCGATTATTGCAATCAGATGTCGCGGTCATGTATCAACACGACATCTGAGGGGTACCATGACAGGGTTGCGCAATCGCGACTCCCTGTCATTGCACCCACTACTTACAAAGAAATACACTTCATCACAAAGCAAATTTCTTGGTAAAATTCGTCGAAGCAGCCATTTTGAATTTTAGAATACTTTGCACATCTCTACTTAGGAGTCCACTGGGCAGTTTTAAACAAAGATTGACAGCTATCTCTGTGTGACTGACCGTACATACAGATTAGACAGCATATTTGCTGGGTCATGGTAGAATCTCCACCGGTCCTCATTATAGTGACATTTAAGCTTGCAACAATGACGTAACTCATTGCAGGATACTAAGAATATTAAGTGCAAATGTATAACTAGCCTTAAAGGCTTATGCATGTTATGCTAGATAACTATAATAATCCTTGCCAAACTGTTGTGTGTTGGTCAAGAAACATAAGGAAAAGCTTTTCCATAGTGAACCCTTATTTTTCATTGACTATGGTTTATAACTTTTGCAAAACTGGCATCTAATAGATCACAAGAAGAGTAGACACAGCATAGAGGCAGTTCCTGCAGAAGATATGGGGCTTGGCATGGTGAAGGGGGCAGAAGCTCAGGTTGCACCTTCTTCATGGGTGGGGTGAGCTTCCCAGGGACTCCCTTGTCTGCAGGCACTTTGTTAGCAAACAAGGAAGGAAAGTGGGGGAAGTCCCTCTGCTATAGGTTAGTTTGGCTAGAAACTGGCAACATGGCCTCCACCCAAGGGTGTGGTTGGTGGTATTTTGTATTTTCTTTTAGAATAGCCTATTAAATGTAATTAAACCTAGAGTACAAATGGATTTGATGAGTAATGAATGAGTATTTTAATGCGAGTACAATGTAGTCATATGTGCCCTTTACCTTCCCCATGCTTATAAGACAGCACCTATTAGTTGCCAGGAAAGTAATAGAGCTTTTGTGCAGGACATGTCTCAGCAAAACACTGTGAGAACTGAATTATCAGATGTGAAATGACAATAGTCTAGTCTAGAAGGTCTCCACCTATATCTGGCAAAGGCCACAAGACATCAACACCCATTAAAATAGGTCTTAAAATAGCTTTTGGCTCCGTCCGATTCATGAAAACATGCTAATAATCATTTTCAAGGTGCAGAGTCATTGCCGTAATTACAAAAAACCATCACATCAACAGAAGAAAATTTGCATTGTGTGCGACAGACCAAGGAATAACACTGGAACAATCGAGTTATTAAGTGATTATTTGCTACATGGTGGAGACGCGCAACTGCACCAAGCCTATTACATACTTAATCTCTGTTATTCAGTCTCATAATAAAGTGTGAAAGTTGCTAATGTATCTTAAAGAAAATCAGTCATTATGCAAAATTATAATCCTATTTCTTCTTAGATACACCCTGGGGTTATGGAGTTTTCATTCGATGGCATGTCACAGCATTTATTATCACATACTTCAGATGCCATCGTTATGCTATGCCCAGCACCAATTACTCGCCAGTATGTTGACTCCTGGCAGCCAAAAAAATGTGTTATCACTAGCTGTGAGTTGCTATCAAAATTATCCAATTTTTGAAATCTCATATCCATAAGGACACCTTGTTGTTCTATACATACATTATATGATTATACATATGCAGGTCACTGAGGGGAGGACACCGATCCCACCCCAGGTAACCATGTGATAAGCCTCCCATCAGCTCTCCTCTTAATCGCTTCTGATACTGGCTCTGATAGTTTGAGACATTTTTAAGTTTATTGGATTTTTGAAATGTTGGATGACCTCCTACATGAGTTACCAACTAGCTTCACTGAACTGAATCGGACGGGTAATTTACGGACGGGTGAAAAATCACTGACTTTTATTTTAAAAAAATTCCTCTAGCAGATTTCAGGACTCTAGAAAGTCTGGACATAAACAATCCCAAGAGTACTTGTTTTTTTCCCCCCAGATTTGACAGAAACACCATGGGAAATTTAAAAAGACCTATCACCACAACATACAATGCAATCTGAAAGCAGCATGTTATAGAGCAGGAGGAGCCGAGCAGATCGATATATAGTTTTGTGGGAAAAGATTCAGTAAAACCTGTAATTTATACAATTATAACTCTGCCTGTGACTACCCAACGGCATCAGGAGGAGCTGTTATCAGTGATTGATAGCATAGTGTGTATAAGGCTACTTTCACACTAGCGGCAGCACGGATCCGGCGGGTAAAGGGTCCCTCCGGATCTGTGCTGCCGCAGGTGCACGTGTGGGGGCGGGCCGCGGATCCGGCCGCAGCACGGTAACCCCTGCTGAGAGGCGGCCGGAACGAGAATACAACAGTTTTGTAGATAGGACACCTTGTAATTCATTATTTTTTATTTAGTTGCATGATCATAAACTACTGCTCACTGACAGGTTTTCCATCCAGACAAGAGACAGTAAATTACATATCTTTGTAGAAGGCACAAAGGTACTGAAAACAGGGACTGAAAGGTTATATTTATATGAGGAAGATTCTTGGCATATTATACCACAGTGTCCCCATAACAGCCGATATATTACAGCAAGTCCCATGGCAACTGACCCTTGACAACCATTTATCCTAATTATATCATAAGCACAATCAATGCACCCAAGAATGAATGTACATGTCAATGGGGGGAAGGGAATAAGTCACTGCCACACCACAGAAACTGCTTATCTCGCAGAGGAAGAAAGGATCATCCATGTTAAAATCCAACATACATGGTCTTTTGTTCCCACTCCTGGAGAGTCAGGACGTCCCCATACACACAAGAATGTTGGTCGATCCGGCCAAAATTGACGGGTTTGTATGACTTTTATGTGAATGGCCATACTTTCTCTTGTTCCTTTTTTGGCCTATAACATTTTATTGTATGACTTGGCTCGCTAACTCAACAAAGACATTTGTGATAGCCTTCTAATACTAGGGAGGTATGTGCCCACCTTTAATATTTATTCTTATGATTGAATCCATTAACTCTCCAATTAAAACATAATCTAAAGAACATTGTGTGATGATGGAGTATGCTAGATTTTTTACTTTATCTAATACAGTGGGGGTAATGTATCATGAGGGTAATACCTGAAGTCAGTTTTCCTTAAGTGTTCATTGCAAAGTTTATCAAATGTCATACGCTGCTTGTCTTCTTTCTGACTTTTTCAAAAAGTCACAGTGAAAAATCTAATTAAGGGCTCATTCATTTTTTGCAGATTAGACACTGCCCCCTTCACTTCTATGGGGCCCTTTTCTTCCGCAAAAACACTGAAACATGTCCTATACTTCAGTGAAGTCAGTGAAAATCAGGACGTGGCCCCAGTCAAATCTATGGGTCCGCAAAAATATGGAAAGCAATCCGTTTTTTTGCGGACATGCTGAACTGTCCGCAAAAAAAACGGATTCAGACAGCATACGGCCGTCTGAACGAGCCCTAACAGCGCTAACCTTGCCCATTTTTCAAAACTGTAGAGAGTGGTGTAAGAGCAATAGCACTTTTTTTGCACAAATATGCCCAAAAAAGCCCTGTTTTGCAACTTTTTAAAGAATTATGGAATGCAGGGCTTGATAGCCCCCATCCCATGACTTTAGGAATACACACTCAGATCAGCACATACTTTGTTTTCACTAAAAGGGTTATTTAGAGTTAGAGAAACATAGCTGATTTATTCTGAAAAACTGGCCCACACCTTTCCACAGGTAGTGGATATTAAAGTTATTAAAAGGAGCAGCACTTTTTTTGGAAGAAAGCAGACAAGTTTTTCAAATTCTGGACAATGCCTTTAAAGAGAACCTGTCACATCATCTAGAAACGATGGCCACCATTGCCTGGCCACTGCTCCAAAGATTCTGGCTGTTTTTTTGTTTGTTTTTTTAACCCCTTAGTGACCACCCATACGCCTTTTTACGGCGGTCACTAAGGGGCCTTAGGCTGGGCCGCCGCTTTTTCACGGCGGCCCAGTCTAAGCGCTGCACGGGTCTCCCGTGCAGCGGGGAGCACGGGCCCGGCTCTCACATGAAAGCCGCGGCCCTGCTCTAACAGCCCGGACCGGCAGGAGTGCCGTTCCGGGCTGTTTAACACTTTACATGCCGTGGTCAATGGCGCCCGCCGCATGTAAAGTGCTGACAGAGGGAGCGGTCTCCCTCTGTCTCCCATCGGCACCCTGCAAAAGCGATCGCAGGGTGCCGATGTGTGGGAAGGCTGGCAGGGGTCTGATCTAGGCCCCAGACCAGCCTTGAGTACATTACCAGCAGGCTGCGCCTCTCTGGCGCAGCCTGCTGGTCAAAGTATGAATAACATTGCCATTAAAATGCAATGCACTATAGGGATAATGCATTGCATTTTAAAGGCAATCAAAGTATTGTTTGTTATAGTCCCTCTGTGGGACTATTAAGTGGTAAAAAAAAGTTTAAAAAAAAACACATTTTTTCTATTAAAAAAATCCCATAAAAAAAAAAATTACTCTTTTTTTTCCATTGAAAATAAGCTTTTCAATGAAAAAAATTGCAAAAAAAAAATCTCCCCCATATGTTTGGTATTGCCACGTCCGTAACGACCCGTACTACATAAATATCACAAAAATTAGCCCCTACGGTAAACACAATTAAAAAAAAAATAAAAAAAAAAAAGACAATTGCTAATTTATTCTTAGTTGCCACCAAAAAAACGTTATAACAAGCGATCAAAAAGCGTCATTTACTAAAAAAGGATACCAATGAAAAGTACAAGTTGTCCCGCAAAAATGAAGCCCTGACACAACTCCATAGAAAGAAAAATAAAAAAAAAATTTGTTCTTGGGAATCAGCAATGCAAAAACTTTTTTTTTCTTTTAAAAAAAGGATTTTATTGCAAAAAAGTAGTAAAACGCAAAAAAAACTATATGTATTTGGTATCATTGTAATCGTATTGATCCAGAGAATAAATATATGTTGTAATTTATACCGAAAAATGATCGCCGTAAAATTTATAACGTAAAAACGCAGTGGTGGTATTGCAATTTTTCCCATTTCCCTCCCAGAAAGAGTTAATCAAAGTTAATCAGAAAGTTATCTGTACCCCAAAATGGCACCATTAAAAACTACAACTTCTCCCGTAAAAAATAAGCCCTCATACATCTATATAGACGGAAAAATGAAAAAGTTATAGCTCTTGGAACGCAACGATGAAAAAAGAAAAAAAAACGCTTGGTCACTAAGGCCAAAAACAGGCTGGTCACTAAGGGGTTAATAGGACTTCCCATTGCCAAGAAATCAGTGTCTGTATTTTTTCGGCATCCATTTTACTATTCTGCCCGGGTACTGCTGAGTGTATGAGATTCTAGTAAGTAAGGGGTGAACCAATGTGGACAGCCTCAGAGCTTGAGGTCTCTCCCTGTTTAGAGTCACATAATGTCCCCTTTACAGTGCACAGTCTGAATATATATAGGAAGGAGAAAAAAAAAGTAAAAAAACTTACAGAAAAAAAACAGAAAACAGAACCGGAATCTGTGGAACGTTGGTTACGACGTTGGCGTCTTCTTTAACTTTCATCCACAACTGTAAACATATGTTTTTGACCGCAGTCTTAGAGCTGAGTAGCCATGGCATCAAATGAGTAAACTGAAATGCGTGAGAGAGTAGATGAAGCTCGGTTCAGCACTGTTTACACAGGACTAGATATAGTAAATGTTGTCCACAACAGAGCAGCTGAAAGAATACATAGGGCTGTGTTTTACCAAGTACAGATCTGAAATAACGAGGGTCACGAGTGCAAGCTTCTATTATAAGGCTACACACAAGAGACATTCACCACTGTTCCATCCCTACATCGTTGCCCTGCCTCTTCATTAAGCACGCATAAGTCACTATGATCATGCAGCCCTATCTGATGTGCTGCATGGGCAGTAAAGCTTTTAAATCCCACCAAAGAAACTCTATCAAGTATGAGAGGTATCAAACCACATACAATCTCCTCAATTTTCCATATTGGTCGATGGGCGCCTCTGTTCACATTTTCCCTGCCTTCCTCTGTGTGATTGATATATTTCTTCCTATCAGTATATGGGGAGAGATGTCAATCACAAGGAGGATGTTAGTGGGTGGAGGGATTCCTATCAGAGACATCTCCGTGAGGTGCAATTCAATTTTTGAGGGTTTGAGGGAAGTTTTACTACAATTTTACTCAGTTGATGGTCCTGTGAAAACAGACCCTTTGAATCTCAGTTTTCCCACAGTTCTGCAGATTATTTTCAGAGGATGCCCACGGTTGTCAATGTCAACGATATGCCCTAAAATGGTCTTCAAACACCTGCTTAGGGAGCTGCCCTGTGTGCATCTAACTGTTGCTGATTATACTTAATTCCCTCCAGCCCACTGAATTCAGTGGATTGCCTGTGAATACATACATGGATTGTAGCAAGGCTTTCCTTCATGTGAGGCAAAGATACAGTGTGTTGCCCTAGCCATGTGTAAATGCCTAGCCAAGGTAGAGCTTACAGGGACCAGTGCTTGCACTTTGCAACCAGGCGATATGTCCTGCCAGTCTCACCTGCTCCCAGGAATGCCATCAGGAATTTAAGTTCTCCGCATAGATATGTGCCCCCCTCAGGCCCTTCTCTCATAGCCATAACTTGTTTAGCATTAGCATTCAAGTAGCATTTGAATTGCTATTAACTTTTATTATGGGTTAACTGAAGGGAAACATTGCTATTTTTATTTACTGTATTTTTCGCTTTGTAAGACACACTTTTTCCCCCCAAAAGTAGGAGGAAAATGGCCGTGCATCTTATAAAGCGAATACTAGCGAATGGTTCCATTATGGAAACACTCACTAGTATGTATTAGGTGCTGGAGGCAGGGAAACATACTCACCCTCCAGCGCTGCAGCTCCACACCAGGTCCGGCGCTCCTCTGTCTTCTCCTCCTGGCGCTGTACTGTCCTGACCTCGTACAGCGTCAGGACGTAGTGCGCACACTATGACCTGACGCTGCATGTAGTCAGGTGACAGCGCAGCGCCGACAGGAGAAGACAGAGGAGCGCCGGACCCGGAGCGGAACAACAGCGCAGGAGAGGTGAGAGAGTTTTTTATCTTATTCTGATGGGCTGATCTGAGGTCTGATGGGGGCAGAGTTGGCTCATATGGGGGCACAGTGGGCTTATTTATGGGCTGATCTGAGGTCTGATGGGGGTCTGAAAGGGCTGATCTGAGGTCTGATGGGGTCTGATGTGATGTCCTGAAATGTATGGGGGGTCTGATATGAGGTCTGATGAAAAATATTTTTTTCTTATTTTCCTACTCTAAAATCTGGGGTGCGTGTTATCATCAGGTTGCATCTTATAAAGCGAAAAATACGGTACACTGTTTACCAATCACCATAAATATTATGTTCATTTTATTGTATGCTTTATTAAGATTAAAAGAATACCAAATACTGTTCTGTAATATTTAATAGTATGTTACAAAAACACATTCATTTGTAATGGTTTTTGCTTTATGATTTTTTAAAAACACTAAAATATATAATGTAACCTTTAATTAAAAAGTTATTTCATGGGTAAGCTGCTGCTGCCGCTGCCACCAATTAGAGGAGGGAGGCTGGGGGAGGGGCTGTGGCCGCTGCACCACCAATGAACATTACTATAATTTAATACAAGTACAGGAGCGGGTGCCGGTGCAGAATCACATTGCCGGCACCCGACCTATAAGAAAGGGAGCTGCGATCAGCTGTGCCGCACCTAAGGGATTAACTGCAGCATATCCCAGCTCCCTATCATACAGGTCGGGTGCCGACCATGTGATTCTGCGCCGGCACTCACTCCTGTACTTGTATTAAATGATACTGAAAAAATATAATAAAAAGTTTGGACCAGCGATACATATATATATTTTCATAAGTGCATATCCATAAAGCAGAACTATAGAAATATAAAGGTATGGTTGCACAACATGTAATAAGCAATAGAAATAAATCTGGATATATATGGCGCTATGCCGACTAAAGGTAAAAAAGGAAGTCCTTAGTTACACATATTTGCAAATGCGTGATCATGCCCACTCACCAATGATCACGCATTTGCAAATATGTGTAACTAAGGACTTCCTTTTTTACCTTTAGTCGGCATAGCGCCATATATATCCAGATTTATTTCTATTGCTTATTACATGTTGTGCAACCATACCTTTATATTTGTATTAAATGATAGTAATATTCATTGGTGGCGCAGTGCGCCTCCCCCCCCCCAACTCCCCAGTATTAAATCATTGGTGGCAGTGGCCACAGGCGCCCTTCCCCCTTCCCCTCTTCATTGGTGGCAGTGGTAGATTCCGATTGGAGCCCCAGCAGTGTAATCGCGTGGCTCCGATCGGTTACCATGGCAACCAGGACACTACTGAAGCCCTGGCTGCCATGGTAAGCTCCCTGCTGCCCTGTGCACAAAGCATAGGGCAGCAGGGAGAGTGTAAGTCCTATGCACCCTAATAGAGCTCTATTAGGGTGCATAGGACAAGGGTTCTAGCCCCTATGGCGGCTAATAAGAAATAAAATGTAAAAAAAAAAAAACCCACCAAAATATTAAGTTTAAATTCCCCCTTCCCAATTTTACATATAAAATATATAAACAATAAATAAATATTAGGTATCGCCATGTCCGTAAAGTCCAAAGTATTAAAATATTAAAAAATATCTCCTATGCGGTGAATGCCGTAATAGAAAAAATAAATAAATAAATAAAAAACGCACGATTCGCCATTTTTTAGTTACCTTGTCCCCCCAAAAAAATAGGATAGGACTGTTCTAATATGGGCTGGACGTTTTATAAAATGCGGAATGCACGCGGCTTTTTTTACAGAGTGAGTCAAAACCAGGAGTGAATTTTAAAAAGTGGAGAAGTTGTATCTGTCCTTTATACTTTCTCTCCTTTTATGATTCACTGCTGATTTTGGTTTCCAAAACTGCACGCAGAAACTTCACTGTGTTGCCATACCCTTAGGGTACGTCCATGGGAGATGTGAAATGCAGAAAAAAACTCACATGAGTTACCTGCAGAATTTGATTTAGATTTTGCTGCGCATTTCAACCCGTGGTGGAAATCCCCAGCATATATTGACATGCTATAGATTTAAAATTGGTATCTCATATCAGTTTCAATTCAGATTCGACATAGATTGCTTATACAGCATTTGGATAAGATTTAAATCTTGCCCACTTTCCTGCTACTGTAAAATGCCTCAAATTTTCCGCCTCAATTAAAGGGGTATTCTCATCTTAGACAATGGGGGCATATCGCTAGGATATGCCCCCATTGTCTTATAGGTGCGGGACCTACGGCTGGAACCTGCACCTATATCCAGAACGGAGCGGGGAGCGCTGCGCCTGGAGGACCCCGGGTTTCCGGGGGTCCGGCCACCACCAGGCGCAGCTCCCCGCTGCGCTCATAGAAATGAATGGAAGCGCAGCACACAAGCGCGGCCACCGCTCCCATTCATTTCTATGGAGCCGACGGAAGTAGCTCGGCTATTTTCGGCAGCCCCATAGAAATGAATGGAGGGCGGCTGCGCATGCGCAGTGCGCCCTCATTCAGTTCGGGGGCTCCGTTCTGAATATAGGTGCGGGTCCCAGCGGTGGGACCCGCACCTATAAGACAATGGGGGCATATCCTAGCAATATGCCCCCATTGTCTAAATTGAGAATAACCCTTTAATCCATACATCTGCAGCATATACAGGATAGGGGATAAGTATATGATCATGGGGCTCTGACCTCTGGAATGAAGTCCCGAAATCCCTCGAGTGAACAGAGAAGCTGTGTGGAATGGCCGAGCGTTGAACTTGGTTTCTCTTTGGCAGTCCCATGGAGTTGCATGGAGCAGCAGTGCACATGTGTGACCACCACTCTATTTACTACAGGGTGAAATGACTGGGGTCCACAGCAAATGTTTGAATGGGGACATCCCCCCAGAAAAGTCTTCGCGACCCCCCTCCTCTCATACAAACCTCACTCCTGTGGCTAGTTAAGATTTCCCAGACCAGGCCCACCAGCCGCTCTGTCCATTTCCTACACATATATACTGTATGTCATGTCACTATATATACTGTCACTGTTATGCATATCATTGTATAATACTGTTGAGAGAGCCTTGACAATAAAATCTTTTAGTTCTCCACCTGGTTGTGCCACTTCTGAGTTCAGACCCCATAGCAGCCACCTCCCCTGCTTCCACTCAATGAAACTATGCTTGTGCTTTGATGGATCAAACAATATTCTCAACTAGTGGTCTGTCTGGGTGACCTAGAGCCTGTCTGCCACATGCGCATGCCCTCACGTAACCACTGATCTCAACAACTCCTAAACAGCTAGGTCAGAATGCCCTAGATAGCATACAGTTCATCGAAACGACCGTCCTGCTTCTGTCAGTCCAATGATGCATCCCCAAAGTCAGTGAAATTGTCTTTGAGTGCGTCAAAGAGGCATATCTAGCAATCAACCTGACCAAGGGCAACATCTGCACGGAGTTCGTATGTTCTCCGCGTGTTTGTATGGGTTTCCTCCGAGTACTCTGGTTTCCTCCCACACGCCAAAGACATACTGATAGGGACCTTAGATTGTGAGCCCCATTGGGGACAGCCGAATGCTAATGTCTGTAAAGCGCAGCGGAATATAGTAGAGCTATATAAGTGCGTATAATAAATAATAATCTCTCATCACCAGGTACACTACCCAAAAGTAGTCTCTGAGAGTTTTTTTATAGGACAGTGGGGCAAGCAATTTTATGCCCTCTTGTGGAAAGACCCAACTTGTAATCATTTACATATCTGCCTGAGACAAAACTGCATGCCGAGTTTTGAGGCAATCTGACGGTTCTATCTGGGTGAGTTTTTTTGTTTTTTTTTGTCTATGATTGTAGTACGTTTCATTGTATTTTGACATGCTGCTCATTATCCTGTACATTCCTTAAACCATTATTCATTCCAAGAAAGCTTTTTTTTACTGTTTTAGGAAATAGATGGATGTGCTGCAATCACTGTTACTAGAATTAAGTTGTACCGAGCTGAATAAAGATGTTATGCATCACTGAAGATACATCCAACGGTCTAAATACCTGGAGCTTCTCCACAGTGTAATTACTGGCTTATGAATTCATATATCAAACCCTTGTAACATCTTCCTTTACCTCAAGTGACAGTAATCATTCACAGAGTAATATATTTTCTATGATTCCAGTGCATATAAAATGAAAACTGGAGCAGCTTTATCGAGTCTTAATTTAAAAAAATTCTGAAGAACAAAAAAGTAAAACAATTTCTCAAGATCTAGTAACATGCACATCTATCTATCTATCTTAATATACATGTCATAAGAGACATGGTTTTCACTTGTGTTATTATTGACATTTTTCTTTAAATATAATAATGAAAACAATCTTTAAAGGGGTTGTCTCACTTCATCAAGTGGCATTTATCACGTAGAGAAAGTTAATAAAAGAAACTTACTAATGTATTCTTCTTGTCCATATTGCTAGCTTAATTCATTTTTCTTCTAGTTTCTATGGTTACGACCACCTTGAAATCCAGCAAGGGTGGTCGTGCTTACACACCATAGGAAAAAGCGCTTTCCTATGTGTGTTCCCACAGGCGTAGTCACCAGAGAGGCCTGCACTTTTTCCTATAGTGTGCAAGCACGACCACCACTGATGGACTGCAGGGTGGTCGTAACCATGGAAATAAGTTTGAAGTGGTGGCAAAATGAATCAAGCTGGCAAAGGAGGCAATATGGACAATTCCAATACATAAGTAAATGCTTTGCATTAACTTTCTCTACATGATATAAAGCATTTGCTGAACTGAGACAACCCCTTTAATAGAATGATCTCTTAAAGGGGTTTTCCAGCTTCTTAGAAAAATTATCAGTTCTGCTTAATGTGTGTTACATGAGCAAACTGCAGTATACTCACCAAATTCCTAGCAATCATCACCCTCAAGGGCGCTGCAACACAGTCTAGGATTTAAAATGTGAGTACATTAAACTGTGTCATTTACAAATATTAAGCTTAATTATGATTTTTCTGAAAAACAAACAAAAACACATTAAAAAGGTTGATCTACTTAAATACATAATGGAAACCTTTTAAATTAAACTGTATCAACTATATTGGTTTATAAATTAAAACTAAATACTGACTTTTTAGGTTTAGTGGTCAGAGTGAAAACAGCAGGATTTCAGGAATTTATTGGATAGTGAAATGGAAAATTAAAAAAAATCACAAAAATTCTTAAAAAATTAAAACTTGACTTAAAAATTTGGTTTTCTGGTGACACGTTCCCTTTACATTCCATCTTGAAAATCTACTGCCTCTTTGAACTTCAAATATAATCACTATCCACAAACAGAACTAGCAAATAACAATGTTCTTCTCTTTATGAAGAGGAAAATGGCTCTCCACACATGTATATACATTTTAAGCATTGCCATGGGATCATGCTTAGTGCACACACAGACAATAGTATTGCATGATTGTAAATTTAATAATTCAATTATGTACAATAGTTTTTACCAATGCTGAAACATGCAGTAAGACAAAATATCATGGAGTTTACTCTGGGATGGTGCCGAGTCAGATGATGTTTTGTTTTCTTGTTGTAGAATGATTTTAATGTGCCTACATGCAATGAAGGATATACAGTACTCACAAAAAGTTAGGGATATTTGGCTTGTGGGTGAAATTTCAGGATGAACCAAAAATGCATTCTACCCTTTACAGGTGAACTTAATGTGATCTTCTCTAAACTTTTGAATGCACATGTCCAACTGTTCAATGTTTCAGTACTTTTTGCACAACTCTTCTTAACGGCAAAAATTCACAACAGCTGTTCAATTAGAATTGTTATTGAAATAGTCTTCCTCACCACACTGTTCACATTTTGACATCATGAGACCAAGACAACACCTAACAATTGATCAACAGTACCTCACCATTGTGAGGCTTCAAGCAGGATGATGAATACCACACAACTCCAGGCACATTTAAGGGAGGCGAGAGGCACCCAAGTGTCACGTCAGGCCATTCTAAATCGTTTACATCAGCGTAGTCTGCATGCTACATGACCACACTAGCAGGCACAGGCATCATTGTCTTGCATGGGCCAGGGAGCATCTACAATGGATGAGGGAGCAGTGGGCCTCACTGCTGTTCACTGATGAAAGTTGATTCATGCTGAGCAGAAATGATGACCGCCAACGATGTTGGAGATATCAAGGAGAGCGTTATGCTTCAGTCACTGGTGTCACCAGAAGAGCCTTTGGTGGTGGTGGTGGTGGTGGTGTTACAGTGTGGACAGGTGTGTCTAGTCAATACAGAACTGTCCTACACTTTATGAATGGTACAGTGACAAGCACATGCTACGTGAAGAACATAATTAATCCAGTCATTGTGCCTCTAAATGAACAACACAGGCCTAATTTCATCTGCATGGATGACAATGTGCCAGCTCATCGAGGTTGCATCATTAAGGAACAGCTGCTGGAGAATGGGGTACTTCAAATGGAGTGGCCTGCACTTTCTCCAGACCTGAATCCCAATGAAAACCTATGGGTTCAGCTGAGTTGCTGTGTAGAGGCTCATAACTCTGCACCCCAGAACCTCAGTGACCTGAGGGCCACCCTTCAAGAAGAGTTGGATGTCATGCTTCAGCAGACAACCACATGAGGGGTTGTTGTCAAGGTGCAATTGATGCTGAAGGCCACATGACATGTTATTGAGACATTGCCATTTTTGTGGCGGTATACCCAGCACTGGTGTTGGCTTTTGTTCTCTATAAATTGTTTGACATGAGCAAATCACAATTTCATGGCTCTACTTAAAGCCCTGCTTTCATAATATAATATCACTGTAGCATGAACTTTTTACGTTTTCCATAAATTTCACCAGAAAGCCAAATATCCCTAACTTTTTGTGAGTAGTGTATATTAATATGAAAAAATAGTCAATATCAGGTTTTCAATATGCAAATATACTTTTTGAGATTGTAATTGTAATGGGCTTTATTGCACTGCTTTGCAATTTCAAAATAACACAATTGTACGTGTAGTTGTTATAGATTTCCAGGATTATGAAATTGATTCTCCCAACACCCTCATCAATCAACTGTTACTTTGTATCTCCGATGCCGGAAGTTGGCGCCAGAACTACACAGCCTTGTCCATTGGGTAGTGGATGGAGCTGGAAACGGCGTGGGTCCCACTGAAGTGAATAGCTCCCTCTACTACACAATAGATGGAGCTGTCTGTCCTGAGGATAGACCATTAATATAAATATCCTGGACAACCACTTTAACTGTTTTGATACAAACATTGCAACCAGAATGTCCTGTGGTATTATCTAATTACTTACTTACAAACAAAAGTGGCTAAGAGAATAAAACAAGGCAAGCTTTCCAAACAAAGTAAATATCATTGCACAAAAAGGATGAATACAATCCCCAAGGACTCAACATAATAAGAGTTATGAAACGTAGAATAAAGATTAAAAGGCCATGCTGTGCTCCCGCCTCTAGCTAGAAATACTTCAACCATGGATAAACTTTTCCTGTGTAGGTAATTTGCCTAAACAAAACAAGTTATGATAAAAACACGAGTTGACTGGAGTAATGATTAACGCAATGTTACAAAAAGGCCTGAAAAATGGGTGCAGCCTATGACCATTAAAGGCTACTACTCACTCCAGAGTATCAGGTTCAGGCCTACTCACATTATGATCTCTAGGCCAGAAGTGGTCCGAGCAAGTGCTCATTACAGTGGCCCAAACAGTGACACAGGGGTCCATGGTGTAGGTAGCGGTCCAAAACTATCCCATCATATTTCAAGGTCTCTAACTCAACAGATTCAGCTCCAACCACGGCTCTTCCTCACTGCTAACAGAGTAACAGTACTCTGCCATACACTCATTCAGTGACTGACCACCAGGCACTTTGAGCTCCTTCTACTTATGGCTCTACAGGTCATATATACACAGTCCTTGTACTTTAGTGCTACAGCATATGCACATGGGCAGACTCTTGAACTCTTGAAGTGTTCTCACAGTCCTCATTTGGGCACCACCTTCCTTGATCGTTTTTTGCATTGCATTATACACTGCTAGTTTTCAGGGGTTACAGCCACTGCTGCAGGATCTGCTACGCATGCGTGCCTATTTGTACTCCCACGGTACCAGCTACCACATAGGCTGGTGTTTTTTCCTATAGTGGATAGCTGGATTGCAGGGTGGTCGTAACCATGGAAACCAGCTGTGTATAATGATGAAAAGCCAGCAAAGGAGACAATATGGACAATCGCAATACATTAGTAAGTGCCCTGTATTATCCTTCTCTACATAATAAATGCCATTTGCTGTGAGACATCTGCTTTAATATTTGCAGGAGTATTTGTGGATTATTTGATACTAAACTTGGTCTCAATGCAGGTAAATTATGTCCAATTTACCTACTAATACCTGTTATCTTGGGTCTATAATTGTTCTCTGAAAAACCTGCACTGTTTAGGGTGCTGTCCCACCTAGATTTTTGGTGGTGTTTTTTGTACTGTTGTGTTTTAGTGGAATTATTTTGCATCCACGTTTCTTGCAACCTTTTTTTGCAGTAAAAACTCCAACTCCAGATGTTATCTTAAGGTTTATGAGAAATAAGAAAAGCAGGAGACACACACATTTTTCTACTGCACCTTCTCTATAGTGGAAAAAAAACAAAAAACTGCACAAAAACAACAAAAAAACAAACAAAAAAAACCAAAAACAGAACAAAAAAAACACATACAACAGCAGCAAAAAATGCAGGTACAAAAAAAGCAAGCGTTTATACTGGTCATATTTTACAGGTGAAAAATTCCCAGAGCCATATTCATATGTGTAAGGATCAGCAGAGGTTTCTCCAGAAGGTAGCAGATTTGGTCACAAAGCTCTTCTATCACATCTTCCACCTCTGTTCTGCCACTACTATAGATTTATATCTTCAATGTTCTATAACTAATTCTTCCTTCAGGATTTTCTAAAGTACCAGTGATAAAATCTGGAATACTGATGTAAAAAGTGAAATGTTTTATTTTTATGTATGAAGTCCATGTGAATACAATGTACTATGTTTCAGCTCTGTTTTACACTGTTCAGAACTTACCATTTCTCTTAGATTTTTGTTTGCTCGGTTAGAAATGTTAGGATCTGGCGAGGAATAAGCATAAACAAGAGCTCAGACAGTGTTCATCTGGAATAAACAGCCGCTCCAGGTGCACGAGACATGTTCGCTACTTGAGAAACACAGGCAGATCTGCAAAACCCAAATATTTTAGCTATGGGATACAATACAGTATATACTGCGCTCTTACAGCCTGGTGGTGGATCTTTTGTGTCTTTTCCTATATGAGGTTTATTAATTCATGAATGCATGAACCTACCGTGGAATAAATGGGACAGTAGAACATATAACGTTGTGACATAGAGCACTTCTAGTATTAAACTAAATTAAAAGAATAAAAAGTAAATGACGGCATCTGTACAATATTCTAGCCATATTACTGAACAGGAAACGCGCACAAAGCAGTTGGCCCAGAACTGATATGCTGTCCAAAGACATGAAGTCGGTAACGGACACAAGCAGGAAGTCATCTAAGGCTTAGATAATGAGAGTGGTAGGGTATCCCACAGCACAGGGTTGACATATTAAGTCCCGTCAAATAATACACTTGGCTTTAGTGGTTCATTTCACACGCTATTCTTAGCAAAAAAAAAAAAGCCTGTTGGAGAAAACCAAGAGATGCAACCAACTGATTAAAAGATACACAGTTTTTAATAAATTTGTCACCTATGTGATGTTTGTGCTCCAGATACAGAAACCTCTGCCATCTAGGAGATTACAGAAATTATAGTAAATGTCTCAGGCTGCAGTGGCCCCATCCTTTGTGCCGTGGTGTCCCCACCCCTTCTGCTAAGCTCAACCCATTTTTTTTACATATCATTTTTGGTAGGTACTAATCACTGCATATAAGGAACATGCCATAAGACTTTTGAAGACAGTCCGACCCAGCTGACTAGCCATTACAATTTGGCTCATGTCAACTTCACTCTGATACTTATATATGCCCATTTTTCCTGCTTCCAACCCATCAACGTCAAGAACTAACTCTTCACTTACTGCCCAGGGGTGCACCTTTCTGCTGCCTGAGGCGAAAACCGAAACGCCCACAATGAAAGTGCTCATTCCTCATGGCCCTTCAACTGCCCCCCTCTTGCCCCTACCTGGTGCTGCCTGACGCAATCGCCTCACCTGGTCTCATTGGTGGTGCACCCGTTACTACGTAATGTATCTCATCCCTTGACAAGTGACATTGTCATAAGATAACTGATGTTATTCACTTCACCTTTCAGTGGTTTTAATATCATGGCTGGTCAATGTCTATTGCACTGTAGGACAAGTCCAAGCAGTTCATTCTGCAGCTCACAGCCCCATTTAGTATTTAAAGGGTTTCTGTCACCAGTTTTGGGCATATAAAACAGGATGACATTTGCAATGTGCAAATGTCACCTGATGCCCAAACTGGTGATAATTTTTTTACTGGTGCCCCCGTTTTTGAAATAAATCAACTTTTGTCGTATGCAAATGAAGCTTACTAGGTGCAAGGGGCGGTAACCCTGCACCTAGTAAGCGCCGTTTCCCTACCTTTATTCACGCCCCCTTTGTTGTGATAGACAGGGCCAGGCAGCTCGCTCTAGCTGCTCCTGGCCCTGTCCGTGCTGAAAATCCCGCGCCTGCGCCGTTCGGACTTCATTCGGCGCAGGCGCAGTGAGTGCCGATTGCTGCCGGGCTCCCGGCTTCCTCACTGCGCCTGCGCCGCCTTCTCTTCTGCGTGTTCTGTGACGTCATCGGCGCAGGCGCAGTGAGGAAGCCGGGAGCCCGGCAGCAATCGGCACTCACTGCGCCTGCGCCGAATGAAGTCCGAACGGCGCAGGAGCGGGATTTTCAGCACGGACAGGGCCAGGAGCAGCTAGAGCGAGCTGCCTGGCCCTGTCTATCACAACAAAGGGGGCGTGAATAAAGGTAGGGAAACGGCGCTTACTAGGTGCAGGGTTACCGCCCCTTGCACCTAGTAAGCTTCATTTGCATACGACAAAAGTTGATTTATTTCAAAAACGGGGGCACCAGTAAAAAAATTATCACCAGTTTGGGCATCAGGTGACATTTGCACATTGCAAATGTCATCCTGTTTTATATGCCCAAAACTGGTGACAGAAACCCTTTAAAAACCTAAGTGTCAAATCTTTCCTTCAAAAAAATTTGTATTCTTTCATGGTATTGGAGGTTGCCATATGTTTACAGTGACTACACTGTCATATGTCAGACTTTCAGGTGGACATTCTCCATACAAGCTCAGCATAGTATAAGCTTTAATCCAAACTCTGCAGAAAGCAGCTTTTGCTCCCTACTTCATTTGGTCAAGCAGTGTTCACTACTGTAAAACCCATTTGCTTAGGTTCTGGAGACATTAGATAATAAAGTTATTAGACAAAGAAAAGAGGAAGCAGCGTTCAGATAATCAGCCTACCGTACCCTAGTGAACCTAATACTGTATGTGTATTTTGTGTACAATGTCTTATTGTGTTATGCTACAGCTCCACTGCTCAGCCTGTAATTATATGTTACTGCCATTTACACATTTGCAACCATTTTTATTGCTCAATTGCATCTATGACAACAAACTGAGCGACTCTGCAAAAAGTTCTTCATTAAAAATAAAAAATCATTAAAAATTAAAAACCCATTGACTCTACAGCTCCTCTGCAGACTTACGACTACTAACTGTAACAACACCGATTGTTTGCAAGACCGCAGAAATTGACTTTACCTATAGCAGTTGCCTTTCCTAAGTCTTGATCATGGCTCTTGGTACTTATATACCCCCAGGACTTGATTAGAGCAGAATCATGTTACAACCGGATGGTCGCCAAAAAAAGATGTACGAATCCCATATCAGACAACAAATACAGAATATTAAACTCACTGATAGATTACAGAACTAGATGAGGATGGAAACCTTGCAGAAACTGACCCTGAACTTCTAAGACCAACAAGACAGTTGAAAATCAAATCCCAAGCAGCAAAATGTCACGAACCAGCGGGTGTGGACCCACTGTGCCTCATGCCCTACCTCCTCTAATGGTGTTGTCTAAGTGAACCCCTCGTTCTTCACAATACCCCTGATGGTGGGAATAGACTTTCGGAGGGGAACACCAGGTCGCTACCTCTTGAGAAGGGTTGGAACACGAGGCAGCTGGTCCAGGTGGACCAGGAGGTACCTGCGATGGTACCAGAGGTACAGCAGTGGTCAGAAGGCCGAGTCATCACCAGGAGCAACAATGCAGGACCGAAGGATGAGGCAGAGGCAAAGTCAGACAGGCAATGGGTCAGGGCAGGTGGCACAGGTACAAGTCAGGCAATCTGGGTCGGCAACAAGAGAGTCAATGCATGCAGGGGTCAGGCGGGTAGCAGAGTCCGGTAACACAAGCAGGAGTCAGGAACACAAACAGGAACAAGCCCAACCAAAGGCAAAACACAAAGACCTTGACACTGGGGCATCTGGGAAGAGGGCTGAGTCACTTATATATGAGCAGGTGGACCAGGGTTGGTCATTGAGGTCACATGATCCAACCCACATGATCCAACATGGTCACATGATCCAACCCACATGATTCAACATGGGCTGGCCCAGAGGGAGCGATGCAAGGAACAAGCAGCAGAGCTAAATGGAAACTGTGGAGCGGATCCTGAAACATCACTACACAGTGGAATGAGAAGCATAGGCAGCAGATCACTGCTGAATACAGCGCCCAGGACCGCAGAGGTAAGCAGGGGAACAGTGGCGCACAGCAGCCGCTATTACACAAAAAGAAACCCGAATCCACAACAAACAAAACTACAATAAAGACAACAGTAAGGACATGGAAACACAAATCACAGGATGCACTCACAATGGACTAGAATTCAAGACTCTGGAAACCAACTGCACAGAGCTTTAGCTATGTCGGGCAAAGAGGCACAAAAACTAAACATTTTTAAAAACATAATTAAAAATACTCTCCCAGAAAACACCAAACTAAGCAAGTTGATACCAGAACTAGATTTAGGTATAAGACAATTGCATTATAACTGCCTCAAGTTATTAAAAAGCAGGATCTCTATTGCTCGTAACACACACAAATCTTTTGTAGCCTGACTCTGCTAGGACTCTAAGTGAGTACAGAGGTAGCAGTCACATCTGGGACCTGGTGTCTATGGGTGCCAATAGTCCCCTCTGCCATACAGAAAGGCACCAGCATTACTCATGGTATATGGTAGGTCGGGGGCAATGTTAAGCATTTTGCGGTGCTTTTCCTTCTAGCTGTCCCCTACTTTTGCTGACACATATTTGGTAAGTTAAAAAGCTTTTGTGATGAAAGAACGATTTATACAGTGCTTTGAAAAAATATTCATACCCCTTGAACTTTTCCACATTTTTTAACGTTATACCTACAAACTTAAATGTATTTTATGTGATAGACCAACACAAAGTCGCAAGTATGTAAAGTGTGTAAAGAAAATTATACATGTTTTTCAAAATTTTTAATAAATAAAAATCTGTGGTGTGGCGTGCATTTGTATTCAGCCCCCTGTACTCTGATACTCCTAAATAAAATCCAGTGTTAATAATTTCCTTCAGAAGTCACCTAGTTAGTAAATAGAATCCACCTGTGTATTCACAGGGTCATGTACTGCACAGGTAACAGGTCACCGCTGTGGGCAGTGATTGGCTACAGCGGTCATGTGCAGTCCCGTCAACAGGATGTTGATTCCCAGAGACTTAGGACCTGTGGAGGTGGCGGGCTGGGAGCAATGGAGGCAGAACCCAGCAGTGGGGACCTGGTAAGTATGAACTCCACAGAGCCACTATGAAGAGGTCTGATAAAAAAGGTTAACGTTGGATAACCCCCTTAATGTGACATCCAGCCAAAAGCTGAAATATATGGTAATGTGCTTCACTGCAGATTTCTGGCAGAGATCCACCATTGGGCCCCACTGTCTAGGTGATGTGAATAGAAGGTGTGCATCCAGGGGCATAGCTATAGTGGAAGCGGCTGCTAGGAGGCCTGAACTCAGAAGGAGCCCCCTCAACAGTATTATACAATGACATTATATACAGTGATTCTGTATACAGTGGCATGACATACAGGATATACGTGTAGGAAACAGACGGAGCGACTGCTGACCCTGGTGTGAGAGCGCCATTCACAAATTTGCTGTAGGGCCCATCATTTCTAGTTACACCACTGGGTGCTGCTGATATATAGGTGACACAGATCGCTCTGTATGACATTTATTCTATTGGGAGATCTACAGATTGAGCTGCTGCAGAACATCATTATACACACGCTGCAGACCTTCTTTATGAAAAGGATAACAGCATTTCTTATAGTGGAAAGGAATCTCCATTTCCCCCTCCAGAGTTTCTGCAGGAGCTGAATGTATTACGTACGGTAATGTCACCCTGGAGCTCTGTGACTCATGGCCGCATATATTCTGCAATGCATTTTTGAAGAAGATCATGTTCACACTGGTTATCACTGGGCACTCTACATATGCTGCACTTCATCTCATGGAATACCATCTTAGTATTTCTTACAGATGTACAGAATGTCACACCTTTATGTACAGTGTGTCAGGCATGTGTTACCACAACGTATAATGAATTAAAGGGCATCTGTCACCAGGTTTAGGCTGTCCTATCTGAGGGTAGTATAAAGTAGAGGCAGACCCCCTGATTATAACGGATTCTCACTTACCTTTCTTCTTGCAGTTGTTTCCATTAAATCCCACTTTATTAGGTGTACCTAGGTAAAAAAGCAAGAAAAGGACGTATTCTGATTACCATTTGCCTCTGCAAAACCTGCTGTGTACTCCATGGCAAAAAACACGGCAGTTTCTTACGCAGATTTTCCCTTTGGATGTTGCGGACCTGCTTGCTATATAGCCTCATTGTATGTGGCTAAATAAAATACAGAGACCCACCGCGGCTTGCAGCTGTGTCTGTCCGGACACCAGAGGGGACCTGTCCATTCTTGGCACTGTAGTGGCTTTAAACCACTAAATGCGCAAATGGCAGCGTTGTTCCCATTGAAGACAATGGTAGGTGGACACCACAAAGTGGATGATGGAATTTTGGCATGGAGTTCGTACCAGATTAACCGCTATGTGAATTGGCCCTTAAAGGGGTATTCCGGTAGGTAAAAGTTATCCCCGATCCCAGGATAGGGGATAACTATCAGATCAGTGGAGGTCCTACCGCTGGGTCACAAGAATGAGGGGCCCCGGACCCCCTGCTGCTCCCCTGAAATGACAGTAACATGGCCGCCCTATTAATTTGTATGGGAGTTCTGGAGATAGCCGAGGGCTCTACCCAGCTGTCTCTGGAACTCTCATAGAAATGAATGGGAAACGGCAGCTCCGGTCATTTAAGGGGGTCCAGGGGCTCTGCTTGCGTGATCTGTGGGAGTCCCAGCGGTAGGACCTCCACTGATCCGATAGTCCATTTACCTACAGAAATACCCCTTTAAACTAATCAGCAGTACTCAATTGTCAAGCAGAAGCTGTAAAGGCTAGCAAGGTTTTAAGGTGTATAAAAAGAGGCTTTGTAATGTGAAATATGGGGGGGAGGGGCACTGACGCAGCTATTATGTTGCGGAGCACAGCCAATGTGTTTTTAAAATTGAATGTTAAGCACATGGTTTTCCCACTGCAATCGGCCGTGTGGTTTTGTGACTAAAACAGCAGATTTGGCATCCAATTAACATTCAGTTTGAAAACCACAGTTTTCGCCTGAATCAGTGTCACCGTTTAGCCGTGACCTTTAAAGGGGTTGCCTCATCTCGAGGAGCGATGAGATAAAGCCCTGACCACCAGCTGGCCGGGTGCATAAGAGCTACGGAAACAGCAGAGCACTGCAAGCCATACTGTCTCCCTGACTCAGAAACAACATAGCTTGCAGTGCTACACTGTTTCTGTAGTTCTCATGCACGGCAACGGGAGCTACTAAAATAGCGATCACTGGAGCGCTCTGCTGCTTCCCGGACGGCGGGTGGTCGGGGCTGTGTCTTGCTTTAGTAAAGGTGAGATGAGACAACCCCTTTTAAGGAGTTGACCAACACTTTACAAGTAGGGTAGGCCATCGCTATCTGATCAGTGGGGTCCAACAATTTGCCGATCAGATGTTCTGCAGTAGCTCTGAAGCGGAACCGCAATATTCTGTCTGTTCGACCTGTATGGCGGAAGATCTTTAAAGATGGCTCCCGATCCAGAGAGGAGCGGGCACCATAGCCGCAGAGTTTCTGCTGTTTCACACAGGGGGCGATTGGGGGAGTCATCTGAAGGATCCATGGCTACCACAGCAATGGGTCCTATGGAGCCCTGCCATTAGCTGTAATCTTAATTTATGAGACACACAATCTAATAATTGTATGTTCAAGTTCCCTAAGGTGACAAAATAAATGAAAGAAAAGTTTTTTAAAATGTAGAACAAAAAAAGACACCTTTTCTCCAAAATAAGAAAATAAACAATAAAAAAATCATATGCACCGCCACGTCCCAAAACACCCAAACTATTAAGATATAAATGTATTTATCCCAAATGGTGAATGCCGTAACAATAAAAATCAAAATGGCCGATTCACCATTTTTTTATTGGTGATCAATTCCCAAAAAAATTTAATAAAAAGTGATCACAAAAGCAGACATAGTCCAAAATGGTATCACTGATAACTACATATCGCCTCTCAGAAAACGAGCCCCTGCACAGCTCCTCAGATCTAAATATAAAAAAGATGGCGGTCAGAATATAGCGATGCAAAACAAAAATCTTTTTTCAAAGTTTTTTAAAATATTGAAACACAAGAGAAACTGTACAAACCTAGTATCACTGTAATCACACTGGCCCGGAGAATGTAGATAACATAGGGAATGCTGTAAATAAAAAAAATCCATAAAACTATGGTGGAATTGCGGAATGTTTTTTTTTCCATTTTCACCCCATTTAGACTTTTTTTTCCAGCTTCCCACTACATTGTATGTAATATTAACATTAGAAAGTTCCACTTGCCCCGCAAAAAACAAGCCCCTACGGTTATGCGAATGGAAAAAGTAAAAAGGTTATGGCTTTGGGAAAGCAGGGAGTAAAAAAACAAAACACAAAATCAGAAAATCTCTTGAAAGTGTTAAAGAAAGACAGCATACAACTCTAGATGTTTTCCAGTATGACACATTGACATTGCTGCTGGCCATGAACCGCCTGTAAATCAGCGATCTATTGATTGAGAAGTGCCGCGGTCACCCTCCGTCTGTCTCGTACCAGTCTCCTTCATCGCGTCTCCATTTCAGATTTATCAGCAGATGTTGACCAAACAGAATCTACATGACCTTCCTGAAAGTGATCAATTCTGAAAGAACCTTCTCACTACAGTGCGGTGTATGAAATGCTAGTCTTGATAAATTCCCCTGATATTGTGGTCCTGAAAATAATGGGGGGGAGGAGGGGTTCTTAAGACTGGCGTTTCACAGTGGCATGCATGTGTATGGGGCAGTGGGGAAGAACAGCTGTTTAATAGAGTTGAGCGAACGTGCTTGTAACGAGCACTGTACTGCTCGGATCCCCTGCGCTTGAATGGCCGCAGGCATCCAGATCCGTCCTCACCTGACTGTAAGTCAATGGGGGCGGATCCGTTTGGTATGACACACGAGTGTGTCATACCAAACGGATCCGTCCCCACTGACTTTCAGTCGGGTGAGGAGGACGGATCCAGATACCTGCGGCCATTCAAGCGCAGGGGATCCGAGCAGTACAGTGCTCGTTATGAGCATGTTCGCTCAACTCTACTGTTTAACTTTATTCATCTGTTTTTTTTTTTGAAGATTCAAAAGATTGGGCATGTTGGAATCCATTATGTCTGGCTCATTCACATGACCGTGTTTGCCCCGTGCCCTTATTGCAGTCCGCAAACAGCGGGTCCGTAATATACGGGCACCGGCCATGTGCAGGCTGTATTGTGGATGTGGACCAATTGACGTGAATGGGGCTTTAAAATCCCAAATATGCAATACCTGACCAATCCCTCGACTCTCCCGTTCCACACGTCATGGAAATATGACAATCACCGGTCTCAGAGGTGATTGGCTGAGCAGTCACATTTTTGTGTGTCAAGAGGTGACCCTCTACAGACAGTGATTAGTTTGGGAGTCGCATTTCTCTGCCGAGAGGGGCCTGGAGGTACAGAGCACCCAGGAAACAGCAGGAGGGGAGCAGCACGGGATCCGTGAGCATTGTTTTATTTTTTTTCAGGCCTTATGAGCTCTCTCATCCAACCTCAGTATTTCTGACAAACATTAGTAGTTGTAGTCGTTTTTTTTTTTTTTTTTTTAGCTTTTCTTGCTCCCATTGACTTTGAACATACAGTGAGCTCGTGTAGCTGTAGCAGCAGATAACCAGAATGTTATCACGTAAGGTGGCGTTCACACCAACGCTATTGATTTCCTTTGTTCTGCTTTCTCTCGGAGAACAATGAAAATAACGGAAGTGCCGGATCCTGCACATAGATAACCCGGTTGGAGCTGAATTGAACTCACTGAATATCATGGATTTTTATTAGGAGTGCACAATTTAAAGGGGTTTTCCAAGAGTACAATATTGATGGCCTATCCTCAGCACACCCGTCAATCAGCTGTTTGGAGGAAAGGGGTTATGAAATAGGCTATGGGGGAGATTTATTAAAACTGGTGTAATGGAAAACTGGCTTAGTTGCCCATAGCAACCAATCAGATTCCACTTTTCATTGCTCCTTTGGAAAATGAAAGCTGGAATCTGATTGGTTGCTATGGGCAACTAAGCCAGATTTCCGTTACACCAGTTTTGCTAAATTTCCCCATGTGTTCACTGAACATAACTGGTCAGGAAGAAGCTGCGGCGCTCACCAGAGGGGTCCCCGCCACATCAGAGAAGCCATCTTGATCGAAGAAATCACACCAAATCTCACGCGAGGTGATGTCACATCAGCAATGACCTCGGCATTACTACGTAAAACAGTCCATAAAACATTACGATAGCAATGGCGCTGCTCCCCAGGGGGAGGAGCACTCTACTGATGGAGGCTATTTGGCATTGTGGGGGTGTGGTCTATCCGCATGGGCGGGGCTTAGCATTTCTTATGCAGGTCTAGGGAAGTCCTATAGTGCTAGGAGTGAGGCTTTCTCTGAAGACATTGCTAGCAGCAGCATTGTCCTCTCCTGAAATTCTCAGGTAAAACAAAGCGTGACTCATAACAAACACCCAAGTACTCATTAACTTATTATTTGCTAAATCTGCAGCTTATTAGGTGTGTGTGGCAGATAAGTCTCCGTGAGACACCCTGCCCTCAATAAACACTGCCCCATAAGCGCTGAGACTCAGGACGGCCGCGGTTTTCCGGTCACACAGAGAATCCCTCCGCGCGGACGCGCATTCCTGCTCTGACCCCTGGCCCGCCTCTTTCAGGTGTTGCTGTAATACAGCACTGACCTGACGCGCATGCGCGCTCGCTTCCTCTCACTGACGGCTTCGTCAAAAAAAAAAGTTCAAGTCGCTGCAGTTTTACACAAGTGATAAAAAAAAGAAGCAGCGGAGTGGAAAAGGCGGGGGCGAGCGGAGCAGGAAGGCAGAAAAGACGCTCGGCCGGGAACGTGACACAAAAGCGCTGAGAGAGACGGGACGGCGGCTGCACGGAAAGTTTACCGCACCATGGACTGATTGACATGTGGGTATCCGGCGGTTTTGTGTTTGGCGTTACTTCCGCCGCTCCGGGCACAGGCAAGGGGGCGTCATGCGGTTTTTGTTTTTTCTCTTCGCTTCTGCAGGTTGGCGGAACGGTGAAAGGAGGGCTGAAGAACCGGAGCTATGGACGGAGCAGCCCTGGAGGAGAGCAGGGCGATAGTCACCGAGAAGAGGAAGGCCTGGGCGAAGAGCAGAGATTCCTGGCAGGCGTCGGAGGCAGAGGATGTGTCGGCGGAAAGCGGCCAGATTCCCCGGGCGGTGCAGGGGAAGCTGCGGCTGGCGGACGGCTCCGGTCAGTAATCAGGAGAGCGGGGGCTCCATTACTGCTCATTGTGTATAGTCAGTGTGGTGCCCAGCCTGATAGGGGGAGGTCAGGAAGGTGCCCACCTTGATAGGGAGGGGAGGTCAGGTATGTGCCCACCTTGATAGGGAGGGGAGGTCAGGTATGTGCCCACCTTGATAGGGAGGGGAGGTCAGGTATGTGCCCACCCTGATAGGAAAGGTTAGGAAAGTGCCCACCCTGATAGGGTTAGATAGGTGCCCACCTTGATAGGGAGGGGGGAGGTTGCCACGGTAGGATGCGGTGCCCACCCTGATAGGGGAATGTCAGGTGCCCACCCTGATAGGGGAATGTCAGGTGCCCACCCTGATAGGGGAATGTCAGGTGCCCACCCTGATAGGGGAATGTCAGGTGCCCACCCTGATAGGGGAATGTCAGGTGCCCACCCTGATAGGGGAATGTCAGGTGCCCACCCTGATAGGGGAATGTCAGGTGCCCACCCTGATAGGGGAATGTCAGGTGCCCACCCTGATAGGGGAATGTCAGGTGCCCACCCTGATAGGGGAATGTCAGGTGCCCACCCTGATAGGGGAATGTCAGGTGCCCACCCTGATAGGAAAGGTTAGGAAGGTGCCCACCCTGATAGGAAAGGTTAGGAAGGTGCCCACCCTGATAGGAAAGGTTAGGAAGGTGCCCACCCTGATAGGAAAGGTTAGGAAGGTGCCCACCCTAGCTTTTGTGAAACTCCAACTCTCAGCATGCACGCTTGCTTGACTGTCCCTATAACTTTCTTAGAAGTGAGTGGAGCATGTTGGGAGTTGTAGTTTGGAGAGTTGGAGGTTGCTGTCCCAGCTGTAGTCTCCACTCTTATACTTACTTTAAGTATCATTTTATTTATTTTATTTTTTTAACCCAAAGGAATGTCCCTAGTCCTTACATGGGACACCTGGTGGGATCTGACCCCAGGGCTGGATGATGCAGCATAGGTGTGACAATATACAATATGTAAGTGTGTATGAAAAGCTACAATGAGTAAAAAGCATCCAGAAAATGTTTATACACCCACGTGAAAAGTTTTTTGGATACTTTTTCATCTTTGCAGAGTGCTGCAGGTTTATGATGGAGATCTGACAACGCTGGCACCTACTTATTACTTTGGGGACTATATTTTGTATCTTATTTATATTATATAATATGTTTATTACTTTTATTTCTGTGAATGTCCATCCCTTATATATTGTGTTTGTAAACCCTTTCACTCCCAGATCAGTAGTAGGGGATCAGGTTGTTACCGCTCCTCCTGGTCACGGAGAGGTGACCGATCTACAAACACATAAAACCACTTATAAGATAGGACCGCTGTGGACATGACCTTCATAGGCACCACCTTTTTTGTGCGTCTCCTGGTTGATTTCTTTAGGTTTCAATCTCTTGAGTGATCCGGCCGTTAATCCCCTCATATTTCGGATGCTTTGGCTCCGTCCAGGCATATTTTTTTTTTTTTCTTGGTTACGTTGTTCATATGATGTTTTTAGAATAATAATGTATTAAGATCAGCACAGCGTGTTCTAATCTGGATTAAAGGACGCCTGTATAGTAGCCTTCATGTGTGCGCCTGGGTGCTCCTGTAAGGACGACTGGGGGCAGCCAGTTTGACTGGAAATGAATGCTTTCTGCGTTGCTATTGAGCTAGTAGTTTAAGTGTTATTTTTGCTCATTCTTTGTGTATTGGGTTACTTGCCATTATATGGTTTTTCCATTCTGTGCTGTATTGTAAAGTGCACAATGCATCAGATTGTGGCCGATCGAGTTGTGATTGAGGAGACGTTAAGGAGGTTTCCTGTTCCTGCCTACCAACAGAAGGCCCCCCCCCCCCCACCACCCCCATCACTAGAACAGGGGTTCGGAGTCTGATTGGAGTGGTAGTCGAGCATGGGGTCTGCTATCAGAGTCAATGCTGGTGGAGCTGATGACGTTCTCTTCATGTGAACTACCAGAACGCGACAAATACAGCGATTGGCAATACACCTACTCAACAACCCCCTCCTCAACCTTCTCCTTGCTCTGATCGTGCAGGAAGGAGGAACGGAGGGTTTGGACTCCCATTCTAATAACGATGGGGCCACCAGCAGCAGACACTCAGACATCTCTGAAGCCATATGTGCCTCCAATGTATGCTGAGGTGTTTTTTTTACTGGTAGATTTGTTTTGAGGCATTAATGTACCTTACAGGCCACCATAGAGCAGCACATGCAGGGTCTGTAGCTCAGGAATATAGACCCCTATAGACGTAAGGTCCCCATACATTTTAGGCTACGGCGGACAGTCTAGTAATCTGTGGAGAGCTGCTGACTGTTCTTCAACTCATTGTCACGGGAGAGAAGGGTTACACACATTGGCCCAGATTTACTCATCTGTGCCAAAATAAAAATTGTCGCAAAATGTTGCATCTTGGGTTACAACACTTTTTTTTTTTTTATTTATTTTTTCCGGTGTGCTTCAGAAGGGGCAAGGCTTAGTGGAAAGTGGTCGGAGCTTCGTTGTAGAGGGGTTGAATATAAGATGCGCTGAAGTTTCGGTGCGGTTCTGGCTTACAAATCTCTCTTGATGTAAGCCAACCGATAGTCAGAGAAAAGTGTCTGTCCCTGCACCAGATTTACCCTCCAGCCTGAGCCCCTGTGATAGATCGGGTGCAGGTCTAAATGGCCAGTCTAAGCTTACGCCACAGTTTGTAAATCTGGACCACTGAATTTCAGCGCCCGATCCTTTTGATTTAGTGGGTGATATAAGCAGTCGTATTTGTGAGTTTTTGCAAAAAACTTTTTCCCACCACTCTAGCCACTTTTCAAAAAGAGGGATGCTTAGTTGAAGGGGTCAGGGCCACTGTCTGTGCCAACAAATTTGCTATAATTTTAACCAGAAAATGGCATAAATTATAAAAGAAATGTCAGGTTTTATTTTCTGGTCTGCTGATTGGTAAAAGATGCCCTAAATTTTTAACAGGCTGCATTCTCATCTCCCTTTTGGAGATCTGGCGCAAAAGCCGGCTGTCGGGCGGACAAAAAAACACAGCATGCAACGGTTTTTACCCAACATTTATCCCGAAAATCGAATGGATCACCGCCAGACCTAATTGCAGTCCATAGGGATCCAGTGGTGAAGTAGAGGATCCGGCAGGCTTCTCTGTGCCGGCTCTCCGAACGGAGGTGTGAACCAGGCCTAACATGGTTGGTGCATCTGACTTGAATACGGTACATGTTGGGTTTAGACTGCATATGAAGTGCTTGTCTAAGTTAATCTCCCCCGGTGTAGTGTTTGGGGTCGGAGCAGTTAGACCTTTTTTCTTTGTGGGTCCAGAGTGCTGTTTTTGACCCCTAAAAGCAGGTCAAACCCTAAATCTTTGTGTAGACCTTTTCATAGTTTGTTATAGGCGACCGCCATGTATTTAGTCCAGGGAACTGGTCTGCTAAACACAGTGTAAAAATGCATTGACAAGTCTGTATGTAGGTTTATCCGTGTGGTGCCAAGTAGATTAACCCTGTCATTTATACAGTGAATATATTTTGAGTCTAAATGTACACGTATGTAACGTTTGTAACCGTATGCAGTTTTAAAGCGCAGCATTTGCTACGTGGCAATAGGCGGTCAGATTGTTTTATACAGTTTTCTACAAGTCAGATTGTAAGTCACTGTTATCGTGAAGATCCTACAGCCCGCCGTATAGTCACAGCTTATACTAGAGAATCCGTAGTGTGATGTATGTGGTGCCGGCTTGTCGCCGCTCTGCATGTAGTCTGTATATTTAGGAATGCCTTGGCGATGTGTTTGATGACATTCCTTGAGGTGGTTGTCTTCAGTATATGATAATCTACAGACCTGTGCATCATACACTTCATCCAGAGATTGCACTGAGTTACTGTCTCGCCTCACCAGCCAGACGAGATAAGCAGGAGCTGCCGGTTTGTCTGTAGTCCCTTAGTTGTGTGTCACACGCTTTTCTGAACCTGTAAGACACTTGCGTCAAAGTAGTGTGGACCGAATCATCACCCATTGGGAAAACAGTCGGGTTTAGTCAGTGCCATGTATTACATTTCCATGGACACGGGTGGTGCCTCCTTGAGGCACTGCGGTCTCTCTAAGAGCATGGCTTCTAGGGGAAGATACCTCAGTAATGTACAGTTGAGGCAAATCTTAAATGGACACTAAACACAACAGAATTAAATAAAGTTAAAGTTTGCTGCGGCTGTAGCACGTCAACTTCTATTAGCCTCATGGGTTCCTACAGAGAAGCACATTTTAGGGACAGCATTCCAGATCCATGATGTTGTGCATGAGACATTAAATTTAGCAGAAATATCAAACTGTTTCATAGTTTTCAACCGTGCCTGATGAAAAGACCATAAGAGGATGTTTGCACGACTGATTTTATAGCAGAATTTTGTCTCGGGCAGCCACACCGAAGACCTATTCATTTAAAGGGGATGGGGGGCAACGCTGAGCTGTGACTTAAAGGGAACCTGTCATCTCCGAAACACCCCCTGAGCTAGAGTAAGCGGTGTATAGTGTAAGTGATGCTGAATCCGAATATGTATGTTTTATCTTCATACTCACTTCCATTCTGACTCTGTGCTCCCACAAACCTGCAGTAAAATGCACTCACTGGACTCCAGTGCTCACTCACATAATGGAGAGGACTCAAAGAAGAGTCCTGTCAATGTATTTTACTGCCGGTTTGTGAGAGCACAGCGTCAGAATGGAAGTGAGTATGAAGATAAAACTTACATATTCGGATTCAGCATCACTTACACTATACACCGATTACTCTAGTTCAGGGGGTGTTTCGGAGATGACAGGTTCCCTTTAAAGAAGAACTCCCGCAAAAAAAATTTATTCCATGTCCTGCTAGAAATGTACATGATGTAATCTGTAGTGAATGTCATTTTCTTAAAAATGGCTGTATTTGGGAGTAATATCTCCTTGATGTTTCTCATCTGTGTCATGTGACTAGGAATCAGACCCACCAACTCACACAGAGACTTGTGTGGACAGGAAGTCTAATTTTCTATGCATTCCTATGGGAGCCTCACTTTCAGTCTCATAGGAATGAATAGAGAAGTGACTGGCTTCCTGTCCTGGGTCAGTTGGAGGTCAGGGAGTTGGTCACATGACCCGGCTACAATAAGAAGAGAGGGGATAACTCAGAAATGCAGTCTGTGATGAGAAGATTACATTCACTAAAGATTATATCGTGCACCTTTCTAACAGTTGAGAAAATACAAATCTTTGCGGGAGTTCTTCTTTAAAGCCGGGCCATGTCCCTTCCAGCCGCGGCTATGCTGCCTCCCTTTGAAGCGCCTCCTGAGGCTAGGTTCACACCACAGCAGTTTTTGGTTGTGGTTTTATACTGGTTAGACTTTTACAAGTTGTTTAGAAAAGTTTTTTGTTGTAGTCTAAATATCTGCATGTGGGGGGAGGTTGTGGAATATGCTTTTCCATTCAGGTCTTCTAACAGGTTTACAATGACATCAGATAACTAGCCATAAACTCAAGACCCCATACCCATTATGTTGTTGGTCTTCAGTGGGAACACCTCTATGGGGGCTCCCGACTCTCGCCCTACAGGGAATGTTGGGGAAGAGGACGATCAGGTGCCTTAGATTTCACTGCATCATCCTTGTGTAAAGCTGCTGTCATGGGCTTTCTCCTCTTCCCATTGAAAATGCCTTCACACTTTAGGTTCGCCCACTAATGATGTAATGGGAGTGAGGAAAATGATTTATGAATTGAATAATTCATCCCTACACAAGTCCTGTCATCTGTTGTGCTAGCCCAGGTGTATATCTGAAGGCAGATTCCAGGGCTGACATTTAGTATAAGGCACTTTCACACACTGGAGCAGATGGACACCTATTACACTACCCCATGTAGTCAATGGATGATAATGCGTCCATCGGTGCCCGTTCGCACCGGCCTGGTTACACACCATGTGGGAGGAAAGATTGCTACATCAGCCCTTCCTTCCTCATTCAGTTCATTATCGGCAGCACATCTGATGACACAGGGAAATCTGCTGCCGATAAAGATGCCCATCAGCCGACAAATGAGCATTTGCTTGTTCATCGCCTGCTCGATTATACGGCCAATTATCAAGTGTTCCTATGAATGCTCGTTCCTCATAAATGGCCCAAAAATAATGCGGTCTAATGGGGCCCTTAGTTTGCTTCATGTTTGTGTTTTTAGATGAATTTTAAAGATTTGTCGCTCTTGAGGTAATTTCGGTTCATGTGTTCAATCTGGCAAGGTGCACCAGGTTGCATGTGTTTTTTATACCAAAGCTAAGTAGCACGACAAATTGGCTAAAAGTTAGGCAAAGATCGCACCCCCTTTCATATGTGGGAGAGAAGCATTCATGTATTCATGAAATGTCTGAATAAACCAACATTTTGCATGAGATTTTTGATGCCTATATTGGGCATATGTCAGGTGCCAATTGCGGCTCAGTGGTTATTTGCGCCGCGATCTGTGCCTTTTCCCTGCTCACGGCAGGTCTAAAAGTGGGCGGGGAAGGCGGTGGGCCGGCAGGCCCGTGTCATCATTTTCTATGCCTGTTTTAGGCGTAGAAAACGGCCTAAATGTAAGACCGCAGGGAAGCTGGTGCTTGGTATGCCAAAATAACATTGGATCCACCACCAGCTATAGGGAATATTAATACTGGCGTCTAAAACACTGGTCTTAAATGACCCTCCCCATGTGTCTAGAATTTGGGTGCAGCCACTGTAGAAAGTGCGTCCCACCATCTATAGTATATCCGCGCTTCTATAAAGTGCCCACTAACAATAAAGAATACTTGTGTAGTGTATGTGATGTAGCACGAGAAGGGTCAACATACTTGTGGTCGGCTCTGATAGGTTTTTCACTATCGCAATGACTGCCCTCCAAAACATTACGTCTGCCCAGGTAGCTCCCCTTTGACACAGTACTGGCCAGCCGCACCTTCACAAGGCCCGGTACTGCCACCGCATTCATAACCCTGTGAAATAATGATATTAAAACAATAGATAAATCAGAACCACCGGCAGTAATGCACGTATCTAAAAAATAATACATCTATATACTGTATGTGAAGAAAAAATTCTGAACAGCACAACAAAAAGCCTTGTGTGATGTGAAGGGCTCGTCCATCTGGACATACATGGTGGTAATGCTGGCATTTGGTCCTATTGGTCAGAATGTGGCCGTCCGCTTCTAGAACACGTTCCTTCTGTACTGGTTTATCGGCCATGTAAATGCCTTTTTTTTTTTTTTTTTTTTTTTCCCCTCTCCACATCTTTGATCTGCGGAAATATTTCTTTGCCTCTTATATTATAAACATATGTAGACTGATCACCGAAATCTGTCATATGGCGTCCAAAATGTTTCATTCTGAGCAACGTCTAATGTTTGCACCAAAAAGTGTGGTCTGATGTATGTTGTAGAAGCTTTTCCTAAAGAACAGTAGTTGTGCCAGATACATCAATATCGGTGCGACATTGGCGCACAGCATTTATTAACTGGCAAGATGTCTCCTCCAGATGACTTCATGACCATGTCTGATGATGTGACGGGGACAGGTGGCTCATTGTGCCTTAGATGTGGAAACCATGTGGTTTCCTATTTCCATAGTTTTGCATAGATAACGGTGAGGTTTTTCAGAGAGGGTGAAGTATTCTGATTATATCTATCCATTCTCCGGGGCAGTTAGCAAAATGTTGTTGTAATGTAGGTCTATAGGGATCTCCTCTTTATGGCCGTTTCAGCTTAGAAATATGTGTATTTGAGTGTAAGGGCAGAGCCGTACGGAGTGGCCGTGCTGGAGTTGGACCTGCGAATTATTTTATAGTGACTTTTTTTTTTTTTCACTTTTCATGCAAGTTTTTTTTGGGTCAATTGTGTTTAAAGGGGTTATCCAACCCCTATAGGGCCCCGCAAACAGGTTATACTTGCCCCGCTCCCCAGGACCTGCGTTGCTTTTGATGCCTGCACGGCCACTGCTTCATCTCCTAGTTGTGCGGATCAAAACATCTAGGGGGGGCAGCCTAAACAATAGCATGGGAACGAGCCTCCCTAGAATTTCCCCAACTCCAGCCCCCCCCCCCCCTGATGTTTTGATCCTCGCGACAGGGCAATGCAGAGGTGCCCGTGCGGGCATCAGAAGCAATGTGGGTGGCGGGGAGCAAGGTAAGCACAGTCTGTGTGGGGGGGCGTTATAGAGGTTCAGTAATGACTGAACAGTGCAGTTCTGCTTAGTATGATGCTGCTGTGGCTCGTACAGCCATTCCACCAGGCCAGGTCCTTACAGCATGGTCACTCCATGTAGCTCTACCCTTACCGTTCCTCTAGTCAGTAGGGTGTATTCCTGTGCAGCCCAAGCTGATTTTTAGCATGTTTCTGCTTCAAAGTCAGCGCCAAAAAGACCCTTCAAAACAGCCTCCCATCCTTTCAGTGACAAAAAAGCATGGGTGTTTTTTGTTAAAAAAAAATTTTTTTTTTTTTTTTTTTTTTTTTGAACTTGTATACTTCGAACAGGCGTTGTTTGTGTGTTTTACAGATCCCATAAAGTTTCCTATAAGTAAAAAAAAAAAGCCTGAGGAAAAACAAATACCTAGTGCCTGCTACGTTATCACAGAAACCATCAGTGGAAAAGAAGCCAAGAAATGCTTTGTCTGTAGTGTGTTTCATAATTCACTGTATGGCTGCATGAAATGAAAGTCTGCTGATAAAGGCTGGGGACAAAATCTACTAAATGCCTGACTGGTGTGTTTTAATTTTTTGTTTTTTTTTCTCTGTATACCCCCATGTAATGTCGCTTCCTCTGTAGAGCAGTACGGGAAAATACATTGTTACAAAAAACACCATTAAAAACCAACACACTGCAAATGTGGTTTTGTAAACCAACACTAAAAACAGAATGGATACTTATGGGAGGAAAATGCCAGACCCAGAGCGTACTGTAATTAAAAAAAAAAAAAAAAAAAATGACCCAAAAAACTCACATCAAAAGTGAAAAAAAGTCGCTACAAAAATATGCCTGTTTGTCTTGCATTTAAGATTTCCCATCCCTTCTCGTTAGGGAAGAAAAATGACCGCTATCCTTCAAAGCTTTATTAATAAGGGCTCGTGCACACGAACATATTTTCTTTCCGTGTCAGTTTTTTATGCAGACTGTATGTAGAACCATTCATTTCAATGGGTCTGCAAAAAAAAACTGGAAGTTACTGTGTGCAGTCTGTTTCCGTATGTCCGTGTTTCTGTTCCGCAAAGAATAGAACATGTCCTATTGTCCACATTACAGACAAGTAGTACTGTGCTATTAGGGGCCGGCTGTTCTGTTCTGCAAAATACGGAATGCACATGGGTGTCATCCGTATTTTTTGAGGATCGCAAAATACATACGGTTGTGTGCATGAGCCCTAACATACTTTATGTTCGGTTTCTTCTGACGCTAGGGCTAGCTTTGATAAGGGGTGGTCACTAGAGATGAGCGAGCATCCTCGGGAGCAATTTTTGAGTAGTAGCATACGCATCTTCTAATCTGTACGCATCTTGTAATTTGTAAGCATTAGCGTACAGATTAGAAGATGCGTATGCTACTACTCGAAAATTGCTCCCAAGTACGCTCGGCTGAGCGTGCTCGCTCATCTCTAGTAGTCACCTTTGCTTACCCCATTGCACTTTTCCAGTTTTTTTTGATAATTTTCCCCTAGGAAAACCTGAACCTTCCTCACTGCCGCTGGCCGGTACATACTACTGGGGGAACTGTGGGGGTCATTATTAGAGGAAGTCCAGGCAGCAAGCTGTTGTAGGTAGGGCTGGCCTGGTAGTAGAGCTGGGCGATATGGGCAAAAAAAATCTTTTTTGGATGATTCACGATTTAAATCTCGATTTTCTTATGTTAGTAAAAATATTAAAAAAAAAAATTAAAAAAGCATACTATACCCCATCAGACCCCACATCAGCCCACTGTGCCCCCATCAGACCCCACATCAGCCCAAAGTGCCCCCTTCAGACCTCGGAGCAGCCACCATCATAATAAAAAAATCTCTCCCCTGTCTAGGGTTGCGCGATATACCGGTGTTGTCGGTATACCGCGGTATTAGGAAACAGCGATATGGCGATATCGCTGTTTCCTAATAACCGCGGTATTATGTGACATCATCAAAGCGGTCAGCGCTGACCGCTTCAAAATCTGATCCCACGGCCGCCCGCCTTTACAACATTACATACTGTTCGTCTACCGCAGCGGCCGCCCAGGCTCCTGCTCTTTGGTCCCCATGGTGCAGTCTCCGCCCACTGACGTCTAACGTCAAAATCAGATGAAGCCGCTGAGGCTGAGCAGCGCAGGATTGACTGGAGTTAGTGGTGGGAAAGTGTGAACTTACTCTGTCTGACCCCACAGAATTGACTTTCAATGCGGAAAGAGACCCTATGTATATTACAGCTGCCAGCCGGGTCCCTGACATGTAGGAATAGCTGTATGGTGGTGGCAGACTGTCACAGGCGGCCATAAGACATGGGAGGGGGTGCAGCACCTTGTGGCTGCTGAGCCCACTGTAATGGATTAACTCCTTTTGGCTGCTGCCCCCCACTGTAAATGCCTCTTTGTGGCTGCTGCCCCCCACTGTAAATGCCTCTTTGTGGCGGCTGCCCCCCACTGTAAATGCCTCTTTGTGGCGGCTGCCCCCCACTGTAAATGCCTCTTTGTGGCGGCTGCCCCCCACTGTAAATGCCTCTTTGTGGCGGCTGCCCCCCACTGTAAATGCCTCTTTGTGGCGGCTGCCCCCCACTGTAAATGCCTCTTTGTGGCGGCTGCCCCCCACTGTAAATGCCTCTTTGTGGCGGCTGCCCCCCACTGTAAATGCCTCCTTGTGGCTGCTGCCCCAGCGGACAGTGCCCCATAGTGCCATACAGTATAACGATTAACGGCTCCAAGTTGTGGCTGCCTGGCTGCTGCCCCAAACCAATAATGTCTCCTTGTGCCGGCCCCCACACAGTATAACATCTCCTTGTGGCTGCCCCCATACGGTATAACGTCTCCTTGTGGCTGCCCCCATACGGTATAACGTCTCCTTGTGGCTGCCCCCATACGGTATAACGTCTCCTTGTGGCTGCCCCCATACGGTATAACGTCTCCTTGTGGCTGCCCCCATACGGTATAACGTCTCCTTGTGGCTGCCCCCATACGGTATAACGTCTCCTTGTGGCTGCCCCCATACGGTATAACGTCTCCTTGTGGCTGCCCCATACGGTATAACGTCTCCTTGTGATTGCCCCATACGGTATAACGTCTCCTTGTGGCTGCCCCCATACGGTATAACGTCTCCTTGAGGCTGCCCCCATACAGTATAACGTCTCCTTGAGGCTGCCCCCATACAGTATATAACGTCTCCTTGTGGCTGCCCCCATACAGTATATAACGTCTCCTTGTGGCTGCCCCCATACAGTATATAACGTCTCCTTGTGGCTGCCCCCATACAGTATATAACGTCTCCTTGTGGCTGCCCCCATACAGTATATAACGTCTCCTTGTGGCTGCCCCCATACAGTATATAATGTCTCCTTGTGGCTGCCCCCATACAGTATATAACGTCTCCTTGTGGCTGCCCCCATACAGTATATAACGTCTCCTTGTGGCTGCCCCCGTACAGTATATAACGTCTCCTTGTGGCTGCCCCCGTACAGTATATAACGTCTCCTTGTGGCTGCCCCCGTACAGTATATAACGTCTCCTTGTGGCTGCCCCCGTACAGTATATAACGTCTCCTTGTGGCTGCCCCCGTACAGTATATAACGTCTCCTTGTGGCTGCCCCCGTACAGTATATAACGTCTCCTTGTGGCCGCCCCCGTACAGTATATAACGTCTCCTTGTGGCCGCCCCCGTACAGTATATAACGTCTCCTTGTGGCCGCCCCCGTACAGTATATAACGTCTCCTTGTGGCCGCCCCCGTACAGTATATAACGTCTCCTTGTGGCCGCCCCCGTACAGTATATAACGTCTCCTTGTGGCCGCCCCCGTACAGTATATAACGTCTCCTTGTGGCCGCCCCCGTACAGTATATAACGTCTCCTTGTGGCCGCCCCCGTACAGTATATAACGTCTCCTTGTGGCCCTAAGTGTTTGTTTTCTTTTAAATGGGTATTTATCGCGATATATATCGTTATCGTGGGAATATTTTTGATATCGCCCAACCCTACCCCTGTCCCGCGCCGCGGCTGCACTCCACGTCCGGCGCCCCTCTTCTTCTCCCAGCGCTGCACTGTCACCTGACTGCATGCACTACGTCCTGACGCTGTACGCGGTCAGGACAGTGCAGCACAGCCCCGGAAAAGAAGAGGAGTGCCGGACACCGGAGCGGAGCCGCGGGGCAGGACAGGTGAGATATTTTTTTTATTTTATATGTCGGGCGCCATTTTAGGAAAATCGAATTCACGAAAAAATAAAATCGTGAGGCTTGCAATGGGTGAATTAATCGAATTAATTCGATTAATCGCCCAGCCCTATCTGGTAGTGTGGTCCACATCTCACCTTCTACACCCCTGCTCCATATTTTCATTAGAGACAATTGGAGCAGAACAGAAAATGGCAGATGGCATTTGTGCCCATTTTAGCCATTTCTGTCTGAAATCTATTATCCTAGACGGAAAAAAGTCCTGCAGGCATAACGGATTTCAGATGGAAATGGAAAGCGATGATGTGAACGGTGATGTGAACCCATAAGTTAAAATGATGAGGTAATCGTGTCCTGGAAGGACAGGTCTGTAGTTAATAATCGTGGGATAAGCTGCTGCCAAATACCCGGCTGACATCAATAGGATCCGATCAGGGAATTCCAACCTGTCCAGTCCCTGTTCTGCCCGATTTTATATTGGGGTGTTCTGCCTCTTTCCCCCGATGGGTTTTTGGAAAAGAACAGAAAATGGTACAAAAAAAATTCCCACCACCTTATCTCATTTGAATAATGTATGTGATGTCACCGCTACCCGACCATTGGGGACCACCAGATCAGTGGGGGGGGAGGGAGTTACTGGGTCACTAATGGTCATGTTGTACCATTTTCCTCTTGCTCGCAGTCAGATTTCTCAAAATCCCAGACAACCCCTATGCTTGGTTTGCATGTTGACTTTAGCGGATGGCTTGTGTGTGTGATTTATTAAAGTTTTTAAATGTTTTTCTTTTGCAGGGAATATACCCAATGAAAAGATTGCAATATGGCTAAATGACTGCAGGTAAAAAGGATTTTTCCTTACTTTAAATTTATTATTATTTTTAATTTTATTTTAAACTTCTCCCCACCTTCCCTTCTGTTCTTCCAGTGATTCTTCTAACTTCTCTGTCTATTTTCTGCTCTTGTATGTCCTCTGGCTTCCCTTCAGTCCTCTGGCCTCTCTTCTGAGCATCTGTTGGGGGATTGTCATTCTCTGTAATGGCTACAGGTAACACATTGCTTTCATCTGCACGGTGCATGGAGCGTTGGAGAGAAGGGTTTGCTGATCCCTTATGTTTCCCTTTGTGCCAGTCCTGCCCCAGAATGCTGTGGTTGGGTGTCATTTTATTTATTTTAAATCTCGACGATTTCATCATGGCATTTTATAACGCATTACGTCTGAATGAGCCATAATGTACTCTGTAAGGCTCAACTCGCGTGTATCAGTTGAGTCTGACAGGTTTCATGGCTG
The DNA here is from genome assembly GCA_900303285.1 of Rhinella marina. NCBI lineage: Eukaryota > Metazoa > Chordata > Amphibia > Anura > Bufonidae > Rhinella > Rhinella marina. Next base: position 334,107 of record ONZH01029469.1, on the reverse strand, counting down.
AAATATGTGATATATGTGAAGTTTATGCGCGGGCCGGATGCTTGCTACACGTTTCTGTCCGGTGGTGTGGAGACATCTGACATCAAAGCTGAAAGGATGCCATGGAAAACTATTTTCTGTACCACGCTGGAGTAAGAAACGTGGGAGACCGGCCTTATTCTTTCTAATGTCACTTCTTCAGGGTGTTTAAAGGGGTTTCCCCAAGTTATATATATTGATGATCTCTCCTCAAGATAGGTCATCAATATCAGATCGGCGAGGGTCCGACACCCGGCACCCCCGCCGATCAGCTGTTTGAAGAGGATCAGCGTTGCCTCCTCTTCACTGTTTACATGCTGGCCGTAACGGGGTAGTGGTGAGTAGGTGTAATTACACCTCACCGCCCCATTTATTTCTATGGGAAGAATCACTTCCATACAAGTCTGTGGAAGTGATTCTTCCATAGAAATGAATGGGGCGGTGAGGTGTAATTACACCTACTCACCACTACCCCTGAGTCGGCCAGCATGTAAACAGTGAAGAGGAGCACGCACCTCCTCTTCAAACAGCTGATCGGCGGGGGTGCCGGGTGTCAGACCCCGCCGATCGGATATTGATGACCTATCCTGAGGATAGGTCATCAATATATATATATATAACTCGGAAAACCCCTTTAAGCCCCGGTCCTATTACTTTTGGTTATATTGTTCTTCACAGTCCAACCAAAAGTTGTATTCAGTGCAGATTTCAATAGGAACTGCAGACTATGAAATGACTTTATAAAAAGAGCAGTAAAAAATAATTATGGAGTATATGTGAGTACAAACAGTAGATATTAAGATCCAGTTATACCACTATTGGAGCCAGAGAACTTCCATAAACATCAGTAGAAAAGCACCCAAATGGTGAGCCGGGCACTCTCTGGATACTATGTCCTCAGGTCGCTGCTACTCCGGGAAGGAATTTGATTATAAGGTAAATGATTTGTAAGTGTTGACTTGATATGGTAGTGCTCACGTGTTGCAGTTTTTTTCTCAGTAATTTCTAAATAAAAGCCACAAACCAAAAAATGCAGTATGATGAGCTTAAAGGGGTTGTCTCATGTCCGCAAGTGGCATTTATCATGTAGAGAAAGTTAATACAAGCCACTTACTAATGTATTGTGATTATCCGTATTGGCTAGACTCATTTTTCTATCACATTATACACTGCTCATTTCCATGATTACGACCACCCTGCAAGCCATCAGTGGTGGTCATACTTTAACACTGTAGGAAAAAGCATCGGATACTCTGGTGGCCAGGTCTGTGGCAGCTCACATAGGTTAGTGCTTTTAACTATAATGTGCAACCACGGCCACCGTGGCTGGATTGCAGGGTGGTCGAAACCATGGAAACGGGCAGTGTATAATGTGATGGAAAAAGGAATCCAGCCAGCAATGGAAGTAATATGGACAATCGCAATACATTAGAAAGTGCCTTGTATTAACCTTCTCTATATAATAAATGCCATTTGCTGAAGTGAGACAATCCCTTTAAGGCTTCATTTATGGTAACACCAGTAACCTGTTTCGAAGGGCTGTCGCGGGATAAATGCCAGTTGTTGGACAGACAAGAACCCCCCCCCCTCATGCAACAATATTTGTCCAGTCAGAACACGACATTTGTATCGGAAAAACAGCTGGATCCCATTATAGTCAATGGAGATCTGGCGGTACAGTGTTGTATCCAGCAATGGCGGTTACCGTGAGCTCCTGTAGCCTGATCCTCAGCCGGATCAGGCCACCAGAATTCAAACTAACTTTAAACAGGGAGCGAAATGGAAGCCCTGTGCATCCTTTGAGCAAATCTGATCATGCTGTTAAAGGGTTTGTCTCACTTCAGTAAGTGGCATTTATTATGTAGAGAAAGTGAATACAAGGCACTTACTAATGTATTGTGATTGACCATATTGCTTCCTTTGCTGGCTGGATTCATTTTTCCATCACATTATACACTGCTCGTTTCCATGGTTACGACCACCCTGCAATCCATTAGTGGTGGTCCTGCTTGCACACTATAGGAAAAAGCGTCGACCTCTCTGTGTCCGTGACCATGGGAGCGCACATACGACCACCACTGATGGATTGCAGGGTGGTCGTAACCATGAATACGAGCAGTGTATAATGTGATGGAAAAATGAATCCAACCAGCAAAGGAAGCAATATGGAGAATAACAATACATTAGTAAGTGTCTTGTATTAACTCCCTCTACATGATAAATGCCATTTACTGAAGTGAGACAAACCCTTTAAACCTGTGCACCGTCCAGTATGTCTTTTCAAAGCCCATTCATGTCCATATGAAGAGAACTAAAACATGTACCATGTCCTACCCGATGCTATGCTTGGTAAGATTTCTCAGTGACAACAGGAATCGGACAGATTGTCATGCTTGGTGATAAGATTGGCCCAGCATGCAGCACTATTCTGTACGTCAGCACCAAGATAGATCCCGGGAGACCATATTATAAGTCAGTGTCGTGGTTTCTGTTTGGCCGAAACCACGATGCAGATGTAGGGTAAGTAAAGCCTAAATCCTTGCAAAATAAGGTATAAACAGCAGGTGGCGCTCTATTATAAAAACCGTATTACAGCCACTGCGATTGGGGCTTAATGTGTGTCCCAAAGCCTTCCAGTCTCCTGTATAGGAAATCTACGCCATGCGCCTTTTCCCCTTAATTCTAGATTACAGTACATGCTAGAATGTTTTTTCTAAATTTTTTCACTTTAGTGGAAAAATGCATTTAGGAACAGCAGTCTTTGTTGAAGCTTTCAGGAATGTGATTATAGAACTGCTTCAATAGAAACTACAATCATTTTTAGGAGAGTTTCTTTAAAAAAAAATAAAAAATTCTGTCAAAACTGAATATGAACATGTGCAGCGTGTGTGTGTAGGGGGGAGAATTCTGCAAATTCTGCCAAAAAACAAACTTTCCACGCTTTCAAAGCGTTCCATGCTTATATGTCACATTTTATCTGCCCCATATATTGCAAAGGATGAAAGGGTAGAAAACAGAGGGTGGTTATTAACGGCACATTCTCAGATTGGGTCACTGTCACTAGTGGGGTACCACAGGGGTCAGTACTGGAGGGGTCACTAGTGGGGTACCACAGGGGTCAGTACTGGAGGGGTCACTGTCACTAGTGGGGTACCACAGGGGTCAGTACTGGAGGGGTCACTGTCACTAGTGGGGTACCACAGGGGTCAGTACTGGAGGGGTCACTGTCACTAGTGGGGTACCACAGGGGTCAGTACTGGAGGGGTCACTGTAACTAGTGAGGTACCACAGGGGTCAGTATTGGGCCCTATTCTCTTTAATATATTTATTAATGATCTTGTAGAAGGCTTGCACAGTAAAATATCAATTTTTGCAGATGACACTAAACTGTGTAAAGTAATTAACACAGAAGAGGACAGTACACTGCTACAGATGGATCTGGATAGACTGGAGGCTTGGGCAGAGAAGTGGCAGATGAGGTTTAACACTGACAAATGTAAAGTTATGCATATGGGAAGGAATAATGCAAGTCACCAGTACATACTAAATGGTAAAACATTGGGTAACTCTGACATGGAAAAGGACCTAGGAATTTTAGTGAACAGCAAACTAAGCTGCAGAAACCAGTGTCAGACAGCTGCTGCCAAGGCCAATAAGATAATGGGTTGCATCAAAAGGGGCATGGATTGCCGTGATGAGAACATAGTCCTGCCACTTTACAAATCACTAGTCAGACCACACATGGAGTACTGTGTACAGTTCTGGGCTCCTGTGAACAAGGCAGACATAGCAGAGCTGGAGAGGGTTCAGAGGAGGGCAACTAAAGTCATAACTGTAATGGGTGGACTACAGTACCCAGAAAGATTATCAAAATTAGGCTTATTCACTTTAGAAAAAAGACTGAGGGGAGATCCAATAACTGTATAAATATATCAGGGGTCAGTACAGAGATCTCTCCCATGATCTATTTATCCCCAGGACTGTGACTGTGACGAGGGGACATCCTCTGCGTCTGGAGGAAAGAAGGTTTGTACATAAACATAGAAGAGGATTCTTTACGGTAAGAGCAGTGAGACTCTCTACCTGAGGAGGTGGTGATGGTAAGTTCAGTAAAAGAGTTCAAGAGAGGCCTGGATGTATGTCTGGAGGGTAATAATATTACAGGTTATAGTTACTAGAGATGGGTCGTTGATCCAGGGAGTAATCCTGATTGGAGTCGGGAAGGAATTTTTTTCCCTAAAGTGGGGAAAATTGGCTTCTACCTCACAGGGGTTTTTTGCCTTCATCTGGATCAACTTTGTAGGAAAACAGGCCGAACTGGATGGACAGATGTCTTTTTTTGTTTTTTGCCTAACAAACTGTTATACATAGACCAAGGGTCAAAGCGAAAAGAGCTCCTTTGTGTAAGACACGTTGTCATCCGACCAGTCCAGTCTGTAAATGAAACCTGATTGTTGTGGTCACTCTCAGCTAGCTGAAGCTTGATCTGGCCAGCAGGGTTTCACGTGAAGCCAATCTCCACAATCTGCCTCCTTTGTTACTTTTGACATGAAAACTCCGGACAAGGAAATGAATGGCAATTAATTCTCTTTATGCCCTTGTCTTAGGAACTTGGGTCTTACGCAGTTTCTATAATGTCACTATATATATATATATATATATATATATATATATATATATATAATTTATTACATACAAGTCAGGCTTAGGGGTCAGCTCAGTAGTTTGGAGCTGGGTCTGTACAACCTACATGAGGAGCAAGCACATTTTTCAAGTTATGGTTTTCTGTTGGGGATTTTAAGATAGTGAAATGTCTGGCAAATTCAGTGTTTTCACAATTAAATCTGCCGGAAAATCTGCACAATTTGGAGCGAATTTTACCGCCACGAGTAATTTGCAGAGGACTCGAAATACGGAAACATATCCTTAGGGTGTCTTTATTGGTGTTTTTGCAGTTTTTTATTTTGTGCTTTAGCATTCTTAGGTTTTTTTTTTTTTTTTTTTTGCAGCATGTTACTATAAAGTCTAGTGAATAATGAAATTCACTGCAGACAGCACTTTTTACATGGTATTTTTTTAACGGCATGCTTTAAGTCTATCCATGTGAAGGAAGCTTTAGGGTGTCCAGATGTTAGCTGTACGTTCAGTAGGAAACGCTACAAAACGTGTAGGTATTTGTGTGAAAGATCTACTTTCTTCATGTATGTTTAAGTAGCTTTTTCATGTGTGCAAGTTAGCAAAGTATGGAAATTTTTAGGGTCTGATTTGCATTTGAGGTCTAATATACCGTTGCTTTCTGGAGCACTATAGTAAAATTAAAAAGCTGTTGTCTGCTGAAACTTTTCAGTCTCTGTACCTTCCTCACTTGGCAGCGCCTCACTGAGTTTTCTGTTGGTATTGTTTCCTATGAGGAACCACCCACGTTAACAAAAATATTGAGATAGTTCAACCCAGTCCCTGATACGCAAATACGCTTGTGTATAGTAAAGGGGGTGGTCAACGGCCCTAGGTGCACAAGGGGGAATGATCTTCTCCGACACTGTCCAATCAGCGAGGTTCTCGCTCTTGAGCACGGAGTACTGGTGACAGTGTCCTTGGCTCTTTACAGGCATATTTGTGTATCGGAGCCAGAACTCGATGACCCGATAATTCAGGAGGGCCTCAGAGGAAAATACCTCCCAGTGGAGCAATGCCGAGTGAGAGGTGTACAAAGTTTCAGCAAATGACAAGTCCTTATCTAAAAGGATATTTTTCAGAAATTTTTCCCTTAGTCTTCTCCACAATGGCACCCTTGAATTGGCTCCTGGAGATGCGCTTGACGGCACACACAAGCTGAGTGCCATAGAGTAGCGCCATGTTTTGTGAAGTCACTTCCGGTGCAGCGTTTCAGGTAAGGAAAGGGCTCCTGCTGACCAGAAAGTGTGGTACTCTTAACGCGAGGTTAGACATAGAGACATATTGATGACGTCACTTCTGATGGTGGGAATTGTCACTTCCAGTGATGTCACATGCCTTCAGCACAACATTAGACAGGTGACTCTAAATTTGTCAGGATGTGAGAAGATTCTTTCTGTGTGTGGGCTAACACCTAAGAAGATTTTCAGGAGAAATACCTTGAGTGTAGTCGTTTGCCGAGACATGGACTGCAGTCCAGCTAATGCAGGTCGAACAGCCACAGGTCCATAAGTCCCACTTTTTTGGCATCTTATGCTGAGACAAAGAAGCGGTACCTAAACAAAAAAACAGTTAACGTTGACCTACCCTCTAGACAGCTCATCACTATCAGATTGGTGGGGATCAGACACTGGGACCACCGTCAGAAGCTGTACATGGGAAGGAAGGCTCCATCCGCGGTGTGGTTTCCAGCACAGAAGTACTGCAACTAGACTCCTACAGTACAGTACCACGGCACGGCTTGTTCAGTGAATGAAGCCTTCCACTGTAGAGTGTCCACTGGCTGCCTGAAGCAGCTGATTTGTGGAGGTGTCTGACCTGAGGATAGGTCATCATTACCCAAGTACTAGAAACCCCTTTAAAGAGTCAGGGGTGACTTATCCTTGACTGTTTACTGCCATATCGTATCACTCTTTGCAGTTCACATGAGTGATATGCTGCCATGGTGAAGCTAGAACCTTGAATGTTATATCTCTATGTGCGTTTGTTTTACTTTTAATGCTGCTCGAGAATCCAAAGTCTTTGAAATCGATTTTGAACCTTCCCGAGTATTGTATGTAGGTGGTGTGCTTGACAGAAACCAGAAAGTTTACCTTTGATATAAGTGGCAGAAAGAAGCTTTTTTTTTTTTTTCCATGACCTCATTTAAAACCTTGTCCCCTATAGGGACATCAAAAAAGCTTCACTGTCAGTGAAGAGGATGCGTTGCAGGTAACTGTTATCCAAAGATGGATTTTCTTCTGCATCATCCTGACTCTAATCCAAAGAGAACAGTAATCATGAAATCCAACTAAGAACATAAATGGCAAATTACAACGGGATGACATAGAAGATAAAACAGCAATTGATTAAAACGCATCACCAATAATACGGTCTTGGTAGGAGATCCTTCAGCTCCTGTTAGAATCCTTCAGAAGGCGTCATGTTTGTCGGTGTAGTCATATACTGTGGTAAGGACTGGTTAATTGTTGCTTGCCCCAGGGTGTCTGTTAGGCCCTCACTTGTCTTTTGCCTACGTGGGAATGCATTCATATACAATGTCTATGGGTTTTCAAAAACCACAGACACAATCTGTTTGCTCTTAGGTTTTCGGGAATTGTTGTAGGCATAGGCTCTATAATTTTTCAGCCTTGCAGTGTCCGTGGAATGCACAACATATGGAGAGCAAAAACTGGAGACCTGGACCAAACACTGATCCTTCACCGACATCTTTACTGATGAATGCTGATGAATCTTGTCACAGATTTGTGAAAGACGACTAATCCTCAGTTCACGTTGTTTTTATGTTTAACTTGTTTGTAATGATATGAAATGCTTTATTTTGTGGTACTTATATCATTAGCAAAATGGACAAGTATAGGATATGTTCTATCTTTTTTGAGGGTAAAGTAAGGTAATTCAAGGCACTTACTAACATATTATCTATATTGCTTCCTTTGCTGGCTGGATTCATTTTTCCATGGTTACGACCACCCTGCAGTCCAGCAGTGGTGGTCGTGCTTGAACGCTATAGGAAAAAGCGCCAGACTGTGCGCACCCCTACGGTACCAGCCACTGGTGAGACTGGCACCTCTTCCTATAGTGTGCAAGCATGACCACCACTGCTGGATTGCAGTGTGGTCGTAACCATGGAAACAAGCTGTGTATAATATGATGGAAAAATGAAGCCAGAGAGCAAAGGAGGCAATATGTACAATCACAATACATTAGCAAGTGGCTTGTATTCACTTTCTCTACATGATAAAGGATATTTGCAGAAGTGAGACATCCCCTTTAAACGTAAAACAGCTGATCAGCCAGGGTGGCGGGAATCAGACCCTTGAAATGAGTTTTCGGTGATAACGCCTTAGCCTTGCCGGAGCCCATACATTTTAGTGCTGTACAGAGACGGATCTCTGTACAGCATTAAAACAAAGTTCGGAACAAAGCGACTTCTGCTCTAGGATCTGAACCTCGCTTCGCTCATCCCTAGTCATCAGTATATAAGTCTTGGAACAACCCTTCTAAACTCTGAACCTGAAGGACTGCAATCTGTAGGTCCACTTCCAATGCACTTGCAGTAGGGACGTCCCTTGCCTCTACAGACTCCTTTTAAATCTTACATTTCATTTAAAGAGCGTCACACATGTTCATGTATGTTCACACATGGTGCATATATGTGTGTGTACAGTTAGCCCTTCTCTTCTGCACTCCATCCACTTCTGATTGCTGTGAGATGATGATTGGGATCCCACCCTTTATCATGTGTGTTCTGTGTAACAAGAGGAAGGATGTGAAACAATTATCAGAACTATGAGACATACTAAGTTGGGTAATCTTGTGGTTTTCAGAACACCACTGGGAGCGTCCCTAGATGAGCAGAGCGCCCTGCCAGGCTTTCCTAAGGGTAAGTGATCGTTCTGCTTGTTGCTTGCTTATGTTCGCTGACATGCCAAGTAATATCAAGTGTTTGTTCTGTGTCCTATGCAAACCTGCAGTGGGATTGTATCACTGGACTGTTGTTCTACCCCCGGACAGGTGGAGATTATCTCACGTGCAAAGTGAAAAAATCTCTTCAAGTTAAATTAAGTTTACACGGTTTGAATTTCGGATATGGGAGTTTGGCGTCTTAGATCCAATAGCTGTCTCGTTAATAATTGGTCATCTGGATGTCTGATATAGGTTTTTCTCTTCAAATCCACAATGACCCCTCTCTCCACTGTTCTAATACTGCAGCAGAACTGTACATACTTAGATAGATATATATACACTCACCGGCCACTTTATTAGGTACACCATGCTAGTAACGGGTTGGACCCCCTTTTGCCTTCAGAACTGCCTCAATTCTTCGTGGCATAGATTCAACAAGGTGCTGGAAGCATTCCTCAGAGATTTTGGTCCATATTGACATGATGGCATCACACAGTTGCCGCAGATTTGTCGGCTGCCCATCCATGATGCGAATCTCCCGTTCCACCACATCCCAAAGATGCTCTATTGGATTGAGATCTGGTGACTGTGGAGGCCATTTGAGTACAGTGAACTCATTGTCATGTTCAAGAAACCAGTCTGAGATGATTCCAGCTTTATGACATGGCGCATTATCCTGCTGAAAGTAGCCATCAGATGTTGGGTACATTGTGGTCATAAAGGGATGGACATGGTCAGCAACAATACTCAGGTAGGCTGTGGCGTTGCAACGATGCTCAATTGGTACCAAGGGGCCCAAAGAGTGCCAAGAAAACATTCCCCACACCATGACACCACCACCACCAGCTTGAACCGTTGATACAAGGCAGGATGGATCCATGCTTTCATGTTGTTGACGCCAAATTCTGACCCTACCATCCGAATGTCGCAGCAGAAATCGAGACTCATCAGACCATGCAACGTTTTTCCAATCTTCTACTGTCCAATTTCGATGAGCTTGTGCAAATTGTAGCCTCAGTTTCCTGTTCTTAGCTGAAAAGAGTGGCACCCGGTGTGGTCTTCTGCTGCTGTAGCCCATCTGCCTCAAAGTTCGACGTACTGTGCGTTCAGAGATGCTCTTCTGCCTACCTTGGTTGTAACGGGTGGCAATTTGAGTCACTGTTGCCTTTCTATCAGCTCGAACCAGTCTGCCCATTCTCCTCTGACCTCTGGCATCAACAAGGCATTTCCGCCCACAGAACTGCCGCTCACTGGATGTTTTTTCTTTTTCGGACCATTCTCTGTAAACCCTAGAGATGGTTGTGCATGAAAATCCCAGTAGATCAGCAGTTTCTGAAATACTCAGACCAGCCCTTCTGGCACCAACAACCATGCCACGTTCAAAGGCACTCAAATCACCTTTCTTCCCCATACTGATGCTCGGTTTGAACTGCAGGAGATTGTCTTGATCATGTCTACATGCCTAAATGCACTGAGTTGCCGCCATGTGATTGGCTGATTAGAAATTAAGTGTTAACGAGCAGTTGGACAGGTGTACCTAATAAAGTGGCCGGTGAGTGTATATCTATATATCACTTCTTAAAAAAAAAAAAAAACTTAATGGATTTCAGTAGTTTTTCGTTTAATTTGGTGGATTTTTATTTGTAACACATGAAACATCCTTTTTATTTTTATTTTTCTAGTGTTTTTCCAAGTTCTTTAGAGAATACCGCATACATTTGCAATAGAGGTTAAAGGGGTTATCCAATTTCTCAAACAGCCCCCCCCCCCCCCCCCAATGTGCCGGGCCCCTCACAGGTGATATACTTCCCCCACTTCCCACTCCTGGCACAGCTCCTTGTCCCCGAAAACATTCGGTGTCGGGGGAGCAGACGGGGACGAGCCTCCCTTCTGTCACCCGCAATGGTAGGGAGGCTCGTCCCTGTTCCCGCCTGCCATTGGCTGCTCCCCCCCGACACCTGATGGGAGAAGCAGCAGCGACGGTGCGGGGACCAGGAGCAGTGCAGGGAGTGGGGTAAGTATATTACATGTGAGGGGCCCAGCACACGGCGGGCTGTTTGAGAAATTGTCTAGCCCCTTTAAGAAGCCTCTGTCATCATGATCAATCTTGTTAAACCAGGCATATTGCCTGAGAGGGTTGATCATGCTGATTCAAACGATAACTTGAATTTTATCTTTTATGCAAATCTTATTTTTGTCTAGTCCTTTAAAGGGGTTCTCTGGGAATAGCCTAGCCTGCCTCCATACATAGAAGATGGCCTCGTCGCCCCTGAGACCAGTCATTGGCTCCAGCAGCACATGTGACCATGCTCAAACTGTGGTGGCTGTAAAGGCCACAATGGGGTGGGGAGCAGGTAAGTATGAATCTTCTGTTCATGGAAGCAGGCTGCGGACACTTGTGAATTGATTGTTCATGGAGAACCCCTTTAAGTAAGAATAAGTAAGAAGCCTTTTCCTTGGCGATGCTCTATACAGCGCTTACCTTGTGTCTTCTGACTATCACATCGACTCCCTTCCTGAAGCACTAGAAGAAAGGAGTAGCTCGGTCACACAGGGTTTTTTTTTTTTTTTTTCTCTCCAGGCTCTTCAGTCTTCACTTTAGCCTTGCAATACGGAAGTGAAACATATTGCATTAGCATTTGTGTGCTTTTTTTTTTTTTTTTTTTTTTTTTTTTTTTTTTTTTCTTGCCTTGTTTGAGCTGTGCTTAGTTTAGCTGAACACTGACCTTCAGTACGCTGCAGGCATCTGATATGGTAACAAGAAAAACATGTGGCACTTCTGACTGAGCCGTCATTTTACATCTTTCTCCTAGGAATGATTCTAAAAAATGGCAACAGCTTTGAAGATGACTTGTCCCTTGGAGCAGAAGGTCAGTATAGCACCCATGTACCTAGGTGGCACCCAGCACTCAAGGGGCTACCGGCAGCGCAAGTCCTTCTCCTATTTCACTGTCTTAGGTTTTTGCATATGGAGTGTTTTTTGTAATATTTGATTTAGACCAGTCGTAGAAGCAGTTATCTGTACGCGCTGTGTGAAGGATACATTTTCCTAAGGGCAATGTTCACACATTGCATAACTTTAGACCTTATGTGCATTTTTTTTAAATTTTTTCTACCAGCTGTTTTGGCTTAGGAGACTCTGCATATTCTCATAAGGTTTCCCTATGTTGGTATTTTACTTCTGCCAATGAAGGCATCGGACCATCTTTGTCCCAGCGGCTCTGCTCCAACCAGGCTGACTTTAGGTTGGAGCCATTTTTAGGCAAAACCTGACCGCTTCAAGTTTTGCATGGAACATATATTTTTTTTATTTTATTTTTTTTTTCACACTTGTGGTCCACTTTTTAGGACAACTTTTTTTTTTTCAAACCTCTGCATTCTTTCCCACCCCCTCCCCCAATTTGCTTGATATTTTTGTCCCATAGAACTTCATTGTTCTTACCAGTGTATACATATATACAGAGGAAGTGGGGTGTACATATTTTTACCTCTAATTAAAAAAAAAAAAAAAAAAAAAAAAGAAAAAAAAACTTAGGCATGCATAAAGTGTCTTTACAACACACCGTGGGTGAAAACGTTGCCCAGGGCAGGTGTTATCAGGTTTTTGTTTTTTTTTTGGGTGGGGTCCTCCAAAATCACCCGGACTAATAATTCACGATAGACTTTAAAGTAACATCTGCATGAAAAAAGCAGGAAAAGCACAGCGAAGAAAAAAAAAAACCTTATGTGCGATACCAGCAGGGGTTATGTAGTATCGGATAATCTTCCAGGGCGGAATTGTGCTACATTGTACAGAAAACGACAGCGCGGTGTTAGGTAATAGATTTAATTAAGCTTTTACAGTAGAAGTCCTCCTGTACGGACACGCCAGTCGTGTTCACTGTCAAAATAATTTAGTCTTATGTAATCCGGATATGGAGCGCAGATTTCCCTCCTGTGGGATAGAATGCCATTTATGGTAAACTCCATTATATTCTATATATCGGCTATAGTCTATAATGAACACCCCCTCCATGAGACCGTATAGCCCGTATCCTTCGTCCTCAATAATCCAGCTTTATTAATAACTGTAAGTTGTTCTTAGAAGTGAGCGCGCCTTGTAAACGTGTGCGTTAGAGAGCAAGCCTCTTGTGGCAGGTCTATAAAGAAGTGTCGTCTTCCAAGAAAACCAGTAGTAACTTAAACACTAATGTACTCGTAAAGACTGATTTATCTGCTGCTGCAAGTCGTGGCAAGCTCCAGTATAGCGCGGAGTTGGATGTGGAGCGGGGAAGGAAAGTCTTCTCCAGCTTCAGTGTGTTGTAATGGTTGTTGTTTAGTTTGTGTATTAGCACAAGAACCAGATCTGTCAATTTGTTCCTTTGTGTTCAGAATTAACTTCCTAGCAACCTCACGGGTGACACGCTATTTACTCTGATCCGGCGCGTGTGACAAAGATTTAAGGGCTGTTTGGTTGTCATTTTAAATACGGACCTTGTCTGTTTAGACCGTTGGTGTACAGAAGTACACGCGGAGGAGTCACTGCTTTCTTATGGAAAAGGTACAGATGTTTGGATTGACGAGCCGTCTAGCAAGCTAGTACCAAAGGCCCACCACCATGTCTGATTTTTCAATGCAACAGAAACCGGAAAAAACGCGACACCTTCTCATGCAAACATCTCTGAACTGAAAGGGAATTGGTAGGTAGTGCAGCGTTCCTCTCACAACCCTGGTAGAAGCATGTGAAGATATGCAGCGAAAGGTCCTCTTCAGCTTCTCCGGACCGGTTGACTCATTGGATCACTACCACATGTGTGGACGGAAACGTAGCACGTAAACATCGCTTTGGATATCCATGATAGTGGATGGTAACTGGACACTTTATTGTGTATCAAATGGCTACGCGTTTCGGCACTGGATTAGTGCCTTCATCAGGCCACGTCTTATTTTTGGATCCTCGGAAAAACCGATGGCTGCTTCTTCTTTTTAAGTTCTTACTCCCATGAATGGAATTGTCTTTTTTTTCATCCACAAATGCAGACATGAATAGACCCTACGCTGAGATTTTCAGATTGGGCACATACATATGTGAAAAAATATGGATTTGTGCTTGGCGCCATTACTCGTATAGGTTTGTTTACTTTTTTTTTTTTTAATATGACTGTATGCACACTGAAGAAAAACACATCTGTGTGTATGAGCCCCGAGACTACTACTTTTAAAACACGTTATTTAATTTAGAACTTGTTTCCAATATCATTCAAGACTAGTTTGGAGGCCATTTTCTTCTGCATTAAAGTCACCAGGTAATCTATTAAATCTGGCATATTGCCTGGTAGGGTTGATCGCGCGGATTAAAATTAGGACGCCTTCACACACTGCGGATTTTGTATCAGAATTTTCCGCGATTAAATCATTTTCCATTCATTTCAATAGGGTGGCAAGCACATGGATTTATGCAAGCCCCATTCGGGTAAATGGAACCGATTTTCAGTCGCAGAAAATTCTGCAGTGTATGAAGGCGTCCTTATAACTTTCTTTTGTTTTGTAGATTAAATAACTACCAATGATTTACAATGATACAATATGGAATGATATTGGTGACACCGTGGCAGCTGTGAGAAGACAGAGCTGTCTTGTCTAGTCCTGCCAACGTATAGTATACTGAGCATTGAGGGGCATAGCTGTAACGGTGCTCCTTGTGCTACTGCCAGCCCCCTGGTGCGAGATCTAATTTCCATTAATATATAAAAATCAAGGTATCTCGGCAGCTACAAACAGAAGAAAGGTATTATTTTAATCCTCCTGATCAACCCTACCAGTCAATATGCCTGGTTTAATAGGGTTGATCATATTGAAAGATGTTCTTTCGTGGTTGTCTGTTTCTGTTCAGTTTAGTTTGATCTTTCTAGGAGAGCTGGGTGACGAGCTCTATTCTATGATGATAAGATATAGATAAATATGATAAAGGCTTCATAGCCGAAATGTTGCATCTGGAATAAATTCTGACATGGATCATTACTTATCAAATTAGGTGTGCTGTCCTCCTTCCTCTTTCAGCTCTATTCTGTGTTATAACGTCAAGAAGCATTTCTTGTAGGGTCCTAAATGGCAAAACTGACTAAGCATTCCTTGTCATATTGGGGCAAAATTAAAGGATTTGTCATTGTCCTTGTGAAGTGTGCCTATCCGTGTATTCCCTTGGTGGTATAATAGCTGAAGGGGTTAGAGAAGCCGAATCCCAGTGTTTGGTTGATTGTTAGATTGGCTTCTGCTTCATGAGATGGATTTGGGGAGGCCCTGACAACTCCTGGCCACTGTAAGGTGACCATATGCATTTGCTTACTACTTTATGGGATAATATACCGCCAGACAACTGAAAGAATAGCTGCAGTAACTTGCATTAGAACGTGTGATGTTCCAGGGTGGATCACAGCCATGGAGGCACCTTAAAGTGAAACAGTTCATGACTGTGTTGTTTCCTGGTTTACAGGGTTCTGTAGCAAATTTTAGTAAACTGGAACTTGGTCAATGTCCTGAGCTGAGATTCTGGGAATGTACAGGAGAAGCTCATAATTCGGTCAGGATTTCATGAAGGAGAGGTTTGCAGTATTAGTTAATCCTGGAGTTGGGCGACAATGTCATTTCTATCATCCTGAAATAATTCCTCCTATAGTTATAGTCATGGGAATGATTTACATAGGCGCTTCTAGCGGAGCGCGCACTTGTATTGACACGTACAAGTCACCCGCCGCGTGATGAAGTGGGTGAATGCGGGTATGCGGTGTATCATCCCATAAAAGGAATTTGGTCTTTGTTAAATCAATTACAGGATTTATTTCTGAAACAAAAACTGACTATTGGAGACTTAAGACGTGTCCGATGAATGAAGCAGCTGCTGCTAATTGTTTGAAATCTGTAAAAGAATTTAAGAAGTGGCATGTACCTGCAAATCTGACAGGTTGGGCATTTAGAAGGTATTCTGCGATCTGAGCCCTTGCCAGCAAAGATTTAGGCTGCATGTCTCTATAGTAACTAAAGCATGACTAACTGCTCCTCTTCATTGTTTCTAGCTAATCATCTCCATCAAAGGTTCTTGCCGATGGAGCCCACCTTGTAAGTAACATTTCTTGGTGCTCCCGCTTCATCCTTCTTTGAACTCAAATCATTACCGATTGTTCACGCCGGTGTCTTTCTGCTTTAAAGCAATGGTATGCTGGCACAAGACCGACGACTCCAGTTTCACCAGAAGGGGAGAAGCATGAACTCCACTGGGTCTGGAAAAAGCAGTGCAACTGTATCGAGGTAGGTGTCCTTCATACATGTGCTTGAAATGTCTATTCAGGGGAAGTGTGCATCTTAATGTTCTGTCCTCATGGATGAAAAATGTGTCCGTATGACGACCTTGGTGTCCAGTCCGTGTGCTGGTGGGGCCCCCACCGATAGGATGATGGATATAAACGCCATGCAGGTGGTCTTGGTTGGACTTGAATGCAGGACAACAGTGTCATCATATGATGTATATTTAAGATGGACAATGTGACATGAATGCTCTTTGGGATCAGCTCCTCTCCTGACCAAGGACATTCTTTTCATCTTGGGATTCTGCATTTAGGAAAAGTCAACAAGTTAAGCTTATTCATTTTAAATCTCTTTGCATTCTGTTCCTGTGAGCCCAGTAGACGGTCCTGCTTGCTATCTGTATGCATGCTCTTACAGAGAAGGTGGTCAATCATTGGGTGAGATAGCCCACATCGAGTAGAGACCTAGACGAATACATTTCAAGTGTTTTCCCACAAAACTGTATAGGTATCCGACTAGTCAGTTGCTTTATATCATGTGGCTGGTAAAGTAAACAATATTTTCATGGTGACTGCATCTTTTTTTTTAAAAGGGGTTTTAAGTTGGTTAAATCCCTGCTTGTTAGAAATATTCCTTGACAATAAGCTGGTCACAAAGTGTCCCTTGGTATACCACTTGAGTAAACGGCCGTCATCTGTGGGGAAACCTGGCTGTAAAGGTCCCTTTGTGCAGGACGATCGAGTACGAGCTCACATTCCCGATTTGCCTGTGTTAAGGTGCCGCTGCTCATCAGGTAAAATCATTAGTTAATTCACACTTGGATAATGGTTCCTGGACAGCAGATCGTGCTGTATAAAGGGTGATCTGCTGCCCAGAAATAATGAATCTGTATTTGGACAAGCCATAGCAGGAGCCATCGTTCGTCCCCATACAGTGGAGGTGATTACTGCATTTAAATGCACCTCTCACCTCCTCTTCAGAGCAAGCATTTATCGAGAAGGAATGTTTCTTCCCCATAATTGCCTGATCAATCGGTTCGCTTTCCTTGCAGAGCCACCAGAGGTGGAAATTGAGCATTACACAACAGTCAATCAGATCAGTAGGTTGTCCATGTACAGGTCCTGCAGAACAAGTCATGCTCTTTGCACCTCCTGTCCTTGAACATAGGAACCCTCTCTATTAACACAGAACTCCCTAACAGGGTATGAAGAGGAGTTTACATAATTGGCCAACCATTTTATGATTTTTGTCCTTTCTTCAGTGTCTCAGAACTTCTAGACCTTTATGAAGAAGATCCTGAAGAAATTCTTTACAATCTTGGGTTTGGAAGGGATGAACCGGACATTGCTTCAAAAATACCACCCAGGTTTTTCAACAATTCCTCTTTTGCCCACGGGATTGATATCAAAGTATTTTTAAATGCGCAAATGCAACGGCTGGAGTTGGAGAATCCGAACTACGCCTTAACAAGTAAGTGCCTTAAGAGCTGTTGTGTATATTCTGCGAGCTTACCTGAGAGTTTATGTAGAGGTTTAGTTACAAGTGCTGCGGGCGGGCACAGATGATGGCTCTAGTCCCTGAATAGACCATTGTTGGAACTTAAAATTCCAGGCCACTTGGCATCAGCCTCATGCTGGTTGGGGTATAGTCGAATATGTGTCGGGGCTCTGTGCCAAAGCTCAGTCTCTTGTTAATTGAATTCTAAGCATTTCCTTATTCATGCTGAGCGTTTCATTCTGTTCTCTGAACCTGTGTATGAAAAGGTAGCAGGGCAACTGCGTTCTCATAAAATTGCTTATTTAAACCTTTCTTTTAGTATAAATGTTAAATATTCACATTTTACTGAGAAATAAAAATCACTTGGCTGTGGATCCTTTGTGCTAGAAGTGTGTACAGTCCCTTCCTAGATCCTCTACTGTCGATGTCTGTCTAGGGATGTCCCATGAAGATGAGTGACTGTCACCATTAATAGTCTGTATAATTGGTGTGTGGTGGATCTCTCTCCTGAATGCCTTAAGGCTAGGATAAACTGAGTAGTAGAGAAAATAAAATTACATATTTTCTAGCCATGGAGTGTGTGCAAATGTTTCGCATGAAAACTTGTATTGATCGTTTTGCGTTTTGGCATTTTGACGTTTTTGCAAAAACTACATTTAAAATGTTTCTAGATTATTTTAAATTATTTTAAAACCCTTATAAATTATCCTATTAAACTGCATGCCTCAAAGTATTCAAAATGGCTTTTAGGACGTTTGTTAACCTTTTAAGTGTTTCGCAGGAATTGGCACAAATTGGAGGCAACATTTTAAACATTTTTTTTCTTGTAGATTTTCAGTGGAAAGCAAAAAGTACATGTTAACAAGTAGTTTTGGCTAAAACTACTTTTTTTTTTTTTTTTTTTTTTTTTTTTTTTTTTTTTTTGTTGTTGTCCCACTTGGGACTTGAAGATACAGTGGTATCATATACTGCAATAGTCATTTATTGGAGTGTATTGTATCTGTCCCTTTTACAGTGATACTTCGCTTTCCAGACCGTGTTTCTGGCAGGGTCTGCTAGGCTTCTGTACATGGCAGACCGAGAGGCCGTTGCAAGGCCTCCAACTGCCATAGGAACCATCACATTGCAATGAGCCTGTTTGCTCCCTTTGTTAAATCCTTAGGTGCAACTTTCGCTATTGACCGTGGCATCCAAGGGTGTAAACGTCCAGGATCCGTGCTGGCACCAATATCGGTCGTTGCAGCAGGGTATCGGCTGTACAGGTACAGCTGACTCCCACTGCTGATGGCGACAGCTCAGTTCCTGAGCCACTGCCATCTC
The DNA here is from genome assembly GCA_900303285.1 of Rhinella marina. Taxonomy (NCBI): domain Eukaryota; kingdom Metazoa; phylum Chordata; class Amphibia; order Anura; family Bufonidae; genus Rhinella; species Rhinella marina. Next base: position 315,408 of record ONZH01029469.1, on the reverse strand, counting down.
CGGACCTAAATGTACCGCATGGTTTACTAACCTTGAACTTGCTATGTTGTGCATTTAAGGCATTGTGCAGGAAAGGATTAAATCTGCAATTTCTGCAGATTTTTTTTCGCAGTGCATTTCTGCATGGTGGCAGTCCACAGAAGAAAATTGTACATGTTAGAAAGCCATGGCTGCCCTTTCCCACACTGTTCCACAGTTGTCCATGAGCAGCGTTTGGTATTGCAGTGAGGGCACTTTTTTTTAAATCAATTTAATGATGGTATCTTTACATAAATGATATGAAGGCTTATTTTCTGTTAATCTCTCTCCAACAGGTCGTTTTCGTCAAATTAAAGTCCTCACTGAGGTTGCAAATGCTTTTTCTTCGTTGTACTCTCAAGTTTCTGGAACTCCACTCCAACAAATCGGCAGCTCTAAGTCTTTAACTACTTCTACTAGTGAATCCAAACCCGCACCTCTTACTAGGTCTGCTAGTCAGACTGCAACTCGTCTCATGGAGACACTATCCAAACTTAATTTATGTGGGACACGACCCTTAGGAGAAACTAACAATACTTCTCAGTCTCTAGAAGACAAAGGACCAAATGAAAATGGTAACGAAGATGAATTCAGTAAAAGTGATCAGAAAGTACTGAAACAGTTTAAAAAGACTTCTCCACCTCTTGCTACAGTTAAAGAGGAAGTGCCTAATTCTTCAGCCAGCGACACCAGTCTTCTTGATGTGTCTGCCCTTCCGAAGGAAAATGGTGTTTCAGAGCTGTTGGCTCCTTCCAGCACCAATGGAGAGGAACAGCCTTCAACAGACCTAAATGAATGTGATATCTCTATTGTGGACTCCCCTACTAATAAGGATTTGAGTGTATCTACTGATCAGGATTGTGAGCACTACCTACCAGAAAAAAATCCATCTACGTCCACACCAGAGAGGGAACTGTGTTTGACTAACCCTTCCATATCGGGCCTTATGAAGCAGGATAAAGAATCTTTTGAACTGGAAGAGGTAAGAGTTAATATTGTTGTTTTCATTTTTTGTCATATTATATTTAAAGGGGTTGGCAGGTTTCCTATCTTGATGACCTATCCTCAGGATAGATCATTAATATCAGATGGACGGTGCTCTGACTCCTGGCATCCCGCCGATCAGCCTTTGGGAGAGAATGCAGCGCTGCTATCTCTTTACGGTTGACTTTGCACCCGGTAGTGGGTGTAATGGCAGGTCCTCCGTCCCACTTAATTCAATGAGAATGTAACTATCCTGAGGATAGGTCATCAATATAAATATAGGACACTGGCCAACCCCTTTAAAAGGGAGTCTGTCGGCTCATTTTCACCTATTAAACTACTGCCAGTGGACTGTAGGTGACGTGTAGAGCATACCTATTTTCTTTTTCTCTCCTTGCCACCACGGGATCTCTTTGCGTCGGAAAAAAGTTGCAAACCCCATGTTTGTGACTTCTTGAATGCCACTTACAACAAATTTTGTCGCAAGTGGCGTTTCTGCGCCATCCTCTCCCCATTGCAAAAAGGGATTGTGACGAAGCCACGTTTTATCTTCATTTGCGTCTATTTTCAGGTGCAAATGAAGACTGAAATCTACGGCGGCTCAGAGCATGCCTACCATTAGCATAGTCTAGCTGAAACTCGGCACTCGTGGCCAGATCCCATTATAGTCAATGGGGTTTGGCAGTGTGGATTCGGTGAACTCCGGCAGGCTGTTTTCTGCCCCTACAGCCAGATCAGTTAAATGGCAGTGTGAACCTACACTTAGCGAGTGAATGATCCTTTGGTCAGTGATCTGCAGAGCGTGTCATCTCACTGTAGTAAATGATTCAGCACAAGTCAGTGAGGCAAAGGTAGAATGGCAGAGGATGGCACATTGGCTTCTGTGTAGATAAGATTAAACTATTATAAAGGTTTTAGTGCATATTGTTAAATGCTTTATGTAATGTTACAGGTTATAGTTACTACAATTGTATCACATGTGCAACCGGCTGCTCTGTTCATTACAGGGAGTACGGGGCCCCTGTTCTTATGAATGGTGGGGGTCCTAGCAGTCAGACCCCCATTGATCTGATCGATCTTGAAACTACCAGAATACCTTTTTAATAAACTGAAGCTTCAGGGACATTATTTTTTTGTCTTTTTTTTTTTTTTTTTTTGAGAGAACAGCTACACAAAACAGCTGATCGTTGGGGTGTGCGGTGTTGGACCCCTACCGATCAGTCAGTGCCAGTTAACCAGATCTGGCGTTGTCGTTCACTGCCGGACCCCACTGACTACTAAGATCCGGACCGTTTCTGCCAGGAGTGCCAAGTTTCAACCAGACAAAAGACGCTGCATGAACTGTTGTGTGTTTTTTTTTTTTTTTTTTTTTTTTTTTTTTTTTTTTTTTTTTTGTCCGGCCAAAACCCAGCCTTCATACCGGGAAGAAGCTGAATTCCATTTTAGTCTATGGCCACTGCCAGCAACCTTCGGCACTCCAGATGTGGTGAAATTACAACTCCCAGCGTGCTCCATTCACTTCTATGGGAGTTCTGAAAACAGCTAAGCAAGTGTGCATGCTGGGAGTGGTAGTTTCACCACAGCTGGAGTGCTGAAGGTTGCTGATCCCTGGTCTATGGAGTCCAGCGGTGAAGATGTGAACATAGCCTTTGACATTTTAATTTGATCCAGCACATGTGTGGGTGGAAATGACATCCTTGTGGGTATGAATTGCTTATCGCCCGCTGCCACCCACTTGTCTCCCTCCCCCTCACTTCTGGGCATTGTCCTCCTTCTGTCTCGGCTCTTATCTGTACTTGCCAATACTCCGCCCTTCCTAAAAAAGCACAAGCGAGACGGTTTCATAATTGTGGTAAGTATTTAGCTTCTGTTTTCTGGGACATTAGCTCTTGTTAAAAGTTACGCACTTGGGTGAAGGGTGCACTTCGTGTAATTTGAGAACTGCTCTAGGAAACTACAAACCAAGCATGGAGGGCGCTAGTCGGTGCATATAGCAGTCCATCGCATTGTACGGAGAGGGTCAGACCAAGCTTTATTCACATGCTGTAGGCTGTGATTGTAGCAAGCTGGAGATCTCCTGTGCATCTACGGGATACTTACCTCTAGCGAGTAAAGTGTGTTCATGCAAGCTACCTTTTTTATGTCAACTAATATTTACGTCATATGCTGTGAGAGTCCCATCGGCAGAACGTCGGCCTCCTGCTACTGGAGCAGAAGGAAAGGACGAGTGATTGTGCATAGTGCTTCAGTCTCCATTGAATTCTGTAAGGAACAGCGCCCCCAGTGGTAGGACTTCCAGCATTCAGACCTTTCAGTGTAGACGTCAACAGTTTATACCATAGAGATGAAAAAGTAAGGAGCCGGTTGAGAATTTCTGAGCTCGTTTGCTGCCTTGCTCTGAGAATTTGCGCTCAACGGATGGCTGCAGTGAATGAGCTGTGTATAGACTAGTAACGTTTTGGTTATATCCTCTATTCAACTATCCCTCACACATGGGGACTATATGAAAACTCAGTTTGTGCTGCCGATTCATCCTGCTTAAGACAAAGTCCAGAATTAGGTTCCTCTTTAAGGGGGTTGTCCGGTCCCTTTAAAGTTTTAGACCAAAAGCTCAGAATGGTGTCAAAATAACAAACTAAGGCTACTTTCACATCTGCGTTTTTAATTCAGGTGTTCAGATCCGACAGAGGATCTGAAAACCTGAACTAAAAGGATCCGTTCCATTTAATAAATCCTGATGGCTTTCTTTTGGCTGGATCCGGTTGTATTAAATATAAAACTGAACAAACCTGTAACAACAAAAACAAAAAACTGATCAGGCACCATTGACTTAGGCTACTTTCACACCAGGATGTGCCATGGATCAGCAAAAACATTTCCGCCATGATACAACCGCCTGCATTTGTTATGAACAGATCCTGTTGTATTATCTTTAAAGAGGACCTTTCACCACCCCTGATATGTTTGTTTTAATAGTTTCATGTATTCGCCATGTAATAACAATTCTGGAGAATCTATTCTTATGGCTCTATGTTGTACCATTCCTTTATTATTTCTACTAGACATTATGAATGAATTGCTAGCAGTCTGCAGTAAGGGTACGGAGAGGAGGCAACCAGTTGAGAGGGGTTTACCTGCACAGTCTGAACATGCCAGCACCGATTGGATAGTCAGTCTGTGCAGGGACACACCCCCAACTGGTTACCACTCCTCTGTACCCTTACTGCAGACTGCTAGCAATTTATCCATAACTTCTAGTAGAAATAATAGAGGAATGGCACAACATAGAGCCATAAGAATAGATGTTCCAGAATTGTTATTACATGGGGAATGCATGAAGCTATTAAAACAGCATTTTCCTCCGCTGTTGAGACTCTATCACGGAAAACCTGAATTAATGCAGATGTGAAAGTAGCCTAAAACATATCTTGCTGGATCTCCCGCTGGTGTCTGTCTCTTGGCCTCCAGCAATGATGCAGTGGACACCACTGAGGTCACAGATGCAGCATGTCCATGTGGTCATCAGTGGAAGGCTGGGATACAGAGAAGAGCGAGGGGCCGGTGACAGGGTATCCGTAAGGTGAGGAGTTATATTAGACCATACAGAGCCCGTGGTCCACAAATTTGAAGGCGCTGGAGAGCCCCTGGGTTTTTGATGAAAATGGTTTGGAGCAATGAGGACTTGGCAGAAGTCGCCCTGTAAACTGTATTTTCATGCTGGTGATTTCCTGGACATGTATTTTCTGTACAGTGTAGATTCACATTTTTACAGCCGCCTCTGTTTCAGTCACGGGCACAGACTACCTGCTGTGTTAATTAAAAACTTTTGTTGCACGGTGCAATAAAAGCGATGACTTGATCTCTCAGCTGTACCTAGATAGGATCACCCTGATTATATGCTTGCGTAAGGAGAGTAAGCAAACAGCGACTGACCTAGAACACCTCCTACGCAGTTGTGGCAAGGAAAAATGTCTAAAGGGCAAAGAAAATCTGAAGCACAATAGCGTCTTTATGGAAGTGATGCTGAGCCCTTTATTGTTTTGGTTTTTCAGTTCTATTAAGTTACTCTTTGTTCTGCTGTTTATTACTTGAGCAAAGTCTTGACCATTGATGCCCAAGCAGAAGCCCAGGGGTCGGCCTGCAAAACCTCAAGTGATGTGGTTTCTCGCATCTTGGACTTTTATGCGATCTGAACTTAGGCGCAGCAAACTGCAGGAGTCTGTTCTAGTCGATTCATACCTATGACACCGGCTGACCTGTTACATGTGCACTTGGCAGCTGAAGGCATCTGTGTTGGTCCCATCTTCATATGTGTCCACATTCCTGAGAAACATGATGTTTTATTATATGTAAATGAGCCTCTAGGAGCAATGGGGGCGTTACTGTTACACCTAGAGGCTTGCTCTGCAACTGCTGCGCCCTCTGACCGATACAGGTCATCACACCTGGCCCTGTCAAACTGCAGAGGACGCGGCAGTTTCAAAGAGAGCAGCAAAATACGGATGACTTCCGCTTGCATTCCGTATTGTACGGAACAGCCGGCCCCTAATAGAACAGTCCTATCTTTGTCTGTAATGTGGACAATAATAGGATGTTTTTTTTTTGTTGTTTTTTTTTTTTTTGCGGAATGGAAATATGAACATGCACACAGAGAACCTTCGTGTTTTTTTTGCAGACCCATGGAAATTAATGGTTTTTGCATATGGTCCACAAAAAAACGGAACACACAGAAATAAAATACATTTGTGTGCATGAGCCCTTAGTGTGTGTATAATGTATATTTTGTGGGTGTTTCTGCTTGTAAATATCTCTGGTTTTGGAAAGATCTTCTCTCAATGCATGTAGGGGTGTTAAAATGCTGAGAGTTGTAGTTTGCCCTTACGTTGCTAACTACTGGCCTAGACATTTTGTGTGGATGTGATGCAACGTAACCAAATACCAGGAATTAGTGCTGACTCTGCGTTCTGCCGGAGATGAAATACATACGGTTTCCATGTGTACTAAACCTGTAAAAGTGCTTAGTATGCAGAGTGTCCCCCGCACATGCCTTCCGCTTCTCTCCACCATTCAGCTGAGGAATGAGGAACTCTGTATTTCTAGAGAATTTTGGTCACGCTTTATAGGATCATCTTCCCTTTTTTTTTTTTTTTTTTTTTTTTTTTTTGCACAATCTGATACCGGTCCCACTTTCCTGAAAACCGCCTTTAACGTAATTTTTTGTTTTGAGCGATTGTGTCGTGATGAAATCTTTCAGAATAATAACCTTATGTAGCTCCAACATATTCCGTAGAACTGTGCAATTCAGACGGTACATGTGCAGGCAGAATCGGTGTAACAATCGAGGAGGGGGGGGATCCTGCTCGCAAGAGCTTACAATCTATGAGCGAATGAGGCTGGCACAAAAGGTAAATGTGCTGTTTTTATTTTCTTTGTACAGAGGGCGGCAATATTTTCTTAAAAAATAAAAAAAAAAATAGTAAACCTAAGGCCTCATGTACACGACTGTGTATTTTGTGTTCCGCAAATTGGGATTCGCAAAATAGATACTGCCTGTGTGCATTCCGCTGTTTCCGTGGGCCCCATTGTCAAAATGCCTATTTTTGTCAACAAAATGGAGAAAAATGTTCAATTTTTTTTTTTTTTTTTTTTTTTTTTTTTTGACCTGTGGAGGCAAACTGCGCACGGTGTGCTGCCCCCATTGAAATGAATGGGTCCACATCCGAATAGCAAAAAATTTGTGAAGAAAGTGTGGTCATGTGCCTGAGGCCTAAAGCTTCATTAACGAGTCACCTGCCATTGTCTCTGTACAGATATGAAGCGCGTGGATTGTGGGGGTAGAGAACGTTAATACAAGGCACTTCCTAATGTATTGTGATTATCTATATTGCTTCCTTTGCTGGCTGGATTCAGCTGCTGGCCTCTCTGGTGGCCGGGACCGTGGGAGTGCACATAGGCTAGTGCTTTTTTTTTTTTTTTTTTCTACAGTGTGCAAGCACTGCAGCTGGATTGCAGGGTGGTCTGTAACCATGGAAACAAGCAGTGTATAATGTGATGGAAAAATGAATCCAGTAAGCAAAGGAAGCAATATGGACAATCACAATACATTAGAAAGTGGCTTGTATTAACTTTCTCTACATGATCAATGACATTTGCTGACGTGAGACAACCCCTTTAAGTGATTGGGTTCACAACAATATGGTAGAGGGGGTGAACCGAGAAGTGTCATTAGGGAATGTGATGGGTCTGGATGCTTTTTAAGGGTACACCTAAAACTGTGACTATTGGGGATTAAAGGGAAACCCTCACCAGGATCTTGGACTATTACAGGAGTAGTCCTATAGCTAAGGAGTTCAGATTGCAGTTTTGGGTTCTCTTGTTGTTACCCCATATGCCCCCACTGTTAGAGTTCATAGCTGTGCTGAAATACCCAGTCCGTACTGCTGTGTAGCCCTAACATAATGGAGAGGACTCCTGTGTGCATTCATAACATCCCCGACAATATATGTCAGTACAGCTTTAAATACTGACAGTGGGTAAACAGGGGGCAGTAGGAAAAAAAAATCGTAATCTGGTCCCCTTCCCCTCCTCATTGGTGGTTCAGTGGCATTTCCACAGTGTAATTGCAGGGCTCCAATCGGTTACCAGGGCAACCAGGACGCTACTGACGCCCTGGCTGCCATGGTAAGCTCCCAGCTGCTGTGTGCACTAAGCCCAGGACAGCAGGGATGTGTGACGTCCCATTCACCCTAATAGATCTCTATTAGGGTGAATAGGACAAGAGTTCTAGCCCCTAAGGGGGCTCATACTTAGTAAATAAAAAGTAAAAAAAAAAAAAAAAAAAAATATATTAAAGGTGTTTTCCAAGTTATAGTTATTGATGACCTATCCTCAGGATAGGTCATCAATATCAGATTGGCGGGGTCCGACACCCGGCACCCCCGCCAATCAGCTGTTTGAAGAGTAGGCACACGCCGTACCAGCGCTGCCTCCTCTTCACTGTTTACATGCTGACTGTAACAGGGGTAGCGGTGAGCAGGTGTAATTACATCTAACCTCCCCAGTCATTTCAATGGGAAGGATCGCTCCTATACAAGTGTATGGCGGCTGTTCTTGCTATCGCGCTCAACCCCATTCACTTGAATATGGCTGAGCTGCTCCTAGGCCACGTGACACATGAACTCAGCCTAGGAAGAGCAGAGAGAAGGCTGCAATGCTCACAGGAGTGCCCCTGCAGGGGTGTCGGACCCCCACTGATCAGACCTAAACATTTTGGAAAACCCCTTCAAGGGTATGTTCACACGTGGCAGAACTGACTTGTATTTACATGAGAATCTGAGGCTGACACTTGGACGGATGTGTGGGTGTTTGCTCCATGGCTTTTCGATGCCAAATCTCTGAAGAATGAACATGCTCTGTGCAGATGTTTTCTGCTGCACGTGAAGCGGCTATAAAATGCCTCACTCGCTTCCATTGGATGTTGAACTATAGTGGATTTGGTGACTATTTGGGCAAAGAATACTCATCAAATTCCACATGTATTATATGCAGACTGTTAATAGTTTAGTTTATGGTCACGTCGACTGTAAAAATACCTTCTTGTCCAGTCCATAATGACCTGCTTGTCACCAGCGTTCTTGTTCTGCACAGACTGGCTTTTCTTCTCGGTAGCTGTTGGATGTTTTTGTGTTTAGGTTTGTGTTTTGTGTTTTTTCCTTGGTGATGGCTGTTTTTATTGCACTTCTTGGGGAAAAGCTGGCTTTTGTCCTTAATAGGTTATTGCTGTGAAAATGATGAGGGCACTGGTGACAGGAAACAGAAGTTTAGGTTGGTAGACGACTTTTAAACAAAGGAAGACTTCTCCCTTATTTCAGTGTATTTAATTTTTTCCAGAAACTGTAAATGTCACTTGTTTTCGTATGGGTTTGGTCACTCAATGCCATGTGTTCCTTGCAGCGTTAGATAAGCATACATTTCCTTTTTTTAAATATATCGCCGAAAAAAATGGTGAAAACGTGTTGATGTCATAGGCTTGGAAATAAACCTACACCGAGCACAATGGGTTCTACGTAAGAAAAAGTGTACAGGTTTTTTTGTTCTATTTTTTTTCAGAAAGAATAATTAGTCAGTGAAGCTGCTTAGGAACATAATGTTATAATGAACGCCACACACCAGCAGCAGCAGGCGCAGTACACTGCACTGTTCATGTCACTTCTCTAAAGGTCCATGTATGACCTGCTGCTGGATATTGAGTGCTGGATCCTATCCGCGCTCTGCTACCTCCAGTGCCATGTTACTAATAATTTATAGGTTTAAAGGGGTTTCTAATTGTGTGTTTTGTTTTTTTTTGTTTTTTTTTTTGTTTTTTTTTTATCAGATCATTTTTGAGTTTTATCATAGTGCATTTATAACACCATGCAAAAGCTCGGACGTTCCCAAGAAAATAGTATTATACCACAAGTCAAATAGGACACCCAAAGTTATTTGACCCCCTCTAGCCCCGCAGCACAGCAGTATGAATATGTAATTGGGCCTCTCTTTGACCTTTATTAACCAAACCAAAATCTTTGTGTTTTTTTTGTTTAACTGATGACCTGTTCTCTTGTCTGACACCGGGGAGCCCCACCGATCAGATATTGATGACCTTGGAAAACCCCTTTAAAGATAATTCTACACTTCGCTTCATGAGTTGCACCTTTTTTTTTTTTTTTCAATATATCTTTATTCAGTACAACAATTAATCATAGTTACATTGCACATTATTATTTTTAACAATCAAGAGAAGAACTAAAAGAAAAAACAAAAGGAGGGAAAGAAAAACGTTTTTATCCCCCCATTACGAGCTACGAAATATATAAAACAGAATACAAATAATAAATATTAAGTAATTTAGATGCGTCATTAAATAAGTAAGAGCAGTGTTGACAAAAATCCCAACAGTCCTATCATTATGCAACATGGACCCTTGCATAAGCCAGTTAAGAAAGAACCCTGAGGAGGTAAACCAATCCCTCCTGCTCCATTTTTTTTTTTCTCTTTGTATTCCCATAATTTACCATCATCGGATGCCTTTACCTCCTCAGTTCTCCTCAAAAAGCTTACCAACTCCACCCATTCTTCTCTGGATATTGGTCCATTACATTTCCACTTCCTTGAAATAAGTTGTCGAATTGCCGTCAAAAGTTGCTCCTTTTTTTTTTTTTTTTTTTTTTTTTTTTTTTTTTTAAAAAAAGTTTTTTTCCCCATTCCGAGAAAGAATAATTGAAGTTTGTAGTTCAGGAACTTGAATGCGGTAATGCCATGCCTTCTTAGGTTCCTCCTTTGGCTCGTGAGTCGGCACATTGTGCACTTTTTAATTAGTGTTGATTATCAACATTGAAGATTGCTTTGAACTATTTAATTTTTTTTTTTTCTTTGTATCTCCAGACACTTTAGGGCTCAAGCACACGACCGTGATCGGCCCGGGAAACACAATCTGTGTGCCGGCTTCATCGCTCTCACCAACCATGGCTCCCCTGACCCAAACTGACTTTATCACAGTAGATTATGATACAGCCAATCTGCTTGTGGGTCTATTGTACTGTACTCCCATCATGAGCACTAGCCCCACGATCAGATTCCGAGGGACTGTATCCTAAATTACTATGATAGTCAATTCTGATCAGGGAAACCGCAGTCGGCCCAGGACATGCGGCCAACACACAGATCGTGTTTCCGGAGCCCTAAGAGGTGGATTGTCTGGTCTTGTCTATACTGAACATGAGCTTCTATTCTGACCTAGCATTAGTTTCTTTTTTATAATATGATTATTAATTTATTTTATTATTATTCACAATAGCTGACAATAGCTGAACTCTCTTTGCAATTTTTTGGAAGGACTGTGGTAGTGAATGGAGAGGACATGGCACGTGTGCAGTGTGGTCTCTGGTGCCCAGTTCTTGAGATAGGAACAGGTCCCAGGGGTGCGACTAGCACCTTACATTTGTGGCTTATACTAGCGCTGTGCCATAAAGGTCCCAGGTGGGAATACCCCTTTAAACATTGCCTTTCCCGGTTTACGAGAGAAGGGAAGTTTTTGGAAAATTCCTATATAAACTGCCCAGTGGCGGCGGTGGCCTTCTCGTGGGAGAGAGGTACCTGTTAGGGTAGAGAAGGAAGAATTACTGGCGTTCTTAAGATGGTTTCACTGTAATTTCTATCTCTATAAACAGACTATATAATCCCATTGATGGAAAATGATCACAAAGTTAGACCCAGAGATGTGCAGCTGACACCAAGACTTGTCCAGTCTTACTTTACATCTAACAAGGCACGGAAAGTTCTGTCAGTATCTGCCTTCTCCAATTCCCCAGATGTTTGGGAAGGACCATGCCTCCACTTTTCTGTGATGTATTTTATGTCGGAGTTCCCTTTTAGTTTGCATTTTCATGGAGACTCTTTCAAAGCTGGTCCATAATACACTGATTGGTATCGGTTGTATTGTTTCTGCTGGGGCAGTAGCAGTTTTTTTCTTCAAACTTTTATCTTTTGGGAATTTTCCCATCTGCTGGATTTCTTTCTGCGTAGCCGGAGAGGACTTTACAGAAAGGCCAAACTTCTGAAGAAAGCCGTTACGTTTCCAGGTGAACACTGCTATCTGGTGGCTGTGATGTGGAAAGCTCCTTGTGTTCTGTCCGGCCGTGTGAACGTGGAGTGCATGGGGTTTTTGCGTTCCTCCTGTTGCTTATCTTTACATGTAAATGGGACATAGTGCACGTGTATATAAACAGCTAGAAGGAAATTGTTAGCTTCTCTTTTTTTTTTTTTTTTTTTATGGTCTTTAGAACACTGATCCGCAAAACGTTGATGTCCGTGTCACGTCTGTGTTTTTGGGTTATTTATTTTTTGTTGGGACACTGACTTCATTTGGTCAGTGGTCGCATTTTGCGGCCGAGGATAGGACATTTTCTATCTTTCTGCGGAAAGCAAAGGGATGACATCCGTGTGCCGTTAATATTTATTAATTTTTTTTTTTTTATGCGGACCCATAGAAATAAGTGGGTCCATGTGCAATCCACAAAGAATGCAGATCGGACACAGATGCAAAATATAGTCATGTGCCGTAAGCTGGGACTACATAGTGACGTGAAGATCGTAATGTCTCATTGCAACATGGCATCTGTTGGTGATCAGTGGGGTAGTGATGTGACAGGCAGCACACCGCAACAGTCGAAAACATCACTGATGGATTTTGGGTCTCTGGCTTCAAGCGGCGTGCAGTTTTGCCCTCATAGCCCACAATGCATGCAAGTTATAGACAAGTCGCACAAATTTTTTACATGACGCGTTGCCGCCTAGCCTCAACTGGGATAAATAAAAACTCAAACCTCCCCTGTACCTGTGCTAAAATAGCATAAGAAGCAATACTTATCCCTTTTCTCTCCTTCTTTCAGCGCTGCTTTCCAGCCCTCCCCACTGCTGACTTCATCTTCCTGGCTGTAGCGGTCACTTTCCGCGCTCACTGGTCACATGACGTCCAAGGCTAATGATTGGCTGTAGCGATGACTTGTGTGTACGAAATGTCGCCAGTGCAGCCAAGAAAACATAGTGTCGGGGAGGACCGGAGCACAGCTCTGAAAAGTGGCAAAGAAGCAAAGGGTAAGGCCTCTTTCACACGACAGTATTTTTAGCGGGCTCATTCATTTCTATGGGTCCGCAAAAAATACTGACAGCACACTGTGTGCTGTCCGCATCCATATGCCTGTTCCGTATCCCGCAAAATAAAATAGAACATGTCCTATTCTTGTCTGTTGTGCGGACAAGGATAGGCATTGTTACAATGGATCTGCAAAAAAAACGGATGCCATACAGACGACATCCGTTTTATTTGCGGACCGCATAACACAGCGTTTGTGTGAAAGAAGCCTAAGGCTGCTTTTACATGTCAGTGGCTCACAATCACTGATGGGAAATAACTGACCAAACACTGCCTAAGTATCTTTTTTTGTTTTTTTTGTTTTTTAGCACATGTACAAGGGATGCCTGATTTTATTTAATTTTAGCTTGGACAACTTGTTGTGCCATTTAAAGAAGAACTCCCACAGAAAATTTTATTCTGACCTGTTAGAAAGGTACATGATATAATCTGTAGTGAATGTCATTTTCTTATCAGTGACTGTTTCTGTGAGTAAAAACCTCTCTTCTTATTGTAGCTGGGTCATGTGACCAACTCCCTGACCTCCAACTGACCCAGGACAGAAAGCCAGTAACTGCTCTATTCATTCCTATGGGAGCCTCACTTTCAGTCTCATAGGAATACATAGAGAATTAGACTTCCTGTCCACACATAAGTCTATGTGTGAGTTGGTGGGTCTAATTCCTAGTCACATGACACAGATAAGAAACTTCAGGATGATATAAGTCAAAAATTCAGACACTGGTAAGAAAATGACATTCACTACAGATTACATCATGTACATTTCTAGCGGGACATGGAATCAAATTTTTGTCGGGAGTTCTTCTTTAAGAGCAGAGCTGTGACTCCTATAACACAACTTTAAAAGCAGGACTAGGCTATACTAGCTTTTTTTTTTTTTTTTTTTTGTTAGAAATTTTCCACAATGGTGTTATTTCTAACGCCTGGAATAATCTAGTCTCCAGTGTATTAGATTGTGGTCACGCTCTGCTGTTTGTACAGGTCACGGCCATATGTTACATTCATGATGCTTATTGCTTACCTTCTATAGATCAGAGTAAACCTGCCTTATCTGGGTGTGAGGTACATTTTTCCATTTGTGTACTGTGCAGCGTTCTCATGTTCAGTGTGTTATGGTTTTTGTTTTACTGTAATATTTACTTTCTTTTTTTTTTTTTTTTTCTCTCTCCTCCTCGCTTTGATTTCAAGTGGATACAACCAAAGTGCAATCCTTTAGACAGTGCACAGGGCAGGTTGAAAGCTTTTACTGCCCACAATGGATGTTTACCTCCCCGCTCTATTACAGCTGCCAAACTATTGTCAGACCTCTGTGTGCCGCACAGGAAGCCGCTGCGTGATTCATATTTTCAGTAACTGCTTTTGACAACGAGATTTCTTTGTTTAAAACTTGTCACAAGAAACTTCCTCTCTGCTTTGGAAAGTATTGTCGGGTTTTTTATTTTATTCGTATGGTTACATATTTGTCTCATGTATGTGGGCTGCTCAGAGTTTTGAGGTTTTATTGGAAGGAAGAACTTCTCTTCTTGCAGATCCCTGGTCCTTCTTATCTTTGACGGCCACATTTTCTATCCTCTTAAAACAGCTTTGTGCTCCAGAACCTGTTCGCGTGTTAACACATGAGCGTCGCTTTTAACAGTTTTATTCTTTTCAGTTGCAGAGCGCAGAGGAGGAACCCAACCAAGTTCCACCTATATGTCGTTTGGCCTTGGAAAAAAAAGGCAAAGGTAAGAGGTCCATGTTTCCGTTTTCAAGGGAGCTGTCGCCTCTCCTGACATGTCTGTTTCTAGTAAATAGTTGTATTCACTAGGGGTGAGCGAATCGCGCTTCAGATCAAGGTCTGAAGTCGATTCGTTCCTCAACTTTGTTTTAATGCTGTATGGAGAACTGACTCTGTACAGCATTAAAATGTATGGGCTTCTCGGAGGCAGGATTCGTTAAGTCTGAAGACTTCTTAAATAACTTCGTCTTGGATTCTACAACTTTTAAAAACGCTTTAAAACAGGAATCTGAAGTCGGCTTCGCTACCGATGTACCTGCCGCTACCAAATCAGACTTCCTGTTTTTGAAGTCGTATACTCGAAGGACAAAGTTATTCACCGAAGTCTCACTCAACATTGGACTTAAAGGGAACCTGTCATCACCTTTATGCTACCCATACTAACAGCAGCATAAAGTAGACCCAGGTGAGTTGATTTCAGCGGTCTGTCATTTGTAAGTTAAAAGTAAGTGGTTGCCGAGAACCAACATCACAATCCTTGCAGACTAGGCCCGGAAATGAGCCAAATCTTCATGAGAAGAGTCCTGGTTATTCATGAATTCCCGCTTTCCCTGCCCACCTGATGATGACTGACAGTCTTCCACCTAGTTTTCTCCCTTTCTCTCTAGGAGAGAACTGACAATCATCAGCAGATGGGTGGGGAGAGCAGGATATTAGGAATAACCATGACTCTTATCAGGTAGATTTGACTCTTTTCAAGGACTGGGCTGCAATGATTATGGTTCTGGTTCTCAGCAACCATTTACTCTTAGCTCATGAGTGACACACCGCTGAAATCAGCATTTCTGTCCCTATTTTACGCTGCCCTCAGTGAGGTCAACATAAAGCTGATGACAGGTTCCCGTTAACGAATTTTGCCTCCGCAAAGCACATACATTTTAATGCTGTACGTAGAAAGGTCTCCATACAGCATTAAAACAAAGTTGGGGAATGAATTGACTTAGGATCTTGGATCCGAAGCTAGATTCGCTCACCCCTAGTATTCACCATGAAATACAATTTCTGGAGCATCTTTTCTTATAACTTTGTTGTGGTGTTGCTTTATTACTCCTCCTAAAAATGTATGAATTGACAATTGGGTGTTACCAGCTAGGAGTATATCCCTACGCAGTAGGACGCTGTTCAGTTGGTGACAAGGGAAAATGGTAACAATCCGTTATCGTTTTCTAGGAGTAGTAGCAGAGGAACGACACAATGCAGAGATCTAAGAAAAGATGTTACAGAATTCTATGGAAAATGCAAGCATTTACTAAAACGGACAGCAGTGGTGAGGGGGGTCCTCCTTTAATGAGAACTGCCTATATTTTTTTCTAATTGAAACTAGATACCTAAACCTTTCCCTTTATATTTTTTACAATTTTTATTTTTGGTTTGTAAGGACTGTCCAGTTTCAGGAGGAAACCAGACAAACCTCGGGATCCACTTGCAATAAAGAACTTGTAATTACTTATCTGACAGGTCCTGCATCCGCTCCTGTTTTCCTGGCCAGGCTGTATTTACTTGGCTGCATAGGTAACATCATGTCAACCGCACATGACCACTGCAGTCAATCACTGGCCTTGTCGGGTACACGTGATTGGGTTCAGCGGTCACATGTTGACAACTTGAGATCCCCTCTACAGCCTTGTAAATAGAAGCTGTCTATAAGAACTGGAGCAGCAGCGCAGGATCTGTCAGGTAAGTTCTTTATTGCATGTGTATCCTGAGGGTTGTCTGGTTTCAGAGCATCTGTCAGCAGATTTGTACCTATGAAACTGGCTGACCTTCCATGTTCATATGGGCCCGCATTGCTCAGAAAAATGTTTGAATGTATGCCTCTAGGAGCAATGAGGACAGTGCCATTGCACCTAGAGGCTCAGCTCTCTCTGCAACTGCTGCCACCTCTGCAGTTTGACAGGGCCATGCAGTGAAAGCCTCATCACTTCTGGTCCTGACAAAGTGGAGAGGGTGCAGCATTTGCAGAGAGAGCGAAGCCTCTAGGTGCAATGGGAATGTCTACATTGCTCCTAGAGGCTCATTTGCATACATTAAACATCATTTTTCTCAGCAATGCGGGCACATATGAACATGGGACCAACACAGATGTCTTGAGCTGCCACATGTAACAGGTCAGCCAGTGTCATAGGTACAAATCTGCTGACAGATGCCCTTTAACTTTGGCACTTGCCTAGTAGGGAGCACCATCAGGTGACAACTAGATCTCCATGCTCCTGTAGAACTAGTATTGTCACCAGCTGTACTGCAGAAGCACTGGTGGTTCATATGGAGTCCATTGGGATAGATGGAGACAGTGCCCAGAGGAAATCTCAAGGCTCCCATACACATTCAATAGCTGTTGGCCAAGCATTCGTTTGGCCGACAACTATCTCTCCTGACTCCCCCCAACTTCCCCATACACATTCACGTTCGGCTTGGCCAAATGTGTATTCTATGGGAAGAGAGGAGAAAGCTGCTGCCGGACGTTTCTGGTGGTGGCTTACCCCCTGGGAGAACAAAAGGATTGGGCGAAAATATTAATTTTTGTTGGATCCTTGTCTCCCTGGCATCATCTGTCAGTGGACAGTCAGGAGCTCCCCACACATTAGAGCAGTGATGGGGACCCTATGGCACTGGTGTCAGAGGCGGCACTCGGAGCCCTCTCTGGGGTCACCCTCACACTGGAAAATGTCTATGGTGTACCAATATGCCTTAGACTTTTCCTGCCATTCACCAGCGCAGGGCGCTCTAAGAACAACACGGACAGCACACTGAATGTAGGCAGCTATTATAGCTAAATGATAAAGTACATGAAAGATATACTATACTGGACTGTAGTATTCAGGGTTAATTGCTATGTTGGCACTTTGTGATAAATAAGTGAGTTTTGGGTTCCAGTTTGGGCACTCGGTCTGTAAAAGGTTCACCATCTCTGCATTAGAGTGTCAGCTGATCTCGTCGTTCTCGGTAGGTTCGACTGACAAAAAAAAAGTGCTTTTTAGGCTTGCACAAGTGTCAATTGTTTGTTTTTTGGTTTTTTTTTGTGTGTAAAAGGCATGAAATGTAGTCCGACTACTTAGAGTAAGAACCTATACAGTCTACAGGAATGTAAATGGTAGATCAGCGCGCCAGAAGTAAGACCAGGAGGAGGTTTACAGTGTAAGGTCTTAGACGCTGTTCTTACAACACAACGGTTTCTGATGATTGAGAACAGACTGGATTTATCTTTTCAGATAATCTGCTGAGGACTGCGAGCCAGCATTCTGATAGCAGCGGATTTGCTGAAGACACATCTGGTGACTGTGTATTGACAAATTCTCTTCCGGTAAGAATTCATCAAGCTTGATTATACTTGGAGCAAAGACTTAGGCTACTTTCACACTTGCGTTGTTGTTTTCCGGTATTGAGATCAGGCAGAGGATCTCAATACCGGAAAAAAACTGATCAGTTTTGTCCCCATGCATTCTGAATGGAAAGAGATCCGTTCAGGATGCATCAGGATGTCTTCAGTTCAGGCAGCTTTCAGTTTTGTGACCGGACACAAAACCGCAGCAAGCTGTAATTTTGTGTCCGGTCATAAAAACTGAAGGAAACTGATCAGGTACTGAAACCAATGCAAGTCAATGGTGACGGATCAGTTTTTTTAGGAGACTAAAAAAACGGATCCGTCACCCATTGACTTTCAATGTATTTAGTGCCTGATCAGTTTTCTTCAGTTTTTATTTCACACAACTGCATCCTAACTGAACTGATGCATCCTGATGTGCAAAATCAAAACGGATCAGTTTAATTCAGGTATAGAGATCCTCTGCCTGATCTCAGTACCTGAATTAATAATGCAAGTGTGAAAGTAGCCTTAGTTTATTGTACGGCGCGCTGAAATGTTCTGGTAAGGAGCATAACGGATGAGAGAGCGCCTGCAATTATATAGTCTGCCGAGCGATCCTTGGCCCAAGAACCTCATTTATCACGTAAGCACAGGGTAGTTGATGAATGTATAGTTGCTGGCAGTCAGACAACTGGGACCCCTTCCCATCATGATTGGAATGGTAGTCTGCCTGAAGGACCATCTCCACTTATTTTCATAGGATTTCCAGAGATGATGGAGTTCTGTAGGCAGGGGAGTGGTGATCACACAAATCCACTACTGTACCCCTCACACAGAGGAGCCCTATTTTTATGTAGTCAGATCCCCAGCAATATTACCTGTGCTGTGGATAGATGATACATTGTTTTTGGGTCACCCCCTTTTAAGAGCCATCTTTCCTGTGATTCAGACTTCTAAATGGACACTATTTTTTGGGAGGTGGAGGGAGGGGGGTCCCCACTACTGCGTTCTTTGGGATCAGATTTCCTGTAGACACAAGGCATTTATGTTGATGCAAGCCAGTCTCCTAGCTTGAATCTTCCTACATGTTGGTCATGTCCCTTTTTTTAAATTTGTTTTTAATTTCCAATTGAATGTAATGGATTATGCATTTAACAATTGTAAAACCTATCCTGAAAATGTCACCTGTGTTATTGTAGATTTTGAATTTGAAATAAATAAAAGTGGACGAAAGACTCAGGACATGGGGGACACAAGTACATTTTTAACCTTTAGTGACATGACTAATTGTGTTGTTAAGGGCACGTAAAACACCCCTTACCCCTTTTTTTTTTTTCCTTCAATTTTGCTGTATTGAACCTTGAATTTTGTGGCGGTCACTGTGTGGTATAAATAACAACATAACTTTACTCTTTGGGTCTGAACAATTTTATGTTTTTGCCAAATTAAAAAAATATATTAATATTTTTTTTCCCCTCTCCTCCCTGCAACCTGTCAGCTACTCCACTGCCCCCTCTCCTTCTCTAGGCTGGCTGGAGGTGGGAGGTATGCGGGACCCTTACTCCCCATGCACATGTACTCTCTGAGAAGCACTGCCACAACTTTAATGTCACATTTCTGCTTTTTGTTTTGTTAGGTTCAGGATTCCTTGCAGGCTATGGGAAGTAGTGCAGACAGCTATGACAGTGAAACTACTGTAACCTCCATAGGAGAAGACCTAAGGACTCCACTGGCATTTGATCAGAGAGAATCTATTGACCTGGATGATGAGTTCCTGACACCTGTCGATTTGGAAAGAAACAAATTCTTTCCCGAACAAGAACCTATTACACACAGTGTAAAGGTGGAAGTCCAAAACCATCAAAATGAGGAGCTGAAGTCTAGCAAAGACCTTAATTCTGCTGTAGGTGACCCTCATGAGCTGAGTGAAGAGGACTCCGACTTACAGCATGAATGTACAGCTGATAGCGAGTTGGAAACGAACAGCGAATATGAATCCATTTCTTACACCACTCATCATATATCTGAAGCGTTGGACAGTTTTCCTGAATATGATAGGTTTCCTGGTTCGGATAGTTCTGACACCCGTTCTCTGGATCGTGTCAGTGTGGCGTTACAGCGGGCACAAAAGAAAATTCTTAGTTCTGGGACGTCAGACTCCAGAACTGGTCGTGGCATGATCACCTCAAGAGACCTTTTAAAGCGGAGGCACAAGTTCACCAGCTCTGGGTACCCGCTGAGAAGGACTCAGTCCCTGCCCTCTCCACTGTTAAGTCCTGTGAGAGTGGTTTCTAAAGTCAACATTGTTTTACATTCTGGGAAGGCAACCGTGTGTAGCCCCCCATCATTTTCTTACAGATACACACCAGAGGAGGAGGACGACTTACCTGAACAAACAGAGGAACTTAGCACTACAAGTAAATCTACAGTTTTCAGGTCTCCCGTTTCTGACACAACTGATGCCCAGAAAAGTGGCTTGGATCGAATGACCGAAGAAATGCTCCGCAGGCCGCAGTCGTGTAATGCCCATGCCTCGTCCCACAGGTCGCATTCTTCCTGTTCCCTTCATTCCTCACAGTTTGACTGGCATGAGAGGCCACTATGTGACCATGCAAGAGCCTGGAGCACACACAGTGTCCCAAACTTCTCCGGTGCATCATGCGGCGCTCTGATACCCCCATTTTCCTGTCCCGTTAATCAGAGGTTCGGCTATGGATCTCTTCACAGATCCTGCTCTGGGTGCTCTTTACCTTTGACTTCTCCGCCATCCACTACTGAAATGCAGCTTCGCAGAGTACTGCACGATATCCGAAGCTCGCTGCAGAATCTTTCACAGGTAATTGGACCCATGCAGGAATTCTAGCTGTATTCTGCACAGTAGTGAGTCTTCTTTTAGACTTTGTGTAGCCTTCAGTACGGTCCCTCGCTGTTAGGTCACGTAAGGATAGTTTCCTGCACTTTGAGGGGAAAATAAACTGGAAGTCTCTATTTTTGTCTTCCAGTTAGAGACTATTGCTTGAACTTTCTATTCTTGACGTCCATTAAATAAACACCCCTTGCTCCTTTACAGTATAACAGAGGACACACAGATAGCTAAATACCCCGCAAAACATCCATATGTAAAGATTTTTATTTATAGTTTATTGCAGCCCATCAACTCGTGCCGCCTCATTCAACTCTGTGGGAACGCTGTGGAGAAGCTCTCCGGCACGCCCATAGAGGTGACTGGTACATGAGAGAGTGTGCAAGTCCTTCACTCTGGGGACTTCAAGACCTTGTTCTTCTGATCAGTGTGGTTCCTAATGGTTGTACCCCGTAGACAAGTTTTTATGGTGGTCAACCTCTTTAATTTTATATAAGAAAGTGTAGCGTCTATATGAAGAAGCTTCTGTCTAGGGCTGCAGCTATCGGCTATTTTTGTAATCGAGTATTCTATCGATTAATCCAAACATTAGGCTTTCCCCCGTGCCATCAGCTTCCACCAGCTTGCAACACCCCCCCCCCCCCCCCCCAGTGCCATCAGGTGCCCCCTAGCGGCCACCTTCTGCCCCTACTAGCTATGTCCCCAGCACCAGAGACATAGAATACCTACCTCTCCTGTAGGGGCGCCGCTCCACAGCTCATCCTCTTCTTCTCCTGACGTCACGCAGTGTCAGGGTGCAGTGCGGGCCGGCGGGTGACCACGGAGCGGTGAGTAATAGCAAGCGCTTCACTCCTGCTCTGTGGTCACATGACACAAACGAATCCTCGATGCAAAAAAATTTGCATCAAGGATTTTTTTTTTCGTATTACTCGATTCCATCGAGTAATCATTTCAGCCCTACTTCTGACACTAGAAATTCTTAATCCTATGTCAGATATCTCTGGCATCCCGGTCTTCACCTTATGAAATAAGACATGCGATAATAAAATACGTAGGCTTAGCTATTTCTGCCAGTAAAACCAATGTAAGTGAATCGTTTCACCTTAGAAATTGAAGTTAATTTTATTCAGATTTAGTGAAATGTTCACCAATCATATATATTTTTTACCTTTAGCATCCCGTGATTCGCGGACATGACTTGACGGCCGGTGGTTACAGCCAGAAATCTTCTATTCTGTCGCTTTACGAAGTAAGGTTCTTTCTTTCTCGGTTTTGGTTACTTGCACAAAGTATTTCTGAAAAGTGTATAATTGTACGTTGTGTGCTTCAGAATACGTTCCAGGAGCTGCAGATCATGAGAAGAAGCCTGAATCTATTCCGTACCCAGATGATGGACTTGGAACTAAACATGCTACGACAGCAGACCATGGTTTATCAGCATCTAACCGAAGAAGAAAGGTGAATGTTTCATTCCAGGCAAAAATCCATTTTTAGACCTCGGCAACTTGCAGATTGAATGAAAAAGGAATTTCCTCCATCATTCGTCGTCACCTGCCTCTTGAAATATCAGAACCTCTCGGAAAATTGTTCCAATTTGCAGAAGCAACAATTTATATTGTTAATCTTGTGTGAACTGATGGCAAAAAGACCTGTATAAAATCAGAAAGCTTACAGAAGGACAGCGGGACCCCGTATTTTGTGGGTACAGTGTAATGGCTCTGTTGAACCCTAATCTCGCATGGAGCCATAATATGGTCTAGGCTCTAGGGCATGAATCCTTAGGTTTTACTCTGAGAAATTTGTGCAGATTAATAGAAGCAATGACTGGAATAAAGCACTTCATATCAGGATGCCTTGGGATTTACCAGCAGTGGGAACTCTGGAGGACACCAGGCTCTTCTGACCTGGTCTGACTAAGGGCTCATACACATGACCGGCCCCTAATAGAACAGTCCTATCCTTGTCCGTAATGCGGGCATTTATTGGACAGTCTTGGAATGCACACAGTCACTTCCGGGTTTTTTTGTTTTTTTGCAGCCCCATTGACGTGAATGGTTCTGCATACGGGCTGCAGGTTTAGTGGGTATGTCGGAAGATTTCTTAGTGGCCTACGTTTGCTAAGACCAGTCTTTTTTGTTTTAGGTATGAAGCTGATCAACTGCAAGGTTTAAGGAGCTCTGTACGAATTGAGCTGCAGGAGTTGGAGCTACAGCTGGATGAACGGCTCCTGACACTTGAAGAACAGCTCCGGAGTTTTCATGTTTCCTCTCCTTTTCAACGCCAAGCAGCAGTGGTACAGCTTTTTTTTTTTTTTTTTTCTTTTAACATTACTGTCTTCCCATTTTCTTCATTGCATTTAATTATGGTCACAAGTATAACTGATGTTTCTTTAATTACGCATTCTTCGTAGGGAATGTATGGTGGAAGAGGAAGTACGGACAGCTTGGTGTTCTCCTCCGGGCTGAATGTCATGGAGCCAGTAAGGACTTTTTTTTGCTTATTTATTATTGTCACTTTTTAAGTGAAAAAAAAAAAAAAAATTCTTTTAATACCAAGGGATGACTTATGGGAATTTCCCAGGTTTATGTAAAACATTTATGCATTATTCAGCAGCACTGCACTACAGAGTACGAATGATTTTCTTACTATGTTTGAACCTTAAGTACCTTAAGTACCTGGCCCATTTTTGGATTTGCATTTTAATTTTTCTTGCTCCCCATGTTCCAATAGCCATAACGGTTTAATTTTACGTTCATACAGCCATATAAGGGCTTATTTTTGCGGGATAAGTGGTATGTTGTTTTTTTTTTTTTTTTTTTAATAGCCCCATTTTTGGGAGGGAGGGAGGGGAGTCAACCAAAAACCAGTGAATTGTGTTTTTCATTTCTGATATGTTTTAATTTTTTTTTGTTTTGTATATTTTTTTTAATATGTAAAATTGGGAAAGGGGGGTGATTTAAAAGTAATATTTTAATGTTTTTCTTTTACACTTTTAACCCCCTTAGGGGTCTAGAACCTGGTATCTCTTGTCCAATTCACCCTAATAGAGATTCTGTTAGGGTGAACAGGATTCTGACACACTCCCTCCTGAGCTGTGACTCGTGTACAGTTTTTAGCAGGAAGCTTACCATGGCAGGCCTGGGAAGCTTCAGAAGTGTCCAGGCTGCCATCACAACCAATCAGAGCCCTGGGATGTCACTGAGGTGACTCCGATCTGAAGGCTGAGGTCTTACCTCACAGACTCCATGATCATTTTTGATTGCAGCATCTAAGGGGGTTAAATGACGGGGTTCTGTGTGGTCCCCTTCATTGCAGCCGGGTGGCTGCTATATTATACAGCCGACATCCGCCGCTTATAGTGGGGGCATATACATTACCTCAGCCACCGTGATGTACCGGAAGGGGTTAATCGCCTAAAATGCTGTTTTGAAGGAATATCCTTTTGAAATAACATCTGGTTGAGATGGCCCATGCCATGCTAAAATGTAATTTGTTTTAACTTGTGCTTGTGTTCTTGTATAGGTAAATGAGCTGATTCGGGAGCAGAGCCATCTAAAATCAGAGCTGGGCTTAGAAGACTCAAGACTGGATCATGGTGCCGACCGTTGTGAATCTGTTTCATCCCAAGCACCTTCTGAATCCTCCTCTGTTTGCTCCAGTCCACATAAACCTAGGAAAGGTCCACTAAAATCTTCAGACTCTGTTGACAAATCCAAAGCCCAAACGCCGCCCGGTAAATCTGTATATCGTGCTACTGTAGCCTTGACTCCAAGTCCTCCGACCAGAGCTGGAGCTAGTCAAAGTTTTGCAGATGAATCACCAGAAGGACCTGGAAGCTTGAAATTGGAGTCTGCGGAAAAGAGAGAGACTGAATTTTACCCACCTGTAGCTGAAGGAGGTTCACGTTGGAGTCCTGAAGAAAACCAAGAATTGCAACAAGTAATCCGGGAGGTAAGTCATTGTCGCTCGCTCATGAGTTCAGCAGTGGTTATATGGCTTGATACATGCAATTGTCTAGCTTGCTACTGATGGTTACTGAGAGATTATTTTTTTTATTGAATGATGTATAGTTTGACATAAGGGGCATTTATTTGCTGACAGTCTTCAGGAGACATTGCCCTGCAGTCATCAGCTACAGAGTAGGTGCACATATGCGGACCCTTAAAATAAATGCTGTACATGAGCAGATTGGAACCGGTTGCTTAGTGATTCTGCAATAAAATATCTGAAGGATTCCTGTGTGATTCAGTGGTGTCATACGGTCTTGATTCTTTGCTGTTCTTTTTATGGCCATCTTGCCTCTGTCTTTATATAAAGATATATATTTATATATCAGGAGAGTGAGAAATGCATAAATGATCAATTGTGGCTGGCAACAATGAACCTCATTTGAACAGAAGCGGCCAATTAACAGAATGCATCACTTTCCAGATGTATACCCATATACAAAAAAAAAATGTAAACTGGAATTTACTGTAGATTAAAGATTACTAAACTTTTGATTTTAAGTTTTTGTTAATGTTCCTAATGCCATCATAACACTTTTTGGAATACACTTTATTAATGCTTTTTGTATTTTTAATACACTTTACCCCCCCCCCCCCCTCCTCTTAAAGTGCACCTTTTTCCTGTGTGCTTAAAATTTACTTTTCTCCTCACCGCTGACTTCTCATCGACGTAGTTTTTCAATGGGGCCGCAGAGAACAGAGTTTGGGTAGGAGCACACATTGCTGCTCCTGCCTGTGCCCCCCCCCCCCCGCCCCAGTTTTATTAAATACTGCCATAGCACTTGGGTACTCTGTAACAATGTGCTATGCCAGGATTAGCTGAGCGGAGTGAGCTTAGCTAAGAGTGCTGCCTTTCAGCACTTAGCTTAGAGAAGCAGGAGCCCGCTCTGCTCAGCTAATCCTGGTTGTCACGGACATTCCTGTGACAGGTAACAGGAGGTCTGTCAGATTGGCAACACGTGATATAATCTGACATGTTTTCCTTTTTTGTTGTTGGTTTTTACCACACCCTTTTCCCTCAGGTGTTCCTGGTGTGGTAATTGTCCCTCCCCTATTTATTGCTGCTTCTCCCACTATTCCTGGCGGTTTATAATGTCACGCGCAGGTGTGGGCGGGGGAACCAAACCGAGCGTAGGAGGGAAAGGAGATTAGGCCTAGAAAATAAGGAAGGAAGATGGACACCTCCTACAGGAAACCCTGGCTAAATTCCTGTCTATCTACCAGTATGAACAGGCCTCAAAGGCAGGCAAGTTCATACACAGGAACCTAAACACCGAACTGACCCTATAGGACCCTGGAACTAATGACAGGAATGAGTCTACCCGTTCCTTAAAAGGAAGGACTAACAGGAGTCTACCTTAGGCCTAATAACAAAACACACAGAAGGGAAAAGGAAACTTATCTTTCAATGAAGAAATGGAGGCTCCAGGATCTCAGCTGAGAACCAAACTACTGCTCACCACAACAACAACTGAAGCTATAAACCGCAAGGAATAGTGGGAGAAGAAGCAATAAATAGGGGAGGGACAATTACCACACCAGGAACACCTGAGGGAAAAGGGTGTGGTAAATACCAACAAAAAAATGAAAACATGTCATATTATACCTCCTGTTACCTGTCACAGGAATGTCCGTGACACTGGCATAGCACATGGTTACAGAGTACCCAAGTGCTATGCCAGCATTTAGTATGCCCATACTCCCTGCGCTGCAGCCTCATTGAGAAACTGTAAACTCCGTACACCTCATGAGTCACACAGGGAAAGGTAAAGTCTAAGGTAAAGGTAAAATACAAAAAGCATTAATAAACTGTATTACAAAAAGTGTTATGGCATTAGGGAAGTCAAAAGTTTACTCTTTTTAAAATATTTCTTTCACTGAAAGAAAGCGCCTTGGACCTTGTTTACTGGCTTGTAGTGATACTTTGCGTAAGAGTTGTTTACTGGTTGTCCGCCGAAGCCGCTTGTCAGATGGTGGGAGGCCGATCTGCATCATTTTTGCTAGAAGAATGTGTAATATCGTAGGAGTTTTGTTCTCTGCTAATCTGAATCAAAGTCTCTTCTGGTGACAGAAGAAACGTGATGTAGTTACTGCATGGTTCTCCTTGTTCCAGCCCTGGCCGAAACAGTGTCTTATTCATCTCTCCGATCATGTGTCAGTGTTTGGGTGGCATGCATGATTGTAGTGAGTGACCTGGGCACTGCCTACTCTGTACGCACACACTGATGAAGTCATAGAGCATATATGGTTATGAGTTATAACCATGTATTTCTTTCAGCTGCTACGCAGTGATTTTCCACTATAAATGGTGCCAATCATCCTTGAGCACAAAGGTTTGGACAGTCCAGAACATTCAGGAATAAGTGCCTTTGGCCAACAAGCATATATCAAGCCTTACCCCACCCCCCGCAACCTTTCATATCTTACCTAAGCTCACTTAGGCCACTTTTCACCATCTCAGGCTTTCTTAAAGGTGCAATACCTCAAGCACCCAGCGGACAGGATGTCTTTCTACTTTATTTACAACCCCTTAGAAGTTGCTCAACAGTTTAGAAATCTCATGGCCATCAATGGACATCCATGCCAAAACATTGGCATCACTTTTCCTGGTGCAGTGGTTCCTTGAATTGGACATCTTAAATTCTATATGTTTCTCTGGGAATTTCATCAAAAAATGTTTGGAGGCCGTGAAAACAAATGGTGGTTTCCAAAAAAACTCCTGTGTGTGTGTATATTTTATCCCTGTAGACATTTCTGTAGCCTCAGGCCAGTTTAACACAAGTGTATTGAGGCTGGGAAACGCGCTCCATGTGTGAGCTGTATTTCCCGGACTGAACGCTGCATTACTGAAGTGAACTTGCAGCGTCATAATGATTTATGAAGCTGTGAATTGCTGTCGCACTGCGGGTCTACTGAACTGCAGTGACTGCGTTATGTGAGTACAGTTTAGTAGTTTAGATCCATAAATCAGTGATGGCAAACCTTTTACAGACTAAGTGCCCAAATTGTAACCCAAAACCCACTTATTTATCGCAAAGTGCCAACACTGCAATATGGTATATCTTCCATGTACTTTATCATTTAGCTATAGTGGCCTGCCTACATCCTATGTGCTGTCCATAGGGCAGGAAAAGTCTAGGGCATATTGGTACACCATAGACTTTTTTTTTAGGGTGTGGGTGCCCACAGAGCGGGTGCCAGAGGTTCACTGTCCTAAATCATTATGATGCTGCAGACTCACTTCAGAGGGGCAGTGTTCAGTTTGGTAAATATTGCTCCCACACAGGGCGTGTTTCCCCAGACTGAATATACTCGTGAAACTGGGCAAACAGTTTACCAGTTGTGTTTAGCTGGATAAATTTGGCTGAAGTTGTTTAGGACCTGATCTGTAAACTCAGCAATGTCCTGGAGTCGCAGGTACATCCACCTATGAACACTCTTCACGGTTTATTTCAGTGCTTTGATCTCTATGTATGAGATGAGCGCTCCCTACTAGTGATTGCATTCTGGTAACTTGCGTTGAGTCATGTGTGTCCCCAATTGTTGACCTACGATCATATGATAGCATTATTACTAATTAGACAAAAAAATGTTTTTTTGTTTTTTTTAAAGATTAAAGAAGCCATTGTTGGGGACATTCGACGAGAAATAGTAAGTGGACTGCTGGCAGCCGTATCTTCTCCAGTGCGATCAATGGATGGAAAAAATGATGGGAGGATTTAAAGGGTAAGCTGCTGTGATGCTTCACCTCTTCACAAAATGTATATTTCATTTAAATTTTCTAAAGTGAAACTGAAAAAGAGACAGTGGAGCAAGTATTAACCGAAATGTCCAAACGGACACACTTGGTTAATGATATGAATATGGAAACCATGCTAATGACTGTACTGTGTCATAGGGTCCATTCACATGTCCGCATGAATGGGTCCGCATCTGTTCCACAATTTCAATGGGGCCGCAAAAGATGTGGACAGCACACATCAGTAGTTCTGGTTCCGTACAGCTGATCCTGAGGATAGGTCATCAATATTAAAAAGGCCGGACAACCCCTTTAATAGAGAACGTTTTAGAGGGGTTTTTTTCATTTACATTTTAGCAGTACTATAGCATTGAAATTTGCATACAAAATAGTTATGCAGTAATCGACACAAATACTTAAACCCCTCAAATACAGAAGCATCCATTCTTAATCAGTCTGGGAGCTAATGTAAGGCGTTCTCTTCACGAAAGGCAGCAAAAGCCATTAAAAGAGTGTATTTAATGCACCATTGTTATGCAGAAAGTGCATCAAGAGACTAAATAAGAATGGATACATCTGTAGATGGGTAATCTGTAGTCCATTCACTGCTGTTGTGAGGGCGGAAGATATTATCTGCAAGGTAATCCTTTGTAAGAGTAGGTGTAGAATTGGGATAACAGTGTGACAGCTCTATTGTTCTCTTGATAGGCCTAGATAAAAGATGCCTACAGAAGAACATTGCCTTTACCAGTGTGATGCTTTGAGTGACACACTGGCTTCCTCTCTGGTCAGAGTGATGGCGTAATTGAGAGTGTTTTCCATCGCATCTGATATTGATGAGATGGTTGAGTGGACGGTTTTCTTGATCTAACTTTTTTGTACAAAAAAATCATAGAATAGTCTCATGTTAGTTGTTTATATGTGGTAAAAATATTGATGTGAGTATCCCCTCAAGTCATATGTTTAGAAGCTTTAAAAGAAATAAAAATAGCCCTGCGTTTTTTTTTTTCTTTACACCTAGATTGGAGGTGACACAAGTTGGTTGGACTCTTGGCAGCCTGTAAGAAGAATTTGGATGAAGCTATTGTGCCAAGTTCAAGAATCCAGGAGGACTCTCTGCTGCTGAAATGATCTACTGTTTATCTGCTATCCCCCACCCCTCTAATATTTGACCATGTACTTTTTTGTGTAGTTTGGGCACTTTTCTTAGCTTTCTGTCAATAAGAGAACTGTGGAGGTTTCTGACGATATTTATTTTAATTTACTTGTTTGTGGATACTTTTTTTTTTTTTTTTAAACTTGAACATTTCCTTTTTTTCCCTTGTGTTAAATTTTGCCTACTTGCTAAGGGGGGGAGAGGAAGGACAAATGATGCAAAGTAGTGCATTCAGGCGAAATAAAATGACTAATACTGAAGTGCATATAGCTTTGTCACTGACCTCCATGAGGTATAGATTGTGCAATAAATGATTCACTCAGAGCTTGTAAGGAACTTTTTATTTTATTTTTTTCTACTGCTGTGTAATGCCACAGGTTGTGCAGACATACTCTCCCACCAATCTGACACAACTAAGGACTAGGCCAGACAGTTGAAGTCCAGTGACCAGAATATATCACGTATGGGTCCTATTTTATTCTCTGACCTGTTAGAAAGGTGCATGATATAACCTGTAGTAAATGAAATCTTATCAGAGACTGTATCTGAGCGCTATCCCCTCTCTTCTAATTGTAACTGTGTCATGTGACCAACTCCCTGACCTCCAACTGACCCAGGACAGGAAGCCAGTTACTGCTCTATTCATTCCTATGAGACTGAAAGTGAGGCTCCCATAGGAATTCATAGAGAAATAGACTTCCTGTCCACACATAAGATTCTGTGTGAGTTGGTGAGTCTGATTGCTGGTCACATGACACAGATGAGAAACATCAGGGAGATATAACTCAAAAATACAGACACTGGTAAGAAAATGACATTCACTACAGATTATATCAGGTACATTTCTAGCAGGACATGGAATAGAAATTTTTGCGGGAGTTCTTCTTTAAGTCTCTCCATGCCAAATGTTAGATCGGTCATGACTATGCCCGTACAACCCTTTTAGAGTATACCAGTCACCTGCCAATAGCGGAAGGAGCCATTTTGAGGAATGAATTCTTGCTAACGCAAATGCAATGGGGCCATGAAAATATCGCTGAGGCACAAGTGTGTAAGTGACATGTATGATGTAAGCAAGCTTTTCCAAGTGCTGCCTTAGCTGTATTTTGTTACCTGTGTGGTAGATTTCAGATATTTACCTTTTTGAACTATTTTTATTTATTTTATTTTTTTTTTTTAAGGGTTTGTAAAATAACACCTAGTTGGGTTAAACCATGAGCGTACGTAAATTGCTCACACTAAGCAGCACAATGATAGTACAGCATGTATTGCAATCTGTGCTTCCTTCCTCAGTACCCTGGGCTTACAACTCCAAAGATGGAGCTGCTTGGATTGGCTCAGTCTTTTAGATCTGTAACCAGAAAGGCAATGCCCCCTCCTTAGTACACCTCCGGAAGCAAACATTTTGCAGTATATATTGTGCTTTAGTTGTCTACAGCAGCTAGACTTTACTAACCCCCCTCTTGAGTTTTTACACTGAAAGTTAAGCTTCATACATAGGATTACTTAAATCTTTGCCCGTAGCTCGTGATCTACTTTCATGTGCCATATTTTAACACTAGAACTGTTTTCTGTCCGTACACAGTCTGTGTATTCCAACGTCATTTACACATTGTAGAAAGGTCGTCTTCTCTTCTGTGAACCCTTTCTCGTTCTGTTTCCTTTAGCACCATCTGTTAATAGATGTTCTAATATTTATGTGAAACTGATGTAAAGACCAGGCATGCCGTGGCACATTGATTGGAGCAGAAGTGTTTTTGTCTCATTTTTAGATTTTTTTTTTTTTTTGTTTTTGTTCTTATGAGCTCGAATTGGAACAACATTTGAGAATATAACTGTTGTGGAAAGTCTTAAAAATATATACATTTGTTACTCTCTACACAAGGGCTGATTTCTAAAAATATTAATAAAGTATTTATTTTGCATAAAAATCTGTTTTTGGATTGTGTGCTATGCTTTCCCAGGGACTATAGAAACAGAAGAGAAATAGATTGGTACATGGGGATGGGGTTCATTATGTTGTGTCCATATGTTCGTGTCCATGTTCATAGAAGGCATCTGGACCTTCAGGATCTGTTGACTTATGTGAGGGAATGTCCTTATTCTGCCCCATAGGCAAATGGAGGGAGGGGAATCTGGTATGGTGGACTATTTTTTATTTTTTATTTTTATTTTTTTTTATTTTCCAGCTGTGGGCCATAAACTGTTATCAGAGGTGGACACGTCCATTGAAAAAAAATAAAGAATACACAGTCAGCTGAGCATGTATAGCCACGATGGAGTCTGCTCATATAATCATTGGACCAGCTTAAGGGTCCATTCACACGTCCGTGTGTGTTTTGCGTTCCGCAAATTGCGGATCCGCAAAACACGGACACCGGCCATGTGCGTTCCGCACTTTGCGGACCGCACATGTCCGGTTCTATAATAGAAATGCCTTTTCTTGTCCGTGTCTTCGGACAAGAATAGGACATGTTCTATTTTTTTTGCGGGGCCGCGGACCGGAAGAGCGGATGCGGATGGCACACTGTGTGCCGTCCGCATCTTTTGTGGCCCCATTGAAAATGAATGGGTCCGCACCCATTTCGCAATTTTGCGGAATGGATGCGGACACGTTCTGCGGACGTGTGAATGGAGCCTAAAGGTCCCTTAACACAATCACTTGCTCATCATCGGAGAAGAGTGCTGTATTTACATGCAGCGATCTTTTCCACAGTTTAGGGAGAAGTGATCGCTAATGCCATCGCTCGTCCTCATACTGACTAGTTGTTTGCCAGCAGCAGATCATGTTTATACAGCGCAATCTGCTGCCGCTAAACAATCAAATTACCCAATGAACAAGCGTTTCGTTTTTTCATCGGGTAATCGGCTGCACCTTTACACCACTACATGATCATTAATGAGCGTTCCTATGAACGTTCGTTAGCTATTATCTTTGTGATTCTCAGCCTATGTAAAGGGCCTCTAAGAAAACTTGTCTTTAGGACCTGATTGTGGGGCTTCTTGGGCCATCATTATCTTTAGGAACATTTGAGAGAACAATTATAGACTAGTTCGTGTTTAAGAAGGTTTGAAACTTTAAGGTGTTTTCTGAGTTAAATTGTTAATGGGCCAAAGGGGCTGTCCACCTTTTATTAAATAAAGGCCTATCCTCATGATAATCCATCCCTAGTGATTGTCAGCACCCCTGCTATTCAGCAGTAGCTCTAGTACCGGAAGCAGACCGCTCTGTCAACCTTGTTGCGGACTGAGCCGGTCGCTGCAGCGCTACTCTCATTGCCGTACACTGTTAAGGCCAGTGATTGACTGCAGGAGTATACGAGACATCCCTGCTGCAGCCCAGCAGAGGGGACCAAGAGTTGGCGCTGGAATGGGGGTTGGGAAACTTTTAATATCCCTGTAGTTGTCAAATTAAAAAAATTTTGAAAACCCCTGTAATACTGTTTAACATTGCACAAAAAATCATAGTCCTAACGCTTTTATTTCTTTTGACATTTTATTTTACTTACCACTAAATAGGATCCCAGATGTAAGAGACATTTGTTTACATCCATGTTATGTTAAATCGCCAAACTATGTATGATTCAGTTGGCTGTTGCTGGGCACATGGGTGTCAACCAGTCATATTTACTAGGGCTACATTTGTGGATGCCAAGAATGCATTCTGTGTATTACCCTGGACACAATATTAACTGCAACTTCCATGTTACTTCACAGACACTTAGGTTTACACTGCCTCTAGCTGTGACACGCGTCGCCAGGCAAAAATTGCAGGGTTGCCCTGCATGCATCTTACGTAATTGCAGTTGGAGTATAGCATTCCTTTTCAGGGGTTGGCAATTGCATATAGCATTTTAGGTTTGAGATAAAGAAAAACAATGAGATGTATAAAGTCTGAAAATCAACTTTCTACTTAAAAGATCAATTACTCTGTTTAAAGGGAACCTGTCAGCTGCAGAAGCCATCTCACGCCGCCAGCAATACCTTCAAGTAGCCGGCAGTGAGTTTCTAATGATGCTTTTCTCAGTGAATTCAGAGGAGGCAGAAGTATGGAAAACTATCCTTTATCCTACGTCCGCGCTACTTCCCAGTCAGGCTTCAAGTCAAGGAAACCGCGCCCCATTCCCTGCCCCTTCGCTGTGACTGACAGAGCTTAAGCCCGACAGCTCGCTGGCTTTGCAGAACAGCCGGCTGTCAGTCACAGCGTAGGGGCAGGGAATGGGGCGCGGTTTCCTTGACTTGAAGCCTGACTGGGAAGTAGCGTGGACAGAGGATAAAGGATCGTTTTCCATACCTCTGCCTCCTCTGAATTCACTAAGAAAAACATCATTAGAAACTCGCTGCCGGCTACTTGAAGGTATTGCTGGCGGCGTAAGATGGCTTCTGCAGCTGACAGGTTCCCTTTAAGGGTTAGTAATAACTTCTATGTCATTCACAATGTTAAAGGGGTTGTCTGGGCTACAGAAATTTGAAGACCTATCAAGGCGGGTCATGAATATCAGATTGGTGAGGGCCCGACTCCTGGCACACACAACTATCAGCTGCTGAAGGGTTCATTCAGATGACCGTATCAGTTTTTGCAGATCTGCAAAACACTCAAACCGTCCGTGTATCTTCTGCTATTTGCGAAACTGCCAGCCCTGTGATAGAAATGCCTATTCTTGTCCGCAATTGTGGAAGTACAGATGCAGACTGTACACGGTGTGCTGTTCGCATCTTTTGCAGGCATCTGTGTTGTTCCCATCTTCATATGTGTCCGCATTGCTAAGAAAAATGCTGTTTTAATAAATGCAAATGAGCCTCTAGGAGCAATGGGGGTGTTGCCATTGCACCTATGGACTCTGTTCTCTCTGCAACTGCTGCGCCCTCCTGCTAATGACATAATAGGAAATGGCTGGGCATACCACTTAATCACTGGCTGCAGTGATGACCGGTCTCCCTCAACCAGTGATTGGAATTAAAATAGTTTGGGAGCTACATCTCCCTCCTATTTAATAACATACTTGCAGGCTCTTTTCCTTCCCTTCTCCCTTCTATTTTTTTCCTCTCTTCTATTCTTTAGTCTTCTCTCCTATTCTCTTTTCTTCTCTCTCTTTCCATGCTGTTACTATGTTTTACTACAATTGTATTGTATGCGAATCCCTATCTAGGGATTGTGTGTCTTTTCTATTCTACCTCTCTGGGGTTTCTGTACGATGGTCATATCTATGCGGATGATAGAGCCTGTGCGCTTGATTTATATTTTATACTTGAGTATTGCTTCTGTCGAGCTGTCAAAATGTTAATAAAAACTGATTATTCATAAAAATAGTTTGGGAGCTACACCCCGTGTTTTTGGGGCTCCCTTACTATGTACATATTCTTTGTGGCTTGATAGTCTGGGTGTATTTCCTGGCAACCCAGATTGTGCAGGGGATAATAACCATGTATTGCTTTAGATTTTCTGGCCACTGCTGAAAAGTCTTCTGTGATGAAGCACAATGTGGTGCTGTGGAGGTCACCGTTAAGGGGGCGGGGTGCTGTGGAGGTCACGGGCTAATTGATTTGCCTATCAATATTTTATCAACATTTTATATGTTGTTTATTTTGATTGCAAGAGTAATAATGGGAACACCCACTGATCTGGAACTCCCTCCCCTGAGGAACACAGGACAGTGTGGTCAGTGAAACCTTTCCCTTTTTGGCTTAGTGATGGCTGCCTAATCAACAGATCTTTCTACCATGACCGACCATTGCCTTGGTTGAACAGAGTGCTTTTTGTTTGAGGAACAGAAACCTAAATGAATTTGAGTTGCTTGAAATAGAATCATACAGTGGAAAAGTAAAAGTCCAAAAATATAACCTAAGCATTTGTGGCTTTTGATGACAACTGCAAATTGACCTTAACTAACTACTTGACTGATGTTTGAGATTTTCTCATCTGCTCCCGTCAATTAATATCAATTTGTTCGCCTTGTAGAAAAGATGATAAACCTTTTTGTCTAAACATCAGGACTAGCTAAAAGTGGTAAGCTGCCTCCATATTACTGCTAAGCCTCCTCGCTTTCTGATTTGTCATGATCAAATATTAATGGCCCATCAGCAATACTCAGAGGGAGCTTATATTGCATTTTTGAGTAGACTGTTAGTAATGTACAGTGGATCTATCCACTTCTTCAAATCCCAGGACTCTAGGCCATTCAAGGCAAGCACTGCATTTTCAATTAAGCTCTGAGTGAATCCCTGGCATGTGCAGAAGCAAAACTGGTGCACAATAAGCTTATTGTTCCTTTTGCTTTTGTGCGGAGAGGATCTGAAGGACTGAAGGGGAAAAAAAAGCGAGCCAGTTACAAGGACTGCTATTGATGTGGAATAAGGGAGTTGCTCTTTTCATGCAGCAGCACTTGATAAGACTGAAAATACTGCTATCACCAAACCTCATTAAGACTCATCTTAAAAGCCTTCGCCTGGGGCTAGATACTTGGACTGCTCGGCTTTATTGGGGGTGTCAGTTTTTACTTCCAGTCGACATCTGTACAAAATGGAACCCAACAGTCCTAAAAAGATACAGTTTGCTGTGCCATTATTTCAGAGTCAGTTGGATCCAGAAGCCTCAGAACAGGTAAAATAATAAAAAAAAAAAAAAAGTTAATATTTTTATTTAACTATTGCTTTTTTTTTTTTTTTTTTGCTTTTAAGCTCTTTGGTGATTTATAAGGTTAGAACATATGGATCTTTAAACCTATTAGTTACATTCCTTTACATTATTATGAGTGTTGATATGTATTTTATATATATATTGTTTTTACTCTAGGCTATTAGGACTCTTTTACATTATTATAAGTGTTTATGTATTTTATGTATATTCTTTTTACTCTAGGTTATTCACCCAAGTATTTAGGTCTCTTTTACATTACTATGATTATTGTATGTTATTTTTACTTTAGGCTATTAGGACTCTTTTACACTATTATGAGTGTTGATATGTATTTTATATATATTCTTTTTACGCTAGGTTACTGACCCAAGTATTTAATACTCTTTTACATTATTATGAGTGTTATATTTTTTGCATATTGTTATTACTTTCCGGATTACTGACCCAAGTATTTACATGGCTGTGCATGAGGTCCGTGCTCCCTTTATTTCCTTTTCCAGAAACGGGAACAGATCCGGAGCAGGAAGTATCATTTCCTTTTTCTACGGGAAAGTTTTCCTTCCCTCTGCTAGAAACCATTATTACTGTTTTTGATGGGGGAAAAAGGGGGCTAGGAACATGGCTCGCCAATACACCCACGTAGACAAGTCTTAAGATCTTGTGGTCTTATTATACCTAAAATAACATGGAATGTTTGGTTTACCTAGAACACAAAAAATGTGTAAATTGTGTTAAAACAAGATTTGAATACAACACTGGGTGTTGGCACCTGTTTAACCTAAGACACTGTGTATTTAACAATGGTTTGCAAATGGAAATTTCCATTAGCGCCAATCTAGCGTGGTTCAGATGTCTAGTCATAGTGTCTCTTGCTCTTCATGTTAGAGTAAAAACACACATATTCCTAACCGTATGTCAGGAACAACAGAAGCCATTTCCCACGTCTCATTCACTCTAATTATTAGACACACGTACAAACAATATGTAAAGATCTACATTATTGCTTATATTGCTCACAAACAATACCGCTTTCAACATTGTTTACGTTCTTCAGGTTGGAATTCATTGAGACAAGCAACTGAAATGCTAAATTAGTTAAAAAGACAATAAAATGAGCATACAATGTAATGTAATAACACATTGTGCCACAGGCGATCTCATATTTTATTCTCTCTGTAAACACAACTATTCGGAGAATATTTTGTATGATGAAAAGTTATACAATTTTCTGCTATACTTTCCATATTGTTTCCTTATGCTTTTCAAAATCTCTGCTTGCTGTTTCCTTCCAGTGGATAACAATCAACGATCGTATGGTGGACAACTGGACACAGGTGTAGGGCTCCTTATAAGACACAAATCTGGTAACTGTACTGGAACTGAAACCAGCCCCACATCTGTGTAGCCACATAACCAGACACATTTTTATTCACTGGGTGTAAACCATGACACTCTCCTTTTAATGGCAGCAAGCAGAGATGTTGAAGTATCTTATATAATTGTATCTGTCCTGGTCATGTGGTGGACACACAGGTACAGGATTAATTACAGTTACAGTATGTGTGTCGGAGTAATGAGCTGTGTACCTGTGTGATTAACACATGGCCAGGACAGATTTGTGTCATCAGGAAGTCAGCTATGAAGGTTTCTATTAAATCACAGCAAGCAGAGGTCTTGAAAACTGATGTACTGATAGAAATACTTTGGGGGACATTTATGAAAATCTGCTATGCCCATTTTGTGGCTTAAAAAATGTCACAAGTGATGAGTGAAACATTTTTGCTAGATTTTGCTACTTTTGGTGAGCTGCGCCTTTCCATACCCCTTTCAGGTTTTGCCAGTAGATCACTTTTAAAGGTGTTATCCGGGAAATAATATTGATGACCTATCGTTCGTATGACATCGATGGGGGTCAGAGTCCCACACCCCTACTGATCAACTGTTTCAGGAAGCTGCAGCAGTCACTGAAGCTCTGGTGGCCCCTCAGGCGTTTAACAAGCACAGCACCATACAGTACATCATAAAGCATTGGTGCTTGGTTTTGCAGCTTGGCTCTATTGACGTGAATGAGGCTGAGCTGCAACTAGGCCATGTGACCGTTGTACAGTGTCTTCACATGGCATAGGAAGAGACTGCTGTGCTCTTGGAGCGCCTGGCCTCTTCTAACAGCTGATCGGCTGGGGTCCTATGTGTCAGACGCCTGTCTTTCTGATATTGATGTCCTATCCTGAAGATTGGTAATCAGTAATAATTCCCCATCAACCCCTTCAAAGGGGTAGTCCCATGAAAAATATTCTACAGTTTTCAAACCAGCACCTGGATCTGAATATTTTTTTAATTGCATGTAATTAAACATTTAGCACAGTCACTGAGTTATTCAATAAAATGTATCTGTATAGTGCCACCGTTTTATTTTTTTTGTTTTTCTTATTTCTTTGTCCTGCTCACTGAGAAGGTTGAACATGCTCAGTTTCATCCTTAAACTGCCTCCTGAGCTGTGATAGGTAGAGCTGAGATACGCCCCCCTGAGCTGCGGCAGAAAATACACTCCCCTTGAGCTATCAGCTGGATATAGATCTAGCAGAGCAATGAATGGGGAGATATCTGTATCCATGTGAGGTACAGGGCTGGTTCTAGCTTGGTTAGAAAGAGGTTATGTGCTAGATCAGTGATTTTCAACCAGTGTGTGCCTCCAGCTGTTGCAAAACTACAACTCCCATCATGCCCAGGCAGCCTACAGCTATCAGCCTACAGAAGGGCATGGTGGGAGTTGTAGTTTTGCAACAGCTGGAGGCACACTGGTTGAAAATCACTGTGCTAGATGATGTCTGATTTTCATTCTTTACATTAGTCACATTTATGAAGTGTGACTTTTTAAAATATTGGAAGAAAACAAAAAGTTGCAGCTCCATGCCAGGTAACCTAACCCGGTTGTACCTTCACTGAATTAGGCACAACAAAATTGCATTTGCACTGAATTTATAAAAACCATGCCCCATTTTATTAAATTTGGCGCAAGTCAGTATAACCACTCCAATCTTAAAACTAACGTCAAATACATCTACGATGATAGTGATAGATTCAACTGAATGGCTTCACATCCATGATATAGAATGCACTTGTCCTGTGCCGATATACTGTGGACCGGCTGTTTGCGGTCCGCAATACGGGCATGGATGGCCTGCGTTAATGTGCATGGGCCCTTATCCATAAGTTGTATTCCTCATTATACAAAAAAATAACACTCCAAAGCGTTATGTCAGTTACAGTAAGTAGTTACACTATTTTATAGAAAAGAATAAAAAACAATTTGTAGCACATTTTTATAGCTTGGTAGAAATTCAGTCAGGTGCACTAAAAAAACATTTTAGACAATGGAGAGTTAACCTACAGGGGGCATTGTTTTGTCAGACTATTTAACATGCCCCTGTCTTTTCATATTAACCTCATCTGGTTATGTATTAATTTGCAGCATAAACAGAATAGGCAGTTTCTGGATCACTGTGATAGCGATATGTCTAAGATACCGCCACATGGTCAGTTTTCCCGATGCAGTTTTGGAATCCAAAACCAGGAGTGGCTTCAAGGAAGAGGAATCTGTCCTATATATTTTATTTCCTTTTATGATCCACTCCTGATTTTGGCTTCCAAAACTACATCTGAAAACCTGACCGTATCGCCGTGCCCTAAGATGTGGTCTAGTCGAAGGGCTATGAGTATCTTATCAAAATGGCTAATAATGATTGGGACCATGGTTTACAATGAGTGTCTATGTTTCAAACAGATCCGAAAGAGGAGGCCGACACCAGCGTCTCTGGTCATCTTAAATGAGCCGTCACCGCCAGGTGCGTAAATGTTATTATTTTATATAAAACAAAAGAAGGTATATCTGCTTGTCTTGACCAGGCTGGAGCGTTTCACTTTCTACCGTAGTCAGTTGCATTGAAATGGTACATGTTTTGTTTTTTTCAGCTAATTTCTGCTTTGTAATGTGTGGAAACAAATGTTTGTAAGGCCCTGCCAGAGTTCTGTTCTTTCCGTGTTTTTTTTACTAGAGTTTTTGGAGTGGCATTTAAGCATGGTGGTGCAAAAACCATGATATGAGGATTTTCTCATATCTAGGTGTGGAGCCTATATATCGCCTACTCCAGCAAATGGCATTTATCATGTAGAGAAAGTTACTACAAGGCACTTACTAATGTATTATGATTGTCCATATTGTCTCCTTTACTGGCTTCATTCATTTTTCCATCACATTATACACTGCTTATATCCATCGGTTATGACCATCCTGAAAACCATCAGCGGTGGTCATGCCTGTTCACTATAGGAAAAAGCGTCGGCCTTTGTGCACTCCCACAGTCCCAGCCACAGAGAGAACGGTGCCTTTTCCTATAGTGTGTAAGCACGACCACCGCTGCTGGTTTGCAGAGTGGTCATAACCACTAGAAACAAGCAGTGTATAATGTGATGGAAAAATGAATCCAGCCAGCAAAGGAGGCAATATGGAGAATCACAATACATTAGTAAGTGCCTTGAATTAACTTTCTCTACATGATAAATGCCATTTGTTGAAGTGAGACAACCCCTTTAATCTAGTTATGTATCAATACAAGTATGAGGGATGGTCTATTATACAATTATGCTAAATAGCCATCAGGACTGACAACCTTTGGTCTATGTTTGAGCTCTAATGGGGGCCAAGTTTGTTGCCAGAAACAGCTGAATAGAGGATAATTCGAGGGCGAGATGGTTTGTAACATATTCTTGCTACTGGTTATATAGTTACTGTTATTAGGAAGGGAAATAAACTTTTTAAGGCATGTACCAAGGGAAAAGATTCCTTCCTGACTCCAAGTAGCCATCATTCAACTCAATACATTTTTATACTCTCATATAAACCTTTACCCGGCTGATCTAAACATAATATTTGAAAT
Organism: Rhinella marina; assembly: GCA_900303285.1. Classification (NCBI taxonomy): domain Eukaryota; kingdom Metazoa; phylum Chordata; class Amphibia; order Anura; family Bufonidae; genus Rhinella; species Rhinella marina. The sequence continues at coordinate 274,294 of ONZH01029469.1, read as the reverse complement.
AATTGATTGTCATCTTGCTGGACTTAAAAGGAACTCGTCATCAGGACACATTTACTTCTGAACATGTACAATGGCTTATCCAAAACTAGGTCCATCATATAATTGGCCTACTAGATTGCTAATCCAGAACAAAGAAAAAGAAAGACTCCACCCCAACATTTTACGTGTAGTATTGGATTAGAAAAACATTTCTGCTTTTTTTTCCCCAAAAACAGCACCCCCCTGCCCATAGGTTGTGTCTGGTACTAAAGCTGGTCACCTTTGAAGAACAGGGGTGGTGCTGTTTTTGGAAGAATCAGCCATGTTTTTCTAATCCTGGCCAACCTCTTGAATTGAGGTAGAAGGATCTCAGCCATTCAGAGTTGAGTCACTTGATGCACTTTCCTCCAGGCCTAAGTGTATGATATATGTATTCTTATCAGTACTGCTGAGTCATGTGTTTTCTGGAATTGACCAGTGTAAAGATGACACAGCAAATCATATTAGATTAATAATACGGGATATGACGTTATGATCTCATCTTTCAGTAGCGTACTCCATGATGTTTGCCATGATTTCACTGAAGTTACATTATAGTTACAGTTGCTTATTTGGTAATTTACAGGTTTTGTTGCTATCCATTTTAGTGTCTTGATGAGTAATTAGATGGACTTGTTAGGCAATCTTCGCATGTTCAGGATTCTGTCAGGATTTTGGGTCGTATTTTACCTGTGACCTGTTGTGAATGGTGAATCCTGTGTTATTCATATATAGGTTTTAATCCTGCTTGTGATGAGATGACTGTTGAGAAGTGATCTCTATAGAACAGGAGGTCTCATCTTATCATTAGGCTCAGGAGTTTAAAGAGCACATGTCAGCAGGGTCAGACTGGGGTTCCTTGGGCCTATCAGGTGAAATTTTTCTTGGGGCCCAACCTCAAACATCATCAATAAAGTCAGATAGATTTTGATTCAAAGAAATAGACCCTAGTGGGAAGTTATTGTCTCTAAAGGCAGCTCAAAATGTTTTTTTTCTCTTGGACCTTTGGGGCCCACTATGGTATCAGAGCCTGGGCCCACTGGAGTATCCTCTGGTGGGCCAGTCTGCTGCTGCCTGTCAGCATGATAAAACTAAGTAAACCAGGCACGCTGCCTGATAAGGTTGATCATGCTGATACAATGACTCATCTTCTAGCAATCCGATCAGGGGCGTAGCTATAGTGGGTGCTGAGGTAGCTGTCGCTACCAGGCCTAGGAGCCTGAGGGGGCCCAAAGACCCTTGTGCCACATAAGAAGACACCGGTATTATAGAAAGTGCATGCTGGTCAAGTTACACCTGGAGGGAAGGGGTTAGGTCAAGAATTTGGCATGGGAAGAGGGGTGCCGTTTCAATTTTTGCCTCAAGCAGCATGAAGGCTATGTGCTTCCCTGCCCCTGGACACAAAGGGGGAAGGGGGTTCCAAGCTGAACCCTTGCACCAGGGACCATGAGCCTTAAGCTACGCCCTGAATCCGATCTGCTGTTTAGGAGAATACCGAGGGGCAGGCCTAGAAAATTGCACTTTCAGAATAACTATGGACTCCACTTCTTTACTAACTGTGTGAAAGTGGCCTGACTTTGAGGAGTCTTAGTTTTCTATATTGCTGGTAGCTCCTGGGAGTTCTTAATATCTGTCAGATGGAACTGTGTCACCCACTTATGTGGTAACTGCAACGTATTAGTCTTCTAGACCGACCCGGTATACCACCTCTCCTCTTTTAAGTATTTGATGGATCTTTGAGGCTTCAGTACATCACAGCTTTATCGGAGGGTCTGAGCAAAAGCAAAACATTTCCCTTTAAGATTGCTGAGTGCAATGGGATTCAAACTTATTGTTAATGCTGTTTCAAATAATCATCTAGAATACGTTTTAGTGGCACTCTATAGTTATTAGAATGGAAAAAAAATGGTGGTTTGCCAGTTGTTTTCCGGTAAAGGAGAAGTGCATCCCATCATAAAGTTTCCATTGGAACATCGCAGTCTTCCACTGATGTATAATGCAGAACTGTACAGAATCATCTCTACCAAGTTACAGAAAGCTGAAGTCAAGTTTCGCAATATTTTACAGTATGAGAATGAAATAACCTTAAACCTTGCAGTCAATGTTAGCATGCTCCCCAAAGACCATGGTTGAGCACTGTATTGTGTGAGCTGGAGCTGTGCCAAACTCTGAGCTTTTATCCTTGGTGTTCTGCTTCCTCTTAATATTTTATGGCTGACAGTCGAATCTGATATCTTACTGTAACTCAAAGGAAGTTGACTTTTTAGAAGCAGACGGGAAAAAAATCCACTGCTGAGTATGGGAAAAATGTTTTCTTTTGCTTTGTTTCCCTTTTACTTCTTCATTTGTGTTTATAAATAGTAATGCAATAAAGAATACACAGGCTCCCAGACATGCACACATATACTGTAAGTTCTGGTATGAGACTTGATATTCTCTTTAGCTCCTTCTGTACTGAATTTATCATATTTGTAAAAATCAATATCTGAGTGGATTTTCTGTCTGACGTTGGTATTCCTTTAGTTCATTGCTGAATTACCCGGGACTCCAGATCACAGACTTCTAATAGCTGATGTCTGGAACTTTTTATTTGTTCCTTTTCTCTGTATCCTCACAAGACTTTGGTCTTCCATTATCTCAATCCTTCTGGTTGGTGCTACTGTACCTATGGTCATATGCTAGTGCTCCTCGGTCCTCAAAATGATGTCTTCCTCCTATGTTGAAGTTTTATTAATGCTAAACCTTGGTGCCTGTGACCAAAAAGAGAAAGGATACGTTCAAATCTTCAGTAGAAATTCCAGAGAGCAGCCTGCCGGAGTTTACTGGATTGCCAGATACAGCTGTTCATTGCCTGACCCTGTGGACTATAATGGGATCCTGCAAAGGATCTGGCTGCATTCTGGCATGCAACGTTCTTTTCTCTGGCCGAAATCCAGCACTAATGCCGGATCCCATTATAGCCTATGCCAGGGATGGCCAACCTGTGGCTCTCCAGCTGTTGCAAAACTACAACTCCCACCATGCCTTGCTGTAGGCAGTCTAGGAATGCTGGGAGTTGTAGTTTTGCAACAGCTGGAGAGCCTCAGGTTGGCCACCTCTGGTCTGTGGGGTCCAGAGGTGAATCACAATATCCGGCAATGCTGGATCTGGTGAACTCTAGCAGCCAGGTTACCGGAGATGTGAATGTAGCCTTAGAGTTGGCTTTAAATATTCCATAAAAACACAAGAGTTTATGAATTTGTCTAAGTAATTTTGCTATGCGTGGGAGTGAAGAATGTCAGTGTTGACAGAAATATCTAAATGAGTAAGCCAAGGATAAAGTGAGGCAATAACATAATTGAGCATTTTTAAATAATAATACAATATGTAACTTAGTTCTGCTTATAATAATAATAAAATAAAAATAATAAAATCAGAGACGAAGTAACAGCACTTCACAAGTAGACGTTCTTGATGTGTTGATAAGGGATGAGCGAATCAACTTCGGATGAAACATCCAAAGTCGTTTCGCATAAAACTTTGTTAGAATACTGTACGGAGCGAGCACTCTGTACAGTAGTAGAATATATTGGCTCCCATGAGCCGAAGTTATTACTTCACGAGACTTCAGGTAATAACTTCAAAAATTAATTTCTACTGTTAAAAACCTTTTCCCAAACTCGGGTTCGGTTCCAAGGTTCATTAAAATGAAACCTCTTTGAGGGGACACCGGTAGATATAATGTATGTACATACTGCATGTAAACACAATCTACCGCCTCATACTGTTTACACCAAATCCATTAGTTCTTAGAATATCTATTGTAGTCTCCTGAGACAAATTAACAACAGTTTCTCCTTCCAGTTAAGATTCCAGTTGGCAGGGACTGAGCTCATTAGTAAATGGGTATCAGGTATTGATCTAGTTACTGTTATTTCGACACTCAGACTCAATGAAAACTATAGTATTTTCCCAAAAATTCTTGACCAAATTGTTAGATTGGATCATAATCATGTAATCATGTATGACCAACTTGAATGTTGCATATTTATGCCAATCTGTACTGACATTCATTCTTATCAAACGTATCTGATAAACCACGTAGGCTCATTCCCAGACCTACAAAACATCCCCATGACAATTTTCAACAAAAAATGAATTCAGAGAATGGAAATGGTGATGGTGGTTCTTATAGTATTTACTTTTTCCTTGGTGTTTTCTCTGGGTTTTTTGCCTCTCCCAGATTTACATTCCATTATTCAGATCTTCTCTTCTCCAGATCCTCATCCAGATTCCCCCTTTTTACCACAGCTATCACTAACAGGCATTGCCTTCATTAAATAGACTTAAATAGACTGATACTCTAACTGGGCAACCCACCATCCCCCCCCCCCTTCCCCCAGTCTTAAAGGGACAATTCCTTCAAATGTTGTATTCTATTTTTTTTGTTTAATTATTAAAAAAAAAAAAAACAGGTGGATGGTTTTTTGGATATAATTAGTAAAGTCACTCCATACATTCTATCCTTGTCAGGCTCTTTAATTTCCTTTTTGTACTTTTAGTGCGGCAAACCTTCTTTATTAACAATTTTAGTCAGACCATTCGCAGGTGACATAATTAGAACATCTCATATCACACTGATAAGTGCAATACTCTGCTGTAGGCCTATCAAAAGAACAATAGACCTGTCACACTGTTGTCCTAGTTTCACACCTACTATCATAAAGAGGCTCACTTTGTGGATAACATATTCCCATCACAGCAGCTGTGAATGGATTATCTATCTATATAGGAGGTCTTATCGATTGTGTTGACTGCTACAGAAGGACAATATTTTGTATTTAAGTTTCATAGTACAGCCAAAATGAAACAGTCAGAAGCTCTATAAAAAAGTTTTCTATGAATATTATGTTTAAAAAAAAAATCCCTTTCTGATGGGAGTGGACAGACGCGGGCCGGGAAAGTGATGTCACTAGCTGTGTCAGCTGGCACCATTTTTTACTATTTACAGGCATGAGCACAGTCTCAGACTACAGCATCCCCATATTGCTACTGTAGGGTAGCGGTAGTTTGAAAGTCCTGTGAAAATCCTTTTCTACAGCTGGAGCAGTAATATTTATATCTATAGAGGTGACTTACTTTAGATTAAAGTAGCGCTCTCAGTTTTTTATTTTAATTTTACCAAAGTGATAGGGAGCCTGGTAAAATACTGCTGTGCTCTGATCCAGTGCTGCCGCTCTCTCTGTTCCTGGGTGTAGTGAGTTGCACATTGTTTGGCTGCAACATTCTGTATACTGCTGCAGCCAATCACTGGCCTCAGTGGTGTACAGCACAAGATTGTGGAGGACAGTGATTGGCTGTGGTAGTATATGGAGCACCGTCACTGCAGCCCCGGGAGATGACCGAGCAGCAGCACAGGATCGAAGGTAAATTTGGTTAAAAAAAAAAAAGCTCCTTCAATGGGAATTTGGTTCATCACAACTGCTTAAAATAATTTTGTCACAACTATTCAACGCCAATGAAATTGTTGAAATTAATAAAACATGATACAATTTACAATATGAGGGTATGTTCATATGCTGGATTTTGTGGATTTTTCATGGAAAATTCCTAAGCATATGTATGCTTACTTTTGAAAAAGGTTATAAACCTTTTATGCAATACAGTCCTGGCCTGTAACTATTGTAGCTTGGTTTTCAAAGTAAGTTAGTCGGAAGGATGAAAGGAGAAATATTTGGATATTTTTAACATTATTCACCCAAATCTACATTTTTAGTTTCGAGTTAAAAAAAAGGGACTTCTAATACACGTTCAGCATTACCGAAGCTGAAACAAGCTGAAGACAAAGTTCTGATTCTATTTCTTTTTCTTTTGATTGGGGTGGACATCTATTCCTCATCCAGAGACCACATTGTCAGGTCCTCAATACAATTGAAAGTGTTATTACCAACTGAAGCATTTATGATACATCGTGAGTATATTCCATAAATGAGAGATGCTGCTTTCACTTCCAGGACTCCCAACTGTTGGGACAATAGGGGTCACCTTATCTATTCACACCCCAGAAAGGAGGAGGCCATGTTTGCATATGGTGCTTTCCATTGTAGATTATGTATGTTTAAGTTCTCCTATAAACTACAGTGAAGAAAGCTGCGCTTATGCATGGCTACCTCTCCACTTTATCTAGTTCAATATCAAGAGACCTCCATTCTGCCACTATATGGGGTCCCAGAGATGGCCACACAATGCACCATTAGTACTGATCCCATCTCCCTGCTTCTGCACTATGTTCTTCTACTGTCTGACATGGAAACGATATGTGAGCAGCCACCAGAGACAGAAACATATATCTGTGAACAGATGGTTGGAGGCAGCACAGAATGGCATTAAGGTTGTGCCCCCCCTACCCTAAAGCAACCTCCATATGGCCTTATAGGACACATGCCTTGTATGAGACTTTCCTTCTAAATATTCATTGTGGATGATGATAAGAACGTTCTACTTATCATCTTCCTCACAAACATCTTTTGGTAAACCTACTCATATTAACTGTCATTTCAGTGTAATTTCAGGCCCAAATGCAAATCAGACCATAAAAGAAAACGATAATAAATACTAAAGTATAAAACTGGCCGGTATCCCGTTATTCTGAGTTTCCCTGTAAAGTACAACACTTGTTTAATACTTGTGCTCTATTACCTCACTGCTTTATGAATCTAGTAAATGGCTGTTAATCTTACAAACATTGAGACTTTGTTTTATGACATTTTTTGAAATAGAAGAAAAAAAATGTAAGTTAATTATCAATAATTGAATGAATGAATAATTGCTCCCATGCATTTTAATGATATTTAATCCCTTCTCGACTTCCACCATACAAAGATGGTGCCATAGCCACTGCCTGCTGTTTTACACAGCAGAAATCCGGAGGCAGAGTTCGTGATTGTCGATAATACTGATTACAGACTTTTAAACCTTAAGATGCAATGGAAAATTGCAACCACTGCATTGGGTCGGTCTTTTCCCAGAGCCGTGTGCTCTGAATGGCTCCCCCACACTTGGCTCCATACTATTAAAATAGAAAAATATTTATCCTGTACGGATAATCGAAATCGCTTCATCTCCTAAAAAAATTGAATAAAAGCTGATCAAAAAGGCATACACACCCCAAAACAGTATCACTGAAAAATATAGACCCCCCTGCAAAAAAATGAGTCCTCACAGGTCCGTAGACATAAATATAAAAAGGTTATAGGGGCCAGAATATGGCAATAAAAAGAAAAAAATATCTCATAGGGCCCCATATTAAAATTTAGTATAAGTACTACTCTTTAATTTTTTCTACATTTATATTTTGTTAAATTAGGAAGAATCTTGCATAGTGATATTAAACCTCAGTAGCCTGGATCTGGGATAGATGACATTATATCCTAATAAACACAAGGACATCTTTCAGATCAAGATCATTGTCACATTCACATAGAGATAATATGAGTAACCAGTAACCAGCAGAAGCTCATACAGATCTCTTAATCCAAAGGGCAGAAGGATGATCACAAATAATAGAAATGACTATATAGCATAGCTCTGAATGGCTCCCCCACACCTGTCGCAGCAACTTTCCTATCTGGCTGTGGCAGGGCTCCATAGGAATACAGTAAATCTACCGTAGGCTGCAATGAATGTTAAATCATTGCAATCTATGGGAGAAGCGGTCAGACAATCACATGTTAAAGTCCCCTACGGGGACTTAAAGTGTAAAAAAAAAGTGAAAAAAAAAGTTTTCAAAAATGAAAACAAAAATAAAATCACCCCCTCCCCGTTTTAAAAATAAATAAGCAATACAAAAATAAGGATCATTGGTATCACCATGTTCCAAAACATCCATACTATTAAAATAGAAAAATATTTATCCTGTACGGATAATTGAAATCGCTTCATCTCCTAAAAAAAATTGAATAAAAGCTGATCAAAAAGGCATAAACACCCCAAAACAGTATCAGTGAAAAATATAGATCCCCCTGCAAAAAATGAGTCCTCACACAGGTCCGTAGACATAAATATAAAAAGGTTATAGGGGCCAGAATATGTCAATAAAAAGAAAAAAAAATATCTCATAGGGCCCCATATTGAAATTTAGTATAAGTACTACTCTTTAATTTTTTCTACATTTATATTTTGTTAAATTAGGAAGAATCTTGCATAGTGATATCACAGTACAGGGATAATGCACACTAACGTCACAGTACAAAGATGATGCGCTTAGTTATGTCATAGTGCAGGGATAATGTTTGTAATGATGTCACAGTACAAACATAATGCATGCAGTGATGCCCCAGTACAGAGATAATATTCGTAGTGATGTCACAGTACAGGGATATTGCAGGTAGTGATGCCACAGTACAGAGATAATATTCATAGTGATTTCACAGTACAGGGATACTGCATGTAATGATGTCACAGTATGAGGATATTCCATGCAGCGATGTCAAAATACAGGGATACTGCATATAGCAATGTCACAGTATAGGGATAATGCTCATAGTGATGTCACAGTACTCAGATACTCCATGTAGTGATGTCACGGTACGGAGATAATGCATGTAGTGATGTCACAGTACAGGGATAATGTACATAGTGATGTCACAGTACACGGATAATGCATGTAGTGATGTCACAGTACATGGATAATGCTCGTAGTGATGTCACAGTACAGGGATAATGCACACAGTGATGTCACAGCACAGGGATAATGTACACAGTGGTGTCACAGTACACGGATAATGCATGTAGTGATGTCACAGTACATGGATAATGCTCGTAGTGATGTCACAGTACAGGGATAATGCACACAGTGATGTCACAGCACAGGGATACTGCATGTAGTGATTTCACAGTATAGAGATAATGCATGTAGTGATGTCACAGTACAGGGATACTGCATGTACTGATTTCACAGTCCAAGGATAATGCTCGTAGTGATGTCACAGTACACGGATACTGCATGTAGTGATGTCACAGTACATGGATACTGCATGTAGTGATGTCACAGTATTGATATAATGCATGTAGTGATGTCACAGTACAGGGATACTGCATGTAGTGATGTCACAGTACATGGATACTGCATGTAGTAATGTCACAGTACACGGATACTGCATGTGGTGATGTCACAGTACACGGATACTGCATGTATTGATGTCACAGTACACGGATACTGCATGTGGTGATGTCACAGTAGACGGATACTGCATGTAGTGATGTCACAGTACACGGATACTGCATGTGATGATGTCACAGTATGCGGATACTGCGTGTGGTGATGTCACAGTATGCGGATACTGCGTGTGGTGATGTCACAGTACACGGATACTGCATGTGATGATATCACAGTATGCGGATACTGCGTGTGGTGATGTCACAGTATGCGGATACTGCGTGTGGTGATGTCACAGTACACAGATACTGCGTGTGGTGATGTCACAGTGCACGGATACTGCATGTGGTGATGTCACAGTACATGGATACTGCATGTAGTGGTGTCACAGTACAGGGATACTTCATACAGTGATGTCACAGTTACATGACAGCACAGAAAGTACATGGTATAATACACAGCAGGATGCCATATTATAACAAAGGCACAATTCACAAAACTAAAGGGCATGATGTACACTGTCACATAACCATGACATATCCAGTCTGACCCTGCAAATCAGCTCACTGTATTTCATCACCGTAGATGAGATGCTGGGGCTTTAATCCTGTGATGAAAATATATAATCTTCTGAAATACAATTGGCTTTTGTAGGGTTTGTCCTGCTTTATACAGGGTTTGTTTGCTGACAGGTGACACACGTCTGACATTTTAGTGATTTTTTCAGGTCATGTTATTCTGGGATGCTTGTTCTGTTCTGACTTTGTAGAGCAGCTCTTCAGGGAATATTATATTTAGGCAGGTCCCGCCAGCAGCAGTGCATATAATTAAACCTCAGTAGCCTGGATCTGGGATAGATGACATTATATCCTAATAAACACAAGGACATCTTTCAGATCAAGATCATTGTCACATTCACATAGAGATAATATGAGTAACCAGTAACCAGCAGAAGCTCATACAGATCTCTTAATCCAAAGGGCAGAAGGATGATCACAAATAATAGAAATGACTATATAGCATAGGTCTCCATCCTTCTGTACCTTGTGAAACACAATTTACTTTGAGTAGTGGTCAGGAGCCACATTTAAAGGGGTTATCCCATGAATAATGTAAAAAAATGAAAATCTCTTTCTAACAAAGCTAGAACCAGCCCTGTACCTCATATGGATCCAGAGATCTCCTCATTCATTTGCCCTGCTAGATTTATATCAAGCTGGCAGCTCAAGGGGAGTGTCTTTTCTGCTGCAGCTCAGGGGGCGTGTCTCAGCTCTCCCTATTACAGCTCAGGAGGTAGTTGAAAGATGAAACTGAGCATGTGCGGCCATCTCAGTGAGCAGGACAAAGAAATAAGAAATTAAGTGGCACTATACAGATAGATTTTATTGAATGACACAGTAGCTATACAAAATTTTAATTATATGTAATTACAAAAGTATTCAGATCCAGGTGCTGGTTTGAAAACTGTAGAATATTTTTCGTGGGACAGCCCCTTTATTAAAAAAAAAATGGAGGTGAGAGAGACATAATAAACATAGAAGCCATGGATTTGCAGAAGTTTAAAGATTCTTTCACACTGGCATTTATCTCTTTCAGCAGGGGAACAGCCTGACATATCTGTTCTACAGGATACACTTGTGTCTTACCAGAAGTCCGCCCAACCCCATTCTCTATAATAGGGAGAGCCTTAGATTTGGCCCCAGCATGGCAAATATGCCACCGGGTTCTCTTGGTGTGAGGGCCCAGATGTGATGCTGTACCTCATATTCAACTGACCTTGACCCAAAGGTGCACCACCAATGAGGCCAGGTGAGGCGATCGCCTCAGGCAGCACCAGGTAGGGGCAAGAGGGGGCAGCAGAAGGGCCATGAGCAATGAGCGCTTTTATTGTGGCAAAGGGATTAGGCTAAGAAATTGGCATGGGGGGGTGCCATTTCAGTTATCGCCTCAGGCAGCAGAAAGGCCTGGTGCACTCCTGCTTTGACCTAATATATAGTCAGCCTAATTTTCTCTTATCAAGTACGGTATTTAATAAAGGATTAAAAAGAAAAAAAAAACACTAATAATAGTTCTAATAGTATACCAAGCGACAAACTCAACTCTGACCTACATATCTGTATGGTTATGGAAAAGCAACAGCCCTCTGTAATTCTTGTCTCATCAATAGGTACCTTAGGGCTGGACCACACGGCCAAAATGCCGCTGAAATAGAGTTCAAAATTGATTGTCAGCCCATTGCAGGTTTCCCCCCAAATAATTAATGCACAATCAACTTTAAACAATCTAATAAAAAATTGCTGCAGTTTGCATGGTTGTGTCCCAACTGCCCGGCAGCCGCCACGTGTGGGTCTACCCCTAGCCTTTCAGTTGAGAGGATAGAACCTAATGTAATCCTGACCACTTCAGATCTATAGAAGACAGGCAGTAATGAGTTAATAGCGGGTAGTACGTTATTTTTCATAGTTTACAGCAATTATTATTTGTGGGGTTTGTTCTTCTACACAAGTAGTTTATAAAATGTAGATTTTTTTTTTTAGGGACATGTCTTTATCTTGCTTTTAGAAGTAGGCTATGAAAGAATGAAAGGCCTCTGAGATGTAACTATTCTGCATTGTGTAAAACAATGAGTCGGGAGAGAAAAAAGGAAAGACTAACCGCGCCGCTGATTGCTATTCAGATGTCATGCACAACACCTATTATACTGCAGTGTGTAATTCTCTCAAATGCTCAGCGGAAGGTTAGTTTCTGGTGGAAAATGCATACTTTGTGCTTCCTTAAAGAGGTATTCCATTTACATTAAGATCGGTGGGTTTCCGACATCTGAGACTCCTACCAATCCAGAACCAAAGGGAACGCTACTGTGCAGGGAACTACAAAACAACCCTATACCAGTGAATGTGGCCGGGTCGTAGTTCCCTGACTGATGGTTGATGTATCAATATGCTAAATATGTAAATTGTGTCATTTGTCATAAATACTTTCAAAAGAGTCAGCATGTGTTACATTTAATATTGTTTTTATCACCTAGAAATCAATGACAACAGGACGACCGGAACACACGAAGAGGTGAGATATTAGTAATATATCTGCAAAACATATCTGTGCAAGATCATTACTAGAAATTCCTGTTAGTTATCAATGAAATGATTTTAAAGTAATACCTCCAGTAGGGTTCAGTGAATTGAAGTATCCAAAGTGGAGTTCAATCCGAATTTCAGGGAAAATTCGCCACAAAGCCAAATTTCCTTGTGCTTCATGGTAACGAATCATTTTTCCCTGAAATGGTGTTAAAAAAAAAAAAACATATTCACCTCATGTATTTGAGCGTGAAGAGGCTGCTGCGGTCATCTTGATTGAAGATCCCCTGCGCGGTGACAAATGATATCACCATGCCAGACAGCGTGATGATGTCATCAGGCCCGGCACAAGATTTAGTGCAGGGTCTTCAATCAAGATGGCTGCGGCAGCCTCTTCTCGCTCAAAGTCAGTATTTTTTTTAAAATTGATTAACCCCCGAAAGCCGTAATCTCAGATGCTGCAATCAGTAATGAACGTCGCATCAGAAGGGTTCAATTATGGGGGGCGGCTCGTCATTGCGTCAAGTATTTACAAAGAAATGTGTTTTTGTGATGAAGTCATTCTTTGTGAAATTCGCTTTGTGACAGCAGCCGAATCAAATGTTTGAAAATTTCGCTCCACACTAACCTCCAATATTGAGCGCCTGTGTTTATGAACTCCTCCTACAGTACGCGGAGTATATAAAGATTTTTATATGTCCCATTTACTCTATGCATTTAAAATTCATGGAAAAAATGTATGAATACTGGTGCATCATATACAGTCATGGCCAAAAGTTTTGAGAATGATACAAATATTAATTTTTACAAAGTCTACTGCTTCAGTTTTTATCATGGCAATTTGCATATACTCCAGAATGTTATAAAGAGTGATCAGCTTAACAGCAATTACTTGCAAAGTCAATATTTACCTAGAAAATGAACTTTATCCCCCAAAACACATTTCAACATCATTGCAGCCCTGCCTTAAAAGGACCAGCTAACATCGTTTCAGTGATTGCTCCATTAACACAGGTGTGGGTGTTGATGAGGACAGGGCTGGAGATCAATCTGTCATGATTAAGTAAGAATGACACCACTGGACACTTTAAAAGGAGGCTGGTGCTTGGCATCATTGTTTCTCTTCTGTTAACCATGGTTATTTCTAAAGAATCACGTGTAGTCATCATTGCACTGCACAAAAATGGCCTAACAGGGAAGAGTATCGCAGCTAGAAAGATTGCACCTCAGTCAACAATCTATCGCATCATCAAGAACTTCAAGGAGAGAGGTTCCATTGTTGCCAAAAAGGCTCCAGGGCACCCAAGAAAGACCAGCAAGCGCCAGGAACGTCTCTTAAAAGTGTTTCAGCTGCGGGATCGGGCTACCAGCAGTGCAGAGCTTGCACAGGAATGGCAGCAGGCAGGTGTGAGTGCATTTGCACGCACTGTGAGCCGGAGACTCTTGGAGCAAGGCCTGGTCTCAAGGAGGGCAGCAAAGAAGCCACTTCTCTCCAGAAAAAACATCAGGGACAGACTGATATTCTGCAAAAGGTACAGGGAGTGGACTGCTGAGGACTGGGATAAAGTCATTTTCTCTGATGAATCCCCTTTTCGATTGTTTGGGACATCTGGAAAACAGCTTATTCGGAGAAGACGAGGTGAGCGCTACCACCAGTCTTGTCTCATGCCAACTGTAAAGCATCCTGAAACCATTCATGTGTGGGGTTGCTTCTCAGCCAAGGGAATTGGCTCTCTCACAGTCTTGCCTAAAAACACAGCCATGAATAAAGAATATTACCAGAATGTCCTCCGAGAGCAACTTCTCCCAACCGTCCAAGAGCAGTTTGGCGATCAACAATGCCTTTTCCAGCATGATGGAGCACCTTGCCATAAAGCAAAGGTGATAACTAAATGGCTCAGGGAACAAAACATAGAGATTTTGGGTCCATGGCCTGGAAACTCCCCAGATCTTAATCCCATTGAGAACTTGTGGTCAATCATCAAGAGACGGGTGGACAAACAAAAACCTACAAATTCTGACAAAATGCAAGCATTGATTGTGCAAGAATGGACTGCTATCAGTCAGGATTTGGTCCAGAAGTTGATTGAGAGCATGCCAGGGAGAATTGCAGAGGTCCTGAAGAAGAAGGGTCAACACTGCAAATATTGACTTGCTGCATTAACTCATTCTAACTGTCAATATAAGCTTTTGTTACTCATAATATGATTGCAATTATATTTCTGTACGTGATAAAAACATCTGACAAACACACATAAAAACCAGAGGGCAGCAGATCATGTGAAAATATAATATTTGCGTCATTCTCAAAACTTTTGGCCATGACTGTAGACAGTGTGTCAGTCTCTTCTCCAGTGCAGCGCACCAGATGCATCAACAGGGTTATGTGTGATTGGATAAATGTGCAGTTGGGCCTAGTATTGCAATACAGCGCTTCTCCAACCCCTTTTTCAGTATAAATTCATCTGTGCTGTTAACAACTGGCACAGGCGCTTCACCAGTATTCCTCTTTATGCCAGAACAAAAGTAAGGAAAATTATTTGGGTAACCTAATAAATTAAAAAAAAAAAAAAGGTAGGGCCCTATCCACTTTACTGCTACTGTAATGCACTTTAGATTTTTCACCTTCAAAATCCAGATGGAAGATCTGCACCCTATGTGCCCCATGTGAATATACACTTAAACCACCCACATATGTAGAATGTCTCACAGGTTACAGCTGTTACAGTTGTAAATCACAAAACACAAGATTAAAAATGAAGCTGCTCATCACTTACACCGTTTTTGAAAGGTATGTTAAAGTGTAACTGTCATTCTTTTTTTGTAATGTGTAAGGGCAGTGATACTGACCATTTTTGTAAAATACTTTAGTGAAATCATACATTTCTATTCGAAAAATAGCTCTAAAGTGGCCAATTTTGTGCCTTAGCAACACTACTCTGTCTTCCACACTGACTGCTGCTGCCCTCCCTTCCTCTCTCTCTCTTTCTCTCTCTCTCTCTCTCTCTCTATATATATACACTCACCGGCCACTTTATTAGGTACACCTGTCCAACTGCTCGTTAACACTTAATTTCTAATCAGCCAATCACATGGCGGCAACTCAGTGCATTTAGGCATGTAGACATGGTCAAGACAATCTCCTGCAGTTCAAACCGAGCATCAGTATGGGGAAGAAAGGTGATTTGAGTGCCTTTGAACATGGCATGGTTGTTGGTGCCAAAAGGGCTGGTCTGAGTATTTCAGAAACTGCTGATCTACTGGGATTTTCACGCACAACCATCTCTAGGGTTTACAGAGAATGGTCCGAAAAAGAAAAAACATCCAGTGAGCGGCAGTTCTGTGGGCGGAAATGCCATGTTGATGCCAGAGGTCAGAGGAGAATGGGCAGACTGGTTCGAGCTGATAGAAAGGCAACAGTGACTCAAATTGCCACCCGTTACAACCAAGGTAGGCAGAAGAGCATCTCTGAACGCACAGTACGTCGAACTTTGAGGCAGATGGGCTACAGCAGCAGAAGACCACACCGGGTGCCACTCCTTTCAGCTAAGAACAGGAAACTGAGGCTACAATTTGCACAAGCTCATCGAAATTGGACAGTAGAAGATTGGAAAAACGTTGCCTGGTCTGATGAGTCTCGATTTCTGCTGCGACATTCGGATGGTAGGGTCAGAATTTGGCGTCAACAACATGAAAGCATGGATCCATCCTGCCTTGTATCAACGGTTCAAGCTGGTGGTGGTGGTGTCATGGTGTGGGGAATATTTTCTTGGCACTCTTTGGGCTCCTTGGTACCAATTGAGCATCGTTGCAACGCCACAGCCTACCTGAGTATTGTTGCTGACCATGTCCATCCCTTTATGACCACAATGTACCCAACATCTGATGGCTACTTTCAGCAGGATAATGCGCCATGTCATAAAGCTGGAATCATCTCAGACTGGTTTCTTGAACATGACAATGAGTTCACTGTACTCAAATGGCCTCCACAGTCACCAGATCTCAATCCAATAGAGCATCTTTGGGATGTGGTGGAACGGGAGATTCGCATCATGGATGTGCAGCCGACAAATCTGCGGCAACTGTGTGATGCCATCATGTCAATATGGACCAAAATCTCTGAGGAATGCTTCCAGCACCTTGTTGAATCTATGCCACGAAGAATTGAGGCAGTTCTGAAGGCAAAAGGGGGTCCAACCCGTTACTAGCATGGTGTACCTAATAAAGTGGCCGGTGAGTGTATATGTGTGTACAGTGTGCATATATACATATATATATATATATATATATATATATATATATATATATGTGATGAGTGAGCATGCTCGACCGAATTCGCCATGCTCGAGTCCCCTCCCTCCCCGCATGCTCACCGCCGTGGAGTCTGGGCTAGTCTGATTTTTTTCTGGCTCTCCCCGCCCCTGTCAATGCCTCCGCCCTCCAATTCACTTGCGTCCTCCTTGTGTTCCAGTCTCTCCCCGAGCCGGCGCATGCACAGTGGCTACGCCGATGCCGTGCCCACAATGGGCAATGCAGTGCGCATGCGCCGGCTCGGCAAGAGCCTGGAACAGAAGGAGGACGCAAGTGAAGAGGAGGGCAGACGGGCGGAGGCAGTGACAGGGGCGGGGAGAGCCTGAAAAAAATCAGACGAGCCCAGGTTCCACGGCGGTGAGATATCTGGACTTTTTTTTTATTTTTATGGGGGACCACTATAAACCAGGCACCCTCCCCTCTTCCGAGCGGGGGGTGCCTGGTTTACTTCCATTGACTTACATTATGCTCGGGTGCTCGGCAGAGCACTCGAGCGCCCCCTAGTGCTTGGCCAGAGCACACGAGCATGGAGGGGTTCAATCATCACTAATATATATATATATAAGAGAGACAGACAGACAGACAGACAGTGAGGGCAGCAGCAGTCAGGGTGGAGCGTGTGTCCACAGTTAAGTAAACAGAAGATAGGGAGTGTTGCTCAGACACTAAAAGAGCTATTTTCTAATAGAAATGCACTATTTCAGTATTTAAAATATATTTTAAAATTGTCATTATCACTGCTCCTAACAACTTCTCCCTTCACTTCTGCGAGTTAGAAGAACAGACAAGTACGTTTGCACGCTGGGAGTTGTAGTTTCACAGCAGCTGGAGTGCCGAAGGTTGCAGATCCCTGCCCTACACGTTAAAAAAAAAAGTTACACTTAAACCCCATTTCTGGCACATTTTGCCCAGAAATCCCCTTTGATTACATTAGCTAATAGATTTGATTTGATTAGCTATTAGTTGTTATGGCAGCTATTTTCTTAATATTTCCCTTGTCCTGCTCGATTAGAGCAGCACAGCAACAAAAATAACAGAAGTGCCGGACTATTGGATAACTAAACAAATGGCACCTGACAGACCTATTTACTATAAGGGGGTCATTTACATGTTTACACAAATTATCAGAATTACAGAATAATATAATGTATATATGTAATATAAATGTATGCAGGACCGTATAAGATATACTTTATAAAGCTGATGATACAATCTGTTTTATTTCTTATATCTCAAACCTAGAATGTTTCCCCCAAACAGAGGAAGCAAAGTGTCTACTCGGCCCCTGCCATGAAAGGTACTGTTCAGGTACTGTTCCATGTTCTGATGTATTAACTCCATTCTAACCGACTCTGACATATCTGTGCTTATCCAGTTTGTTGCTTGTTTTTCAGCTAATAAATATTATGAATTTGTTTTAAATTAAGTTATTTGAGCTGCAGTGCCAAGCAGAGGTGGCCATTCTGGTGGTCACTTTGCCATTGTTTTCAGCCCCTTCATTGTGCTGACTGGCACAATAGATAGATAGATAGATAGATAGATAGATAGATAGACAGATAGATACTAGATAGATAGATAGATAGATAGATAGATAGATAGATAGATAGATACTAGATAGATAGATAGATAGATAGATAGATAGATAGATAGATAGATGCAACAAAAATCGCAGCAGCACAGTTAGAGGTAGTAATCTGGGTGCAAACTCCTCTGGAAAATAGGCAATCCAATCCACATTTAGATAAATGCACAAAAGTGAGGCAGCCCTCCAATAGCAGTGAAAAAGTGGAGAGTGGCCAAGGGTAATAAAGGGTCTCCACTTTTTCACTGCTATTGGAGTGCTGCCTCACTTTTGTGCAGATAGATAGATGTGAGAAAATATCACTGCATTTATCATTTAAGATTTACCTAATATTTCGCTAACCCCTTAACCCTCTTATCACATCCTTTTTCAATTAAAGGGGTTTTCCAGTAACAAAAATATCTAATGTGCCAAAATAGCAGATTAGATAATTTACTAATATACTTTAATCATCCAAGGTTCCCTCAATCTGAAGATAGCTGCTCAGATCCGTGAGCTCCCCTCCCATCTTGTGCTCAGCACAGTGCTGCATTTCCTGTGTCAGAATGTGTCCTGCGCTGTGAGAGGGGGTCATTTCAATAGCTTCACACACAGCATTGGTTACGTGCAGAAAGAGCATCTGTCATTACAATGGCCCCTATTAAACTACGAACGCTACCTGGTAGGGTTGATCTTGCTGATTAAAACGATAATGTACTACTACATGTATGTCTGTACATTGTCCTATTCCTGGGAAAAGTCGTTTTTTTAATACGCTGATTAGCTGCTTGATGCACCAAGGGGCCGGCCAGAGCCCTTAGAGCACCAGTTTGTCTACACCCCTGCAGCTTTTACCACTTTCTCTGGATTGACAGACTAGACATCTTGCCTAAGCCTGTCATCTCTCACCATAACTCACTGTCTTGGAGCTTGTGCAGTGGATCTGCTACTGCTTACCAAACAGTGTAGATACCTACTGAGCATGCAGCGATGACACAAGAGTATAACTGGAAGCAGAGGCTCCAGCTTTAGACAGAGGAGATAAGCAGAGCTGCTCAGAGGATTCTTACGTAAGTATTTCCACCTTCCCGCTCATCACCCTCCCCTAGTCCTGATAGTCCACTGCCACCAATGACTGCAGCGATAACCATCAACTCTTGGCAGCAATATAACATGTGCAGCACCTCTGGGCCACCAATCTGGGGGTAAGGGACAGTGGCAAAAGCAGGGGTGTAGACAAACTGGTGCTCCGAGGGCTGTGACTGGCTCCTCAGTGCTCCAAGAAGCTAATTCATTAATAACATTAAAATTCTCAGGAATGGGGCAACATACAGACATAAATAAGGTATCGTTTTAATCAGCATTATCAACCCTACTAGACAGTGTGTCCAGTTAAATAGGGTTGATCATGCTGACAGATGTTCTTGAAACAGGAAACACTGCCATGTGTGGAACACAAGCCAGGAGTCAACCTCCTGGAAACAGATCAGCTATTTACATACATACATTGCAGCACCTTACATATGTTAGCATATTAAAAGATTTTTTTTTTTAAATCAGCCAACCTCTTTAACCCTTTCATTCCTCCTTCCTGTGCCCAGGTTCCGGTTACTTCTATTTATCCAGTGCTCTTAAAACAACAATTTTCCAAATTTTAACCTTATTGCTAACAGTTTTTTTTTTTTTATGTTTTTCTATTCCTGTCTTGTCTTGGAATTAGTGTTAGCATCTATTTATTGTTCTCCATCTCTGTGTTCATTTATTTGTATGCAAATATGCAAAGCTCTAGTCATTACATCAGTCAGCACAGTCAGTAACTCAGATTTGTAATAGAAGGTTTTAGAAATTTTGGAATGACTGTTAAATACTCAAAATTAAGAAGTGCAACTCCCCCTTTACATACACTTTCTTCTGATATTTCGGTGAATTGCATACATTATCTAACAAAATGCTCCTATGGAAATGGATATATGATAAAATTCTTGCTTCCCATAGCCACCACTAGAGGTAGATTAGAAGATTAGTATTGGGAGATGTATGCATTAGCTCCTAAGCTCCACCTTGTGGTAGCAGCAGGAAGGCAGAATGTTAACATTCCTGTGGGTTTGTTAGTTTAGACAGACAATAAGATACATTATGAAATTAAGAAGTACAGAATTTTGATCTATTTAGACAAAATAAAATAGTGATCACGGATGGAGATATACTTTTAAGGAGAGGTGCACAACCCTTTCTGGTCTAAGGGACACATTGTTGCACCACTCCCAATGGGTTGCATAAAATATAACTCCACATGGGACATAGAATATCCACAGAATATGTCATCCATGTCTGATAGGGAGAATGCTCCATCATGTAATTTATGGAGTTACAGAAACAGCTGCATACAACTACGATGACGAGAGCATGCGCAGCCTTCTCTGCTCTTCTTCTCCTTTCATTTACAGTACATGCTGTATGATAAGGCATGAATGTCTCAAATAGAAATATCATTTTAAAGTAGAAACCTAAGTAAAACTAATGCCCTGTGTAATGCCTAATGCCAGCCTGTAGGGTGATGAGAGAAAAGAGAATGCCAGTGATAGTCTGTACCAGGCATAACACAATACATAATACACAATAATTGCCTTACTGCTTAAAGTTGCCTAAAACAGAAGCCATACGTCCCCACAGTTCCCTTAATAACAAAGCCAGTCACTAAGTGTTCCCCAATGTAATGCCAGCCACACAGTATTCCCCAATGTAATGCCAGCCACACAGTGTCCCCAATGTAATGCCAGCCACACAGTGTCCTCCAATGTAATGCCAGCCACACAGTGTCCCCCATTGCCATGCCAGCCACACAGTGTTCCCCATTGGCATGCCAGCCAGACAGTGTCCCCCAATGTAATGCCAGCCACACAGTGTTCCCCATTGCAATGCCAGCCACACAATGTTCTCCAATGTAAGGCCAGTCACACAGTATTCTCCAATGTAATGCCAGCCACACAGTGTCCCCAATGTAATGCCAGCCACACAGTGCCCCCCAATGTAATGCCAGCCACACAGTGTTACAGTGTTACCCATTGCAATGCCAGCCACACTGTGTTCCCCATTGCAGCGCCAGCCACACAGTATTCTCCAATGTAATGCCAGCCACACAGTGTCCTCCAATGTAATGCCAGCCACACAATGTTCTTCAATGCAATGCCAGTCACACAGTAATCTCCAATGTAATGCCAGCCACACAGTGTTCCCCAATGTCATGCCAGCCTCACAGTTTTCCCCAATGTAATGCCAGTCACACAGTATTCTCCAATGTAATGCCAGCCACACAGTGTATCCCCCAATGTAATGCCAGCCACACAGTGTTCCCCAATGTCATGCTAGCCACACAGTGTTCCCCAATGTAATGCAAGCCACACAGTGTTCCCCAATGTCATGTCAGCCTCACAGTTTTCCCCAATGTAATGCCAACCACACAGTGTTCCCCAATGTAATGCCAACCACACAGTGTTCCCCAATGTCATGCTAGCCACACATTGTTCCCCAATGTAATGCCAGCCACACAGTGTTCCCCCAATGTAATGGCCCAATGGTTGGGGGCCACACAGGATGGTATTGCAGGCCACTGGATTCACACAGCTGCTTTAAGGGTAATCCCCATTGAATCCATGTCACAATCTGAGTTACATATGGATTTTGATGTGGATTTCCACTGCAGAAAATAAGCAGTACATATACCCATGTGAACATACCCTAACAATATTTTCACACAACTTAAATCCACTGCAGAAAGTTCAGTATCAGATGAGTAGCTGGAAGAAGGTAATATTTGGTATTGGTTGTAGAGGAGTTTTTACAAGTGTTTTAGAAGAGTTTTTGATTGAGGTTTTCCTGCTTCCCCTATGACTTCTATGGAATTCACAATAGTTTTTTCTTCTAGGAAGTAACCTGTCGCTTCTCAAGCGTTTTTCAAATCAGCTACTGAAAAAAAAAAAATTTACACTATGTGCACAAGATGGAGTGTTTTACATTGAAGTTAATGGGAAACTGTTGGTGGAGTTCTGATTCTGTGGCTTGCAGAAATCCATGTGCTTGTTGCCCTATTCAAATGAATGGAAGTGATTTTTAGTCCCCATCCTAAGGCACCCTAACGTTTTTGTTTTCCTATAAATAAGATTAGAGTTTTATATATGATTTGCTATATTATGCTTTTTATGTTTTAATTTGCTTTATTGCATGTGCAGGCATGAATGAGCAGACTAAATCTTTAATTTATACTGATGACAATCAGCAAACTGTAACAGAGAGAACTGAACTTCTTAAGAAACCAAGACGAAAAGATACTCCATACCATCTTGACTTGCCATTATTTCCAGGTAGGGACTATAAATTGGGAAATTAAAAATTTCAAAAACATTCTCCACCCAAAATTCAGACTTTACTTTGTTTCCCTAAGCACCTGTTCTATAGTTTACAAGGTGTTCATGAAATTCTTATGGATGAGGACCAATGTCATAGAAATAATGGAGTTTAGTCTCCAGTTACAGAAAAGAATGTAATTGTGTTTCAGGATTATGTTCACATGCACTGAAATGTCCATTCCATAGACCTGAATTGGGTAGTTTCTGTAGTATGTGCAAGCTTTTTTGTATTCTCCATCCAAATGAATAGATCTTTCTATTTATTTATTTATTTATTTATTTATTTATTTATTTATTTATTTATTTATTTGTTTTATAGCACTACTATATTCCGCAGCGCTTTACAGACATTAGCATCAGGCTGTCCCCAGTGGGGCTCACTTTCTAAGGTCCCTCTCAGTATGTCTTTGGAGTGTGGGAGGAAACCGGAGTATCTGGAGGAAATCCACACAAACACGGGGAGAACATACAAACTCCATGCAGATGTTGTCCTTGGTCGGATTCGAACCCAGGACCCCATTGAGCCACCGTGCTGCCCTACAACAAATGGGTCATGTAGGAACCTACTCGTAAAGGGTGTATCATTTTATCTTAATGGTTCCTCAAAGGCTGGATTCACATATGCAGTTTTGATGGAGTGTTTTGGGTGAAACACAGGTGTAGACATAAGAAAGATGCCTTTCATTTAGACTTGTATCACACATGGGGTTTTTTGCATTTATGAAAGGTTTTGCATGTCATGGTGTTTTGGCTGGAGTTTTTTTTACTGCATGTCTTAAAAAAAAAACACCTTGAGATGTTACACGGAAATCTATGGGAAATATTAAATGCATCACTTTTTTGTATTTGAGTTTCTTCACCCCGGGGTGTGTTTTGTAAGTCAAAGATATGGTCTAGGTCTGGTGGTAACAGTAAAACATTCTGGATAAAAATGTCTCACAAGTGCCTAAAAAGGCTTTTTGAGGCTTTTTTGGCAACAAAAAATGCACAAATCTGTAGCATCCTTATACTTTGCTTAAAAAACTTTCCAAAACTGCATCAACAATGGTGGCCATAGACAGTAAGACAATTTAGCAACCCTTGAACATTCTTGGTGATGGCCTAGTGGTTCCAGACCAACTGTAAAAGTGATCAGATGGTAGACCTACTGAAAAATGCATTATTGGTTTTGGGAATTCTTTAAATCTATGTGTACTTAAACATTTTTTAAGGTTCCCCAATAAGTGAGAAAAGGGGTTAATCAGAATAAATCTCATCTGAAAAGAACAAGTAATATTTAGGAATTTTTAGATGTAGGGGTGGAGATAGTATAAAGGTGGCCATACTCCCCCCAAAAAACCTTTATTTTTTTAAATGTTCCTTTTTGGTAATATTCAATCAATCTCTTCTGGAAAAATGTTTTGGGGAAAAACGTGTTATGGGCTAATGCGAAATAAAGAAAATGATTTGCTTTTGTTTAGAAAGGAGAAAATAATAGCCTGGTGACAAGAGCACTAGATAATTAGGAACAATGAAACTTTGACAAGAGCTATAAAAGAAGAAAGAACAATCAAGCTGCATGCCAAATAAGCCATAGAATCAGAGGAGAACAGCAATTGTTATGCATATATAAAGCTTACAGATCTGACAGATCCAACAGAACAGGGTGACCCTTTGTTCCTGCCAATAACATTAAGTAAAATCAAACAGCACAAATAGTAAAAGAATAAATATTGTAAAGTCTAAGGGTGAGTCAAAAATGATCCGCACTTTGGCTGTAGCATTTATTTTAATCAACTTTCAGAGAAGACAAATACATCATTTTGTGACATAATCTCAATGCTTTTCAATACACTTTGTCCATCTGTCAACCAGCTTTCGTATTTCCCAAATACACCACTCTCTTCAACTCTTCATCAGATGGAAATATTCGTCCTCCTAGGACCACATAATCCACCGTCACTCATCTATCCAACAGGATCACGTGAACTCAATGTTGTCATCGGTCGTGGACAGCTCCTTCTTCACGGCTGACACTTTTTTGACCTTGAACTACCTATCCATATACACTTCTTTGTGACAAAACACTTTCTTCTTACTGTGCACAAAGTGTTCAATAATATCGACACCAGAATTACCCTGTGACCACAAAAAACAAATCACTGCACGCTGCTCTTTTATGCAAATCCTAAGTGGGACAACCATTGTTTCTCACACCGCAGTCATAAATGATCTGACGTAACATGTTCGGACCTGCT
Source organism: Rhinella marina (assembly GCA_900303285.1). Taxonomy (NCBI): domain Eukaryota; kingdom Metazoa; phylum Chordata; class Amphibia; order Anura; family Bufonidae; genus Rhinella; species Rhinella marina. Next base: position 249,548 of record ONZH01029469.1, on the reverse strand, counting down.
CAGCAGTGACTAGGGAGATTATATTGAAAAATGATTTATTTGTCTTTTCTGAAAATTGATTAAAATAAATTCTACAGCAAGAGTGCATATAATTTTTGATGGGAATGTTACTATTAAACATATTCTCTACTCTAGGCCTCCATGGATATTACCACTGTCATGAACTCACCTGGCGGTGCTCCCGTGGCAGGTCCCATCACTCCCGTAACTCCATGGCAGTGCTGCTGGCATCGTTCTGTTCCCATGGTAGCAAGCCTCACTGACATGGGAGCTTCTCAGTCTATCACGGAGCAGAATAGTAGGATCAATTAGGCAATGGCATCAGCACTGACCTCATCTGGTATTTGACCCTGTGTTTGTATTTAGTCTTGGTTCTAATGTATCTGTCTGGTTTGGCCTGTCTGCCATTACGTTTATTACTTTCTCCATTTGTATTTTGCCTGATAGGCTCCAGCACCTAGTTAGGAAGGGACTGTCGTCCAGTTGCGGGTAGTCCCTTTAGGACTGATTTGCAAGTAGGTAGAGACAATGGTGTGGGTGAGTTTAGGACTTCACCATTCCTTTACTGTGATAACCACCAGTCAGAGATGCACCATCCATGAAGCAAGTAAACAACTGGTGGCTTAATGTGTGAAATCCATGTCACAGGTTCTCCTTAACCATTCATCCCCTAGACCCTTGCAGTAGTCATGAAAGACATAAAAAAAAACTAAAATAGTTCTTGGGTTGTCCTTTTCTGGCATTAGTCATATGTTAGTTATATCTACACTCCAGTCCTCAACATTGAAATTGCCACACCAAGAAGGAAAAGTCGTGGAATTATAGAATCCCAGGATTGACAGACATGTTAATGATATGCAAATGATAAAAAAAATAGAAACATATATTCAAAACATCTTGATTTATTTAGTATTGTGAATGAGAATGCAGAAAAACATGAACTTGCATGTGGTACTTTATGTACAGAGCTTGGTTCTGGTGCTGTCATTTTGTTATTGCCTTGGCTGCGTTTTATGTTATGAACTTGATGTTGTTTTTATGTTATTAGATTTATTTTATTTAGTTAGTTCTGATACTGTTTTTAAGATATGAGCTTGGTTCTGATGCTGCATTTGTTATTAGATTGGTTCTGGTGCTGTATTTATGTCATGGCCTTAGTCTGATGCTGTATTTGTTATGAGCTAGGTATTTATTTTATGCCTTAGTTCTGATGCTGAACTTATGTTATTAGATTGATTCTGATATTGTGTATATGTTATAGCCTCGGCTCTGGTACTAAATATATGTTATGAGGTTGGTTCTGAGACCGTTTTTATGCTACGATCCTGGCTCTGGTACTGTATTTATGTTATGGCCTTAGTTTTGGTGCTAGAATTATGTTATGAACTAGGTTCTGGTGCTGTATTTATATTATGCGCTTGGTGCTGGTAATGCGTTTATGTTATGGTCTTGGTTCTGGTTCTGTGTTTATGATATGAGCTTAGTTACAGTAGTGTATATATGTTATGATCTTGGTTCTAATGCTGTATTTATGTTAAAACTAGTATTGAGGGAAGCGGGTTTGGACTGCTCTGTCCAGACCCGATTTATTCCTAAACGATGTATGGGCTCCACTGCAGGCAATCTTCTTATCGCCACCAGTAACACGAGTCTTGTTTAGTCTCGTGCCTGTGCCATTACAGTTTATTTCTCCGCATACATTAATGTTTCAAAACCCGAATCCCTACTTGGGTTTGTGGCTTGCGCCCTGGTCATTAACGACCCCTGGTTTGGATTCGGATATTTGGATACATTCACATATTATGAACGAAGCTTAGGAACATATTGGGTTTTGACAGAGTCGTCCGAGCCAGCTTTGCTCAACACTAGTTCTAACCTTGGATCTGGTTCTAGAAAATGTTTTTGAAAATCTGTTGGAAGATGTCGATGGTATATGTGTCTATGTCTGGCCACCCAGTGGCTGTGATGTGCATTGCATCCTGTTGCATTTATATTGTGAGTCCTTAACAAAATCCAAGTAAGTCCAAGTCTAATTTTAAGTTTGGCTTCCACGGTAGATAGCTGTTAGCCAAATGCTGTCCCTCCCACTTGGCAAAGCATGTATGTGTTGTCAATGAGAGGCGGATTGACCATAGACCCTACAGGGAAATTTCCCGGTGGGCCGATGCCTGGAGGGCGGCCCAAGCCCTCTTGAACTCAACTGTATTACCATCCTCAGGATGGAGATACAGTTGAATACAGTATATTGTGCTGTATTGTGATATTTGGTTCTGTTGGGGCAGTATTTTGTGCTGCACTGTGGTATTGCAGGCCCTGCCTATGTGTGTTGTTTTTTGTCAGTTTAGACCTGCCTACAACATGGGGCCTCTTTTAGTTTTTTTTTTTCCAGGGCCACTTTAACTTCCCAGTCCACTCCTGGTGAAGAGGGAAGAAAACTTCTGCCAGAGGAGAACGATAGTCATACAGCTAAAGACATGTCGGTTGGTTTGTAACAGATCCTAATGGGATTCATTGTTTCTTGTTTGCTTTGCTTTCTTATTTTACTTGGTACAATAATCTGCTCATCAAGGCCAATGAAAACCTGACCAACCTAACATTTCTCCTACTTTTGTTATGCAGACATCACGTGTTAGATATTTGTGCTTTCTGTCCAACTCCCTTTAATTGTGTGTCTGGCACAATTACAGAAAACATTAATATTTTTGCATTAATGTTTGATAACTGTATGATAGCTAGTCACCATTTTATCCAAGACGAGCCTAGTCATTCCACCGAAGCATCTTTAATTCATGATGTCTGAGATACTCTGCCCACTTGTAAATGAATTGCATTAGTAAGCCTGGAACTTATTTTCTGTGTTGATCTACGAGTATAGCACTTTGGCAGCATTTATCTGATGCCTACAGTTGTGTATATTATCACCTGTTGGATAACAGCTTTATATAATTTCAGAAAAATGTATCTACATTATTAATGTATCGATAATGCCTGAATGCCTGGCCATTAGAGATGAGCGAACATGCTCGTTACGAGTACTGTAGTGCTCGGCTCCCCTGCGCAATGCCCGCAGGCATTGCAGATCCGTCCTCAGCTGCATGTAAGTCAATGGGGACGGATCGTTTGGTATGACACTCATACCAAATGGATCCGTCCTCCTCACACGACTGAAAGTCAGTGGGGATGGATCCGTTTGGTATGAGTGTCATACCAAACAGATCTGTCCCCATTGACTTACATGCAACTGAGGACGGATTTGCAATGCCTGCGGGCATTTGTTCGTAACGAGCACGTTCGCTCATCTCTACTGGCCATAGATATTATAAGGCATTGGTCTACATTTACAAAACCATTTACACCATTTTATGATGTAAGCCACCCCCCCCCAAAAAAAAAAGGTGGCAAATAGTTATGTGCCCATTGACAAAGATGCTAGTCACAGTAAATATAAGCCATTCTATCAGCGGTAGAAGACCAAGATGCAAAAATTACAAGATCATGGTGTTGTCTCTAGAACAATGGTTGATTATTACTAAGATTATAACAGTTCATCCCGAAAGTGTATTAGGCCCTAGTTTGCACAAAATATATCTAGAAGGAGAAAGTAAAAAGTGAACTAATGGCCACCATGTAAAAGTCCAGATAATAAAGCTCTACAAATTGTTTGCTACAGGTTTAACGCCTTAAGGACATAACTTATTTTGGACTTCAGGATGTGAAAATTATTTTTGTTTTTTCAGGATCTAATAGCTGTACTAAAATGTCAGACCTAGGAGTTTGCTGGCTGCTATGACAACCCACTGTGTAACAGGTGGCCAATGGGTTGACAGAGGAAGTCCCTTCCTTCTTTCTAACCACTTAGATATTGCAGTTGCTATTGACCGCTGCATGCAAAGGTTAAGCATTAGAGTAGGGTGACAGCTCTATAATATAGCCTATTCTGTGACAGCTCCTGTGCCCTTGCTATCACTGTGTCATACATTTATGTCAAATTAAGGAAACAGCATAATTCCCATAACGTATCTCAATAACCTGTTTTTTCACATTTTGAAAAGCCTTGTTAAGCATTGTGCTGAAAAAAAATCCCCCATCAATCTGCACTCAATACACAATAATGAGAAAGTGAAAACAGAATTTTAGCACTAGGAGCCTCCCATTTCTCTTGATCATCTTCCTACACCTGTTCACCTACATCTTTCTATGCCTGTAGTAAATTAAGTTGATTGGACATGATTTGGAAAGACACCCCTCTGTTTATATAAGTTCTCACAGCTGACAATGCATATCAGAGCAAAACCAAACCATGAGGAGAAAAGAACTGCCAGTAGAGACAGGATTGTGTGAAGGCACAGATGTGGAGAAGGGTACAAAAAATTCTGCTGCTCTGAAAGTTCCCAAGAGCACAGTAGCCTTCATAATTTTTAAATTAAAGAAGTTTGGAACAACCTGGACTCCTAGAGCTGGCTGCTCTGCCAAACTAAGTAATCAGGGGGAAAGGGTCTTGTTAAGAGGGGTGACCAACAACTCAATGGTCATTCTGGTTGATCTCCAAACATCCTCAGTTCTAAGCGTCATGTCTGGAGGAAACCAGGTTCTGCTCATCATCTGCCCAATACCATCACTACAGTAAAGCATGGTGGCAGAATCATGCTATGAGGGTATTTTTCAGTGACTGGGACAGCCACTGAATGAAGGAAAGCTGAATGGAGCAAAGTACAGAGATATTCGTAATGAAAATCTGATCCAGAGAGCTCCGGACTTCAGACAGGGATGAAGGTTCACCTTCCAACAAGATAATGCCCTAAAGCACACAGCTAAGACAACACAGAAGTGGCTTAAGGACAACTCTGTGAACTTCCTGATGTGGCTCAGCCAGAGCCCTGACTTTAACCCAATCAACCTTCTTTGGAAATACCTGGAAATATCTGTCCACTGATGGTCCCCATCCAACCTGACAGAGCTTGAGAGGATCTGTGGAGACCAATGGCAGAAAATCCCCAAATCCAGGTGTGCAAGTCTTGTGGCCACATACCCAAGAAGACTGGAGGCTGTGATCACTGCCAAAGATGCGTCAATTAAGTCTTGCATAAAGAGTCTGAATACTTATGTCAAAGCAATATTTTAGTTGTTTTTTCTTTTCAATAAATTAGCAAAGGTTTCAAACATTCTGTTTTTATTTTTTCGTTATTGGGCATTGAGTGCAGAATGATGGGGAAAATTTTGATTTTTTCCCCCCTAAATTTTAGCATAAGGCTGGAACATAAAGTGAGAAATAAGTGAAAGTGACTTAAGACTTTCCAAATGCATTGTAAATGTATGGCATCGAGAGGGAAAGGGTTAGATTTAGTCTTATGTTAGTATAATTTTGACAAACCTCCTGTAGTATCTCAAAATTGTTGTGAGGGTCAGGTTGACTTTGTTGAGAAAACCTTAAGTAAATCATTGATCTAAATACGATAGGACACGACAGTCAGTCTGGTTGTAAAAGACTATGTTTAATGTGATCTGCATCTGTTCATTCACAGGGGTTACACAGATGAAAAAACAGGAAGAGTTTTCTTTTCTCGAGGAAGAAGAACAGAACGCTGAAGATGAAGAATGTGACCATTGAATACATATGCCGCCATTTTTTATTACTCATAAGAACTATAATTGCAGACTATTTCGTCATCCTCTGATAACATATTGGGAAGTATTTGTTTCTCAGAATTGTATCGGGTGGTTTTTATAAGAGGGATTTCTTCCATGAACTGTAGAGCATCGGTACATGACTTCTTCATAATCAGATACAGAGTGAACGCACATACATGATGCCACATCCTCCAGATTTGCTGTAGTACTGGATTAACTTTATTATTCCTGCTAACCGGCTAACAAATGCTTGCAGTGAGAAGACAATCATCTGTAAATAGTACAAATAATAACCAATGTAAAAATAAATATTTAGAAAAAATTAATATTGTTTTCATGATTTAAACAAAGAGATGAATACAGGTGATACCAGGTCCAAACTTCCTTCTTCCTTTCTGTGGAACCAGAGTTTTCTTATAGCTACACTATATAGTTTTGGCTACCTGCCACCACTAGGAGGAGCTCTCGGTTTCATTCTGTAAATTGTGATTTGTTGTTAAAGGGGTTTTCCAATGGGCCAAAAAATTAAACCTTGTTGAAAAGTCTTATTTTTTCCTTCCTGACATTTTGGAGTTGTGTTATGATTTTTCGTTTCCTTGTTTCTGATCTGGATCTAGAAAGCCTTCGACTTCAGTTTCTTGGTCCAGCAGCATGCCCCAGAAAACGACCAATCCTATCAATTGTAGCAGCTCATTATTGTGCTCCTGATCCACCCACCCTGTGTACTGCTCTCCCCGATCCATGTTGCATCACAATGTTTTACCTTCATTCTATATTGAGTATTGCAGATGTAGTGCTGGTGGAATGGATGCAAGGGGGAAAGATTGACACAGTAAAGGGGGCTGTTATGCTATGGGAAAGGCATCAAAAACTACACAATTTTTGGCCATGCTGCCCAACGCTCAGATGACACAGAAGAAAGAAGAAATGCACAAAAAGAGCTAATTTAAGAACATATATACACCATATGGAAGAAAGTATTGGGACACATACACATTACACCTACAGGAGCTTTAATGACCTCCTATTCTAAACCCATAGGTATTCATATGGAGTTGGTCGCTCATTTGCAGCTACAATAGCTTCCACTCTTCTCAGAAGACTTTCTACAAGATTTAAAAATGTGTCTGTGGGAATTTTTGCCCATTCATTCAGAAGAACATTTCTGAGGCCAGAGACTGATGCTGGACAAGAGTTCCTGGCTTGGAATTTCCATACTAGTTCAAAGGTGTTTGATGAGGCTGAGGTCACGGCTCTGTGCAGACCAGTTAAGTTCTTCCACACTAAACTCACCCAACCATACTTTTGTCGACCTTGATTTGTGCACTCTGGCACAGTCTGACTGGACAGAAAAGGCCCTCCCCCAATCTGTTGCCACAAAGTTGGAAGCATACAATTGTCTTGCTATCCTGAACCATTAGAGTGGTTATCCAGTTATTAATATTGGTGACCTATCATCTGGATAGGTCTTCAATGCAAGATCCATGGGGGTCCAACACCTGGGATGCCTGGCAATCAGCTGTTGGAAGAGGCCAACACTCTGTGCGACCGTGAGACTTCACCATACATCAGTAACATGGCCTAGTTGCATCTCAGTCACATTAAAGTGAATGGGGCTGAGATGCAATACCAAGCGCAGTCACTGTACAATGTACAGTGCAGTTCTTGGTAAGCTGCCAGGAGCACGGTGGTTTCCTAAGGCAGAAGACATTTCCACTGCTCCAGAGTCCAATCATGGGTGATGCAAGGCTTGCATGCAGTTAGGAAACCATACCATTTAGCTCCCGGCACACAGTTTTTGAGCTGATGTTAATGCCAGGGGAGCTTTGGACTTTGCAGTTATTAAGTCAGCAGAGCATTGGTAACTTTTATGTCCTATGTGTCTCAGCGACCCTATTTTTTTACTTTATATGTTATCAACTTTGTGGATGGGTTACTGTGGTTCCTAAACATTTCCACTTTACAGTAATACCACTCACAGCTAATGAAATATTTAAGAGAGAAAAAATTTCACGAATTGACTTTCCTATTACAGTACAAAGCTAGAATTCAGTGCACCCTTCAGAACAAGCTATTCTTTAACAAATGTAAATGAAGACTTCATGGATGGCCAGAGGCTGGATTTTATACACCTGTGTGAATGAAAGACCTGAAGTGTGTCCCAATACTTTTGTCTATATAGTGTATTTCCAGTGTGACTTTGAGGTACAAGAATGACCCTGTTTTTTTCCAGGTTTGCTTTGTAAATAGGTGATGTCATACAGTGAAATTAGCTATAATAAATATGATTCAGTATTATCTGTCTGCAAACTACATAACTGTGTGACTAGGATATTTCTGTTCATTGCTAGTGATATTTATTTTAATCATATGACGCATCATGGGTTATTAGGAGTTGTAGTCAACAACAAAGGTGCTCACACAAGAAAAACTGTCATAGAAGCTTCTTTTAATAATTTATTTTAAGTATCTATTCTCCAGTAACTTTGAATTCCCTTTTTCTCTCCGATTGCTGGCCTAGATCTCGAAAAAAAAACATTATCTAGATCTTAGGGTCTCACGCATATGACCTCAAATTCTTTGGGCCATGCTTTAGGGCCATGTATTTGTGACTTATGTAACTATAACACACAGGGATTTTTTTGTACAGATTCTCATTGCATGTCATTAATTTAAAGGGGTTGTCTCATCTTGCCTAATGGGGGCATATCGCTAGGATATGCCCCCATTGTGTTATAGGTGCGGGTCCCACCGCTGGGACCCGCACCTATATCGAGAACGGGGCCCCGAAAGCGAACGGGGGCGCACTGCGCATGCGCAGCCGCCTCCATTCATTTTCAATGTGGCCGGCGAAGATAGCCGAGCGCTGGCTCGGCTATTTCCGTCGGCTTCATAGAAATGAATAGGAGCGGTGGCCGCGCAAGTGCGGTGCGCTCCCATTCATTTCTATGGGGAGCCGGCTTGGTGGTGGCCGGACCGGAGTCCTCCAGCCACCACCTTGCGGGGCCCCGTTCTCGATATAGGTGCGGGTCCCAACGGTGGGACCCGCACCTAGAAGACAATGGGGGCATATCCTAGCGATATGCCCCCATTAGGCAAGATGAGACAACCCCTTTAAGGCATTGGAGAATAAAGAGGCATCATGCCTTAGCACCGAGTACCTGGCATGTAGTATGGACCCATATGAACTCAGTGTGCCACCATACTGTATTGCTATGCAGCATGCGCACAAGCTCTCAGGCTCACACATGAAAACTATTACATCTACAAAATTTCTAAGCAATTAAGGAAAGCAGGATTTGGCTATATAAAGTAAATATATAAAAAGCTAATAACACGTGTAATGCATGTAAGGTATATGACATATATATACCACAAAGTATAAAGTACAAGTACCATAAACTAAACTAGTTACTTCTGACCACCCACTGTCCAGCACTCCAACACACATTTTGCTGTGGTAATAAAATCAATATGCTATTAGGATGAATTTGTCTATAGTGTGGCTTTTTATATACTGTACATATACACACCGGACAGAACGACTGCCGGGCCTGATCTGAGAGAATGTTCTTGATTAGCCACAGGAGTTGGGGTTCCACGGGACAACGGGGTTTGTGAAGAAGTTGTCTCAGTGGGGGGCCCATAGCAAATATTTGCTATGGGGCCCAGTCATTTCTAGTTACACCACTGCCTTTAGTATATCTAACATTGGAGAATCTACTTCATAGGTAGGCATTATATTTGTTAGCTTTCTGCCTTTAGACACCATGAGAGCTGAGCTCATCATCAGTATCATGAATGGCTGCCTCTATGGTATATTCACTCTTGGGTGGAGCTGAAATTGCTGATTTTTTTTGGGTAACCAGATTTGATAAATCTTCCCCACAGAACTTGTACCAATTTCAATCCAGTAATCTTTTGCCAAAGTGAAACAGATTAAAATGACAATTTTAATAAAAAAGAAACACGCCAATCAAAATGAGCAAAGTTTTATTAACAGTCTGAAAAAGTGAAAAGATGATGTCCACAGGGAAACAACCAAGAAGAACAAACAGATTTCCCTAGTGTCAAAGTTTTTGGAAAAAATTATAAAGGAAATGAGTGCATAGGTCAACAAACTATTTACATGCGCCTGATATTTACATATCTTGTGTATAAGTGATATAAATTATCATCTACTACAAAAATCCCATCAGTTCACTGTATGGGCTGTGTCTTGATTTGTGTTGTTGCGTTTCCTAGTTTTCTAGTTCTCTAAACCTGGGTCATGAAATCTGAATATATACTACCCTTCATTTCTCCAGTATTGACGTAGCCATGCCATATGTTCTTGTGCTCTTCTGTGCGAACTCTTGGAACCTGCAGCTGGTTACCATTGATTTTTATGGTTTTCCACAGTCCACATTCAGATTTTAAAGTTCTCTTTTGCCTTCTTCGTTGTTGTTTATTGATTTTGAATTTCTTTCTACAATGAAAAAGTGAGAATATTTGTAAATCATAAAAAACAATGATGGACATTTAATAAGCAGATTACTGTCACAAACATGGAGTACATGACATACTAAAATTAGGACTTGTTCACATTTTCTTTGGAGGCTTTATTACAGGCCTCCATTGCAGATTCCATCAAAAAGACTGGACAAAAAAAGTCCTGCATGCAGTTTTTGTCTGGTGAAAAAGACAAGATCCCAATCAGCTCTGTTCATGTCAGTTATGTGCCTAATCTGGCACTTCCGTCATTTTTACTGTGTTTAACAGAAATATATAGTGGTGGTGTGAACGCATCCTTGTTATGTCTTTTAGACACTTTTTGTGCCTACCTCAATAGTTTTAGAAGGTGTCTACAAAAAGATGCATAGCATTACAAAATCAATGGACAGGTGATTAATATATGGTCACTGCTGTCGCCATGGCTGGGACCTCCACAATCACTAGGACACGGGTTCCAAACTCTCTGTTCTTTGTCACTGCACAACCACAGCAAGGAGGGGTTTGAATGGATTGGTGGTCACACATATGGTTAGCCGGTCCATTCAATGTCTATGAAGCTGATGAAAGTCAGATGTGTACAATGTTAGGTGGTATCTGTCAGCCTTCAGCTATCCTCTCATTGTATTCATGAAGTGCACCTTGGAACCCCCATTGTAGTGATTGGTGGCGTAACTTGTGCACATAGTATTAACGTCCATATGGGATTAACCCTTTAAATCTTTCAATGTGTTACCTTGGCCTCTTACATTTCAGTTCCTGCCAATAAGTATCTTTGCACCTCCCATAGAAGTCATTTATTTTTCCACAGACATATTATACGACTGAGCAGAACTGTGAAGATTCCTCGTGAATCAGCCTGTAGACTGCAGGCTGCTGTTTGAGACAGTCAGTAATCTGTGAATGAGATCTAGATTCTAGAATATAGGCTGCCATAAAGGGTTTGTTGATCAGCTGACAGGGATGCAATAGAGAAATGGAATCGCTATTTTATTATCATCTGCTATTCTACTGTTCTAGGACCTGCATGTAAGTTGAGGACATTGGGTAATTGCTAATTTAGAGTATACTAATGACTATGTGGACAGCATCAACCCTTAAACACAAATCAACATTTCTGAATAAATTCAGCACGAACACTTTTATCCTGCTCATCTGAAGACTGTTCCTGGGAAGTTCTTTCTTAAGAAAACAGTTTTAACATCTCATTTCACAATTTCAACAATATCACTTCAAAATGATTCTATTTTCAGGAACTTAGGACTAAAAGCGGCGATGACATCAACGATTTTCCATCTTGGCCTTGGCCTTGTTCACGTAAAATAGGTTTCCATTTGATTCAGCAATAGGCGGTAGTTTGCTCACAGAAGGTAAGAGGTAACTTGACTCCTTATCAATCATATCAATGTGTATTCCTCAAGCACTAATGGACTGCAGATGGCTTTTTGTCTCCTTGATAATTGCAACAGAGCACATTAGCCTATAAGTTTAAATGCCAAAGAGCCTCTTTAGAGAGATTTGCACTTTTCCAGACCAGCCTTGAAGCACTGATGGTTTCTCATTACAGTCTCTCCTTCTGCCTAAAGTCTACCTTCTACTCAGATCTAAGCAGCCTAATTATAGAGCCATATGTCACTTTTATAGTTCCTTCTTTATGAAAGGAAATGATATCTCGAATACAGGTTTTATGACCCTGGGTCAAGACGGGAATATGATCTATTGTTGTGTGTCACCACTTCTTAATACCTTTACGCATCATCATACTGCACTAATGTACTTTAAAGGATGACTGGTAATTGTCTTCATTAGTGCAAAGACTTGATCACTACAAATCTTCCAATCTTCCTTTATTAATAACATTACTTGTAGGCCTCTTATGACAACACTGGACATTTAAGGGGTTTGGTACTGTCACAGTGTCACATGGTCCTAAAAGTGAAGTGTACTTTCAAACAAATTTGTAAAACTCAAAAGTACAGGTGACTACAAGGAACTTAATAGTTATGTATCTTAGCAGAGAAAACTTCCTTATACTTCCCTATACTTATACTTACGTAACAGAAGAGGACAGTGCACTGCTACAGATGGATCTGGATAGATTGGAGGCTTGGGCAGAGAAGTGGCAGATGAGGTTTAACACTGACAAATGTAAGGTTATGCATATGGGAAGGAATAATGCAAGTCACCAGTACATACTAAATGGTAAAACACTGGGTAACACTGACATGGAAAAGGACTTTTAGTGAACAGAAAACTAAGCCGTAGAAACCAGTGTCAGGCAGCTGCTGCCAAGGCCAATAAGATAATGAGTTGTATCAAAAGGGGCATAGATGCCCATGATGAGAACATAGTCCTGCCACTTTACAAATCACTAGTCAGACCACACATGGAGTACTGTGTACAGTTCTGGGCTCCTGTGAACAAGGCAGACATAGCAGAGCTGAAGAGGGTTCAGAGGAGGGCAACTAAAGTAATAACTGGAATGGGTGTACTACAGTACCCAGAAAGATTATCAAAATTAGGGTTATTCACTTTACAAAAAAAGACGACTGAGGGGAGATCTAATAACTATGTATAAATATATCACGGGTCAGTACAGAGATCTCTCCCATCATCTATTTATCCCCAGGACTGTGACTGTAATGAGGGGACATCATCTGCGTCTGGAGGAAAGAAGGTTTGTACATAAACATAGAAGAGGATTCTTTACGGTAAGAGCAGTGAGACTATGGAACTCTCTGCCTGAGCAGGTGGTGATGGTAAGTTCAGTAAAAGAGTTCAAGAGGGGCCTGGATGTATTTCTGGAGGGTAATAATATTACAGGTTATAGTTACTAGAGATGGGTCGTTGATCCAGGGAGTTATTCTGTTTGCCTGATTGGATTCGATTCCCCCTAAAGTGGGGAAAATTGCCTTATGGTGCCTCCACGCAATGCTTCTGAGGAAGGCTACCTCTGTAATATGACATGTGATTGAGTAAAGCACAATTACTGTATTTTTCATGGTAGCCTACAGATGACAAATGCCACTTGTATGACATTTGTCACAGATATCCAATAAACATATACATCATGAGCTTTCAATAGTTTTTCCTGACATGAATGTCATTATGGCCTATGTGTGACTGATTAATGAATTAATGCCATCCATTAATGTTATCCGTTTCATGGACAGGTCATGTAAAGCTGTTAGAAAGGTCATAACTTATACGTTAAATAGATGCCATTATAGCCTACGGGTGATGGACGCCAATGTTAGCTATCACACTTACTGTATGGCAGCACACAGAGATCCTGCAGTACCGTACTAAGGAACTGTACTAAGTCAGATTTGTTCTTTAAACTTTCTATTACTAATTTGCTGAGAAATTGTAGTAGTGTTCAATATGTTACATTCAAAAACAAAATAAACTACAACCTGTTATGAAAAAGTGTACACTTCATGAGGTGTAATGTTTTCTTGAAATGCGTTGTATGAAATTTGAAAAATATGACTTTTTTCAAGAAATAGCACCACTCTAACTAACAGACTGTGCCTGGTATTGCATGTATGGCCAATTGTGATATCCTTATACCTTATCATCTAGGTCTACTCTTTCTGGTTAGAGCATCCCACCCACCTGTCCCTCTATATTAGGATAGCAGGGTTGCCAACCATCCAGAAATTCATGAACAGTACTTAAAATAGGGGAATTTTTTCCAGCGTCTGTGAAAAAAAATAGGGGTGTTTGTAATGTTTTTGGAGGTTAGTGAAACTTGAGAAGGTCACTTTGATTGTAATTCTCAGCATTTTAGACTTCACAGTAGGCGCTTGTAAGGTGTTTAGTATAAGTGTCTGATCGATAGACATGTGTTACTTATAATCTTTATAGTTCATTATATTTTTCCAATTTGTCCATAAAAAGTGTTGACTGTCTGTGATTTTTTATTAAATTGTCCAAAAAAAAATTTTGATTGGCAACCGGGATCGCTCTTATGAGGGTGGCTATTCCGCTTTAGATAAGGTGAGTCTAGGGAAAGTCCACACTGGCATATTATCAAACACCAAGTATCCAGAGACCTTGGATCAGGGGTGTATTGTTTTTAACATTTCAAAAATATTTTTCGGGTTGCAATTAATAAAGGTTATGTTTTAGGGAGGGTTTTAGTTTTTCTCTGTGATTTTTTTTTTCTGACTGACCCCCAGAGTATCTGTTGCCTACTGATGGCAAACTGACCAACTCTGTGATAACATGTGACCATGTTGACCAATCCCTGGAATGTAATGTGATCCAGTATGTATAAAAGAGTTGTGATTACATTACTGTACATAGGTATCACTACGTATAAAGATCTAAACATAAAGACATGGTTTTTGAATAAATTGAATAATTAGGCAATTTTAGTTTTTTACATTTTAAACATAAAAAAACTTTACTTTTACATCCCCAAAACCCTTTAAACTGTATTTTGTACATAATTAATTTAACGTCATCTGGACAGTCTAAGTTTTGGTAAAGAATGTAATATTCGGGTACGATTTTATAGCGTGTTACAACTTCAGCCCTTAGTCACCAGTCATGTCACAGAGTACAGTTACATCCATTAAATACCTTAGTAACGAAGGGCGAAATATCCACTATGATGAAATGCTAATGTCAGGGCCGGGACAAGTACAGCACATGATCGGAGCGACGGGGACCTGAGCGATGGCGCAGGACCAATCTGACATATAGGCTACCTGCACACGGATGAAGGTTTCAAAACAGAATTTCCACTCTGATATTCATGGGGATTTTTCTGTGTTTCTGCACCAAATCCACATCTGTTAATTGCAGATTTTGCTGCAGATTTTAATGTGATTTTGCCCTGATTCATTGAAAAGGGTGAAATCCACACTAAAAATCTGCAGAAACAATTGACATGCTGCAGATTACTAAATCCACACGGCAGGTCAGTTTCTGCGCATGGAAAATATATGCAAAGTTCAAGGATAATTAATTACTACGTTCACTACCCCTGTTCTGTGACATCACTGTGGATTATCCTTGTGCTATGACATCATTGTGCATTGTCCTCATCCCTTGTCTGTGACATTACTGTGTGCAAAAGCCATTTCCCTATTCATGCATTGTGACATCACTTTGTGCATCACACCAATATCATAATAGGCTATTGCTCATCTGCTGTGACATCACTGTGTTTATGAGCATTATTTATTATCACTGTGCTGAGCTATCACTGCTTATTTTTGGGGTTTTGTGACATCATTGTATTTATTATCACTGTGGTGGGATATACAAGTCCAGTTTATACTATCCTCCATACACCAGTTCATCATAATGGACACTTTCCCATTGGACAATAGGGTGGTTAATGGCTGTAGCTGCGCTTAATAATTTGGCCCAACCTCTTTAATGCTGTGATGTCACAGAAGATGAATAATAAACAGTAATATCAAACTATAGAGATAATATTCTATAGAGAATATATGGTATTTTTTAATTGACAGAATGGTTCTTGGGCACCTTCAAACCCTTGGACTCAGATTCAGTTGCAATTTCTGCACCTTCCATAGTTACACCCTTGTATGGTGGTACTCCTACTGAGGCATGGGATTCAGCCAGTTCCCTCCAGTTCTCCAGATCCGGTTGTTAACCCCTTAGTGACCAGCCTGTTTTTGGCCTTAGTGACCAAGCGTTTTTTTTTCTTTTTTCATCGTCGTGTTCCAAGAGCTATAACTTTTTCATTTTTCCATCTATATAGATGTATGAGGGCTTATTTTTTACGGGACAAGTTGTAGTTTTTAATGGTGCCATTTTGGGGTACACATAACTTTCAGATTAACTTTTATTAACTCTTTCTGGGAGGGAAATGGGAAAAACTGCAATACCACCACTGCGTTTTTACGTTATAAATTTTACGGCGATCATTTTTCTGTATAAATTACAACATATATTTATTCTCTGGGTCAATACGATTACAATGATACCAAATACATATAGTTTTTTTGCGTTTTACTACTTTTTTGCAATAAAATCCTTTTTTTTAAAGAAAAAAAAGTTTTTGCATTGCTGATTCCCAAGAACATTATTTTTTTTATTTTTCTTTCTATGGAGTTGTGTGGGGGCTTAATTTTTGCGGGACAACTTGTATTTTTCATTGGTATCCTTTTTTAGTAAATGACGCTTTTTGATCGCTTGTTATTACGTTTTTTCGGTGGCAACTAAGAATAAATTAGCAATTCTGTCTTGTTTTTTTTAATTTTTTTTTTATTGTGTTTACCGTAGGGGCTCATTTTTGTGATATTTATGTAGTCCGGGTCGTTACGGACGTGGCAATACCAAACATATGGGGGAGATTTTTTTTTGCAATTTTTTTCATTGAAAAGCGTATTTTCAATGGAAAAAAATAATATTTTTTATTTTTTATTGGATTTTTTTAATAGAATAAATGTGTTTTTTTTTTACTTTTTTTTACCACTTATAGTCCCTTTGTGGGACTATTAACAATCAATATTCTGATTGCCTTTAAAATGCAATGCATTATCCCTATAGTGCATTGCATTTTAATGACAATGCTATTCAGAATTTGACCAGCAGGTGGCGCCAGAGAGGCGCAGCCTGCTGGTATCTACTCAAGGCTGGTCTGGGGCCTAGATCAGACCCCTGCCAGCCTTCCCACACATCGGCACCCTGCGATCGCTTTTGCAGGGTGCCGATGGGAGACAGAGGGAGACCGCTCCCTCTGTCAGCACATTACATGCGGCGGGCGCCATTGCCCACGGCATGTAAAGTGTTAAACAGCCCGGATCGGCACTCCTGCCGGTCCGGGCTGTTAGAGCAGGGCCGCGGCTATCATGTGAGAGCCGGGCCCGTGCTCCCCGCTGCACGGGAGACCCGTGCAGCGCTTAGATTGGGCCGCCGTGAAAAAGCGGCGGCCCAGCCTAAGGCCCCTTAGTGACCGCCGTAAAAAGGCGTATGGGTGGTCACTAAGGGGTTAAAATTACCGCGTTACCGGCCGAGTCCCGATCCGGTGCTCTGGCGGCGACAGGACAGCTGGAGATGTTCGCTTCCATTGCTTCGCTCGCCGCTGATAGTTTAGACTGATGTCATATACTGATCAACTACTGACCATGTGAACGTGGCCTTCAGAGGGATATTTCATTGCTGAGTATGAAGTCTGGGCAATGAGGCAGTAACCGCGATGCCATGTAGGATGACTCACAGAATTACAGGACAGACACTATATTGATTTTTGTCATGTGTAATCTAAGCTACCATCATATCCTGCAGTTTATGTAGCCCATGACGTCACCCCTTCCTGATTTTTATTGCGCTCCTATAGATTATTGCAGCATTTATTGTTTGGATGAGTCACTTAAAGCGTGAATAATTTAAAGCTCAGTTTATAGACGGGGTCCTTTATTTTTTATTTTAAAATGACGAAAGTTGTATAACATTCCATGCAAAAGAGTTTGCATAGAAAAAGTGTTATTTTTCATCCATCCCATCGGTTCTATTGCATTTTTACATTATGTTAACTTCCAAACAGGGGTGCACCTAGCCTTTCTGCTGCCTGAGGCAAATACTAAAACGATGCCCCCCCCCCCACCATGCCAATTTCTTAACTTAACCTCTTTGCCACAATAAAAGTGCTCATTGCCTATGGCCCTTCCGCTGCCCCCCTCTTGCCCCTACCTGGTGCTGCCTGAGGCGATTGCCTCACCTGGCCTCATTAGTGGTGCACCCCTGCTTCCAAATACACTACAAACTACTGTTGTTATATTCTTGTGATTATTAAAGGACTTGTCCATACATATTGTATATAAAGTCATGTTACTGTATAATAAAAAGCTATGAACATTTCCTATTTTCAAAATATTTGCTAGTTGTCAGTGTATGGAAACAGTGTTTTGCATTCATCCGTTACTTATTTACTCCTTATCATGCTGTCAATGGACAAATAACATGAGGTACTACAGGTTTCTATGTGTAGATATGTAAGGCTCTGTTCACATTTTATATTTCATGTGAAAAGATAAGCCAATGCATACCAGCCCAGTGGAAGACAAAAGGACACCTTCAAAAACAGTTCAATGCGCCAGCATCTATCCAGATGTTAAAACTTCTAATGAGCTTTATTATTATTCCAGCATTTCAACTCGTACAGTTTCAACTTATACAGGGGTCTTTCTGAAGCTTAACCCTTTCAGTACTGGAGGTTTTTTCGTTTTTGCGGTTTCATTTTTCTTCCCTATGTTCTATGAGCCCTAACTTTTTTATATTTTTGTTCACATAGCTGTATGGGGGCTTATTTTTTGCGGGACAAGTTGTACTTTCTAATGCCGCCATTAATCATGGCATAAAATGTAGTGGAAAGTGGTAAAAAAATTCCAAATAGGGGGGAATTGGAAAAAAACGCAATTCCTCCACTGTTTTACGGGTTTTGTTCCCACAGCGTTCCGTTTGCGCCAAAACTGACCCATGCCCTTCGTTCTCTGGGTCAGTTTGATTACAACGATACCCCATATGTGTAGGTTTGTTATGTTTAAATAGTGTAAAAATAAATGTAAACTTTGAAAAAAAATTATTTTTTTCTTACTTCGTCATATTCCGACCCCCATAACTTTTGTTTAGTTACATCCCCTGAGCTGTTTAGGGGCTCATTTTTTGCGGGACAATCCATAGTTTTTATTGATACCATTTTAGAGTGTGTGTGACTTTTTGACCACATTTTATTACATTTTTTTGGGTAAGAGAAGTAGTGAAAAAATGACAAATCGCCCATTTTGACCCTTTTTTCCGTCACGCAATTCGCCGTATTGGAAATTTAAAAAAAAAAAAAAGTATGGATGTTTTTGGTCATGGTAATACCCATGATGTTTATATTTATTGTTATTTATAGGTATTTATTTTTTAATTATACGGAAAGGTGGGTGTTTTAAACTTTTATATTTTTTTTATTTGTAATATATATTTTTAACTTTTTTTTTAAATTTTTTGTGATTATGTTAAGGCTCATATATGAGCATATTGATAATGTTTTTTAATTTTTAATTTTGAGCAATCAGGGATTTTTAAAACTCCATTTTAAGTCCCTTTTGCTCATTTCTTATCCAGGCCTGCCATCTGGTGGCCAAAATAAGAATTGCTTATTGAATTTCAGCTTTCACATTGTGTGCACATACCCCGATTGACCACATGGGGCGTCTGCACAACACCTGGAAGCGCGCACTTCGGGTTTTAGCGCTATTAGATGCCGTGATCTCACATGATCACGGCATCTAATGTCTTTAGTTACCGATCGTATATATCGGTAAGTAGCGGAAAATCTCTACTGTTTGAAACAGCAGAGACTTGTCGGCCATTACGCCCGCCACACATGCGAGCGGCCATCATGTTACCACATCACTCCAGCGCTGTACATGTACGGCGCTGGTAGCGAAAGGGTTAAAGGGGTTGTCCAGGTTCAGTGCTGATCCTGGACATATCTCTATCTTCCTTCACCCCTCTGGCCCCCTGATATGAGCATTTCAAGCTCTGATACTCTCCCTTGCCCTGCGCTGAAATGCCCTGATGCTCATGTCAGGGGGGCCAGAGGGGTGAAGATGGGAATATGGACAACCCCTTTAAAGGGAAGCTGTCACCATGAAAACACAATATAAGCTACAGACAGCATGTTATAGAGCAGGATTAGCTGAGCAGATTAATATAGTTTTTGTAGAAAAAGATTCAGTATATCCTGTAATTTATACATTTTATATTCCTGATTATTCTGGGCTTTGAAGTCCAGGAGGCGCTCCTATCAGTGATTGACAGCCTTCCCTCTATGACTGTATATATAGAAATAACTGTCAATGACTGATAGCTCCGCCTCCTGGACTTCAAAGCCCAGAATGAGTAGGAATTTAAATGTATAAATTACAGGATATTCTGAATCTTTTTCTACAAAAACTATATTAATCTGCTCAGCTCCTCCTGCTCTATAACATGCCGCCTGCAGATCAGACATCATGTTCAACATGACAGGTTCCCTTTAAGATTTCTGATTTTTTTTTGTATGTGAGGAATGGGGGAGAAGGATCTCCTCTGCTTTCTGTATGCAGTGTATGGAGGACATCATACCAGCTCAGGGACAGCTGAGAAAAAAAAAACAACTCACCTCATCCACTTGATCGCACTGCAGCAGCTTCTTCTATCTTCTTTCAGCAGGACCTGCAAAAGGACCTGCGATGACGTCACCGCGTTCACCACGTGTTGAGCGCAGTGACATCCTCACAGGTCGTTCTATTTTCATTTAGCAGGACCTGCAAAAAGGATCTGAGATGGCGTCACCGCGCTCACCACGTGGTAAGAGCGGTGACATCATCACAGGTCCTTTTGCAGGTCCTGCTGAAAGAAGATAGAAGAGACTGCCGGCAGCACCATCAAGTGGCATCGAACCCGAACCCGGGCTTCAGTGAAAAAGTCCAGGACCTGGACACCGTAATGTTTGGTACGGACCAGAACATGGCGGTACGGGTTCGCTTTTCACTACACAAGACACTCACTGCGCTAATACTGATGGTGGTAATACCTTGCACTGCCAGTTCTTTCCATCGCTCTTTGTTTTGCTGAATAATTTCCACCAAATTCTTTTTGAAATGTTGTAAATCTACAGTGGCCAAAGAGTAATCCATTGTAGAGCTGCCATCTGTTTGCGGTGTTCGTACGCTCTTCCTCTGTAAGTCTGTACCACGTCCAAAATCAGAGTTATTCAGGCTACAAAAGAAAAAAATGGGATTTACCTCAGTCGGGCACCAATACCTTTCTGACAAATGATAATATTACTGAGATCCCAAAGGTTGACTAATAGGGATACTAATACAGATCCATGTATAATGTATTAATGTGTAAATTGTGCAAAGTTTTACGCAGGTGTGGAAAAAATGATGCAAAGTGAGAATGCATTAAAAAATAGAAGTGTTAATAGTTTAAATGGGTTTTCCAGGATTTTACTACTGATGACATATCCTCAGGATAGGTCATCAGTATCTGATCAGTGGGGGTCAGACACCTGGGACCCCCACGATCAGCTGTTTGAGAAGGCACCGGCGCTCCCGTGAACGCTGCGGTGTTCTCTTAGCTTTTCCTAGGCCAGTGCATCATTCACATGGCCTAGGAGCAGCTCAGCCCCATTCAAGTGAATGGGGCTGAGCACAATACCAAGCACAGCCGCTGTACAATGTACGGTGATGTGCTTGGTAAGCTGCGAGAAGGTAGCGGCGCTCACAGGAGTGCCGGTACCTTCTCAAACAGCTGATTGGCGGGGGTCCTGGGTGTCGGACCCCAACAATCAGATACTGATGACCAATTTGAGGATAGGTCATCAGTAGTAAAATCCTGGAAAACCGCTTTAAATTTAAATTTCTTCTGCAGCAGGACAGTGACCCCAAACATACAGCCAATGTCTTTAAGAACTATATTCAGCTTAAAGAAGAATCAAAAGTCCTGGAAGTAATGAATGGCCCCAACAGTGTCCTGATCTCAACCTCATCAAGTCTATCTGGGATTACATGAAAAGACAGAAGGATCTGAGCAAGCCTACATCCTTGTGCTTAGTTCTCCAAGACATTTGAAACAAAACCTCCCTCCCGAGTTCCTTCAAAAATTTTGTGCAGTTGCACCTAGAAGAATTAAAGCAGTTCTGAAGGAAAAGGGTGTTCACACCAAATATTGATCTGATTTAGATATCTCTTTTGTGCATTCAGTTTGCATTTTAAACTATTAAAGGGGTTGTCTGAGTTATTTTTTTGTCCTTTGTATGTTTCTAACTAGTCGAATACAACAGCTTTTCCATACACTTTCTGCTTCTAAAGCTGCTGGTTTCTTAGATTTAACTCAGGGTCACATGACCTGTGACGTCAGCTTATCTCCCTGCTGTGTGATGTTTCGTGCACAAGCCTCAGAGATCAGATAACAGTCTGTACACCAGACCTCACTGGCCACGCCCCCCTGCTTTGCCGGGCTCCTGCTATCTGCTCTCTCCCTGGATTCCTTGAGATAAAACATTAACCCCTTCAGCCAGAACACACTGAAGGCTTTACAACAGCAGCTGCAGATGTAAAGCGACACAGGATCTGCTCTCCTCACCCTACAGACACAAAGCTGACTGGAGCTGATCTGGAGGAGATGCAAAGTACAAGTACAGGTAGGGGGGAGATCCTGTGTGTATCAGCAGTGTCATTGTACAGCTGGGACTTGCAGTCCTACACATACAACATGCTGCTGAGTATCCCAGAAGGCAGACATGTCACTCAGCACTTGTATTCACTCCCCTTACAGAGAGGGGGAGGGGCAGAGATTGGTATTACTGCATGTAAACAAAGGCCAGAAGAGAACCAGGGAAATGAGGAAATAGAGATTTTTTTGCCTAAAACTTGCTTAACTTAGTTATATATTGCTGCCCATCAGATTTAAAGTGCTATATTTTTTTTCATAACTCGGACAACCCCTTTAAACCTTCTATTTTGCAGCATTTTCCCACACCTGCCCAAAACTTGCTGTAAGGGCAGGTTGACAATAAAAGGTGTCTACAATATCTTGCTTTACTTTTGTTAGCTGCTTTGCTCTTTTTTAGCTCATTAGATCAAGCTACTTGCAACTAAATTACTTGCGACAAAAATATCAGGTGGTAAATGATAATGACACAGAGATATTAAAAAAAAGTCCAACCTAAAATCCTACAGTGTTGACCCAGAGGAAGAAAAAAAACCCTATGACTGAGCTGCCAATTGACTCATGTTAGGGGGATAAGTCCATCCAGATCACACTAAATCCTTGGATCAATGAGCCATCTCCAGTAATCTAGTAAATATAACTGACATCTGATATTATTTTTGTATATACTTTTATTGTAGTGTTCAGACATGATGTCTATTATCCAGCAGAATTCTCACATATTTTCACCTTTTGGAGAACACAGGCTGAAATAGGTGGCAAATGCTTATCAAAAACCTTAGAAAAACGTTGCCAGACAAGACGCATGAGGAACAAGTCACTGCGGTGGCTAGTCATGGGCTGCAACAGCACACATGAACCAGATGTTCAAAAGTGGGACCAATGGATGGAAGTGGAGGACCAAAGGGGCCAGAGCCCTGTGGAGGGAAGCAGGTAAGTATACTTCCCTCCATAGGTCCAATGACACGGGGGTATCTGGCCGAAAGGCCACCGAAGGTGGATAGACCATCTTTTGGAAATGCTTTCTATGGTTCCACCACTCTTACCAGAAAGAGCTTTTGTTTATAACAGGTATAAGATTTCTGTACTGTATGGAATAAAATGTAGAGGCCTTCTGGACTCATCACCACAGAGACCACTGATTGGTTGGCAGCAATCATATGTGTGTGTATATGGCATTTCATCACTTCTGGTCCAGCAGGGGGCGAGAAGCCGAGCAGAAAGTCATAATTGCAAGTAATGACGCAAAATCATATCAGACAATAGGAGAGAGCCCGGCCCAGGGGTATTTACGATTATATGAACAGATTTAACCTCATGTCTCTTTCTAAATGTCTGAATACATGCAAGATATACCTTTTACTTGATTAACAAGTCTAGCTTGTACAGAAACAATGTTTTATTTTAAGTAAGTTTTGATAGTAACTTTCAGAGCGCACGCACTACACATAACCACCACTTGGTGGCAGTATTGTATAGGAATAAATAGGTGACAAGGCAAAATAACAGCTTTTCAGAAGCGACAACTCTTAACAGTGACATGAATGGAAAGTAAACCGACAAACCTGGATTTATTGTAGACAGAATGATCAGCTTTTGCAGCTTCCTCTATAAGAGGCATAACAATTTTCTCGGTTGAATCAGTTAGAAGCGTGAATGTTGGCTCCACTATGAAGTCTATAAAACCTGCAAGTTGTAATAGAGCAAACAATATGATTGTACTGATCCATACACAACAGAGATAAATCAACTATAATAAATTCTATTTGAGATGAGCCAGTTACTGAAAAATTTGATTCGGCTGCTTCCCCAAATTTTACAAATAAATTTGCTTTGTGACAAATTACCTTGTCACGAAGCACGTTTCTTTGTAAGGTAAGTAGCGGTGCAATAGCAGGGTGCAGCTATTGCGCTGCTCCCCATCATTGTACCACTCAGATGCCGAGTAGCCAAGTATTAAAAAAATAATAAAAATCATACTTACCTGATCCATTTTCTTAAGACGGGCCGGCTGCCACCATCTTGCTTGAAGATCTGGTGCAAAATCTTGCACGGCCCGAGATGAAGTCATCAGGCTGGCCAGTGGGGTGATGTCATATGTCACCGCGTGCTGGATTTCATGCAAGATCTTCAAGCAAGATGGCAGCAGTCGGCCCGTTGTAAGCAAATGGATCAGGTATGTTTTTTTAAGTTTTTGTTTTACACTATTTCAGGTTCAGTACGAGGAAATTTGGCTTTGTGGCAAATCACATTTATCCTGAAATTCGGATCGGACTTCGATTTGCTCTCATCATTACCATCAAAATAATAATAGAGGGCATGCTGCTATGCAAACAAAACGTTTTATTGTAGTTGTCATTAAAGGGCTTTTCCCAAGTTATAAAGCAATGACATACTCTTAGGATAAGCCATCATTTTCTGATAACTTGGGACTCCATCCTAAGAATGAAGGGGCTGCATGGTTAATTTCGTTTTTGGCCTGTTCAAAGTTTTTTGCTGCACAGTAAGTGACCAGGAGACAAAAAACAATGTGAGCAAACAAGGTAAAAGCAAACCCCATGCAGTGGTCCTCAGAGGGTGGAAGTGGTAAGAACCAACAACCTGAGGGGGCTATAATTGGTTTTGCTATGTGTCCTCTTTATCGACCCCCAACTTTATATACTTATCTGGTGGTGAGAAGCAAATTTATAATGAAGCTATCAATTTTCTTGTTACATTTTATTTAAGTTTAGAGGCCTATAGTCAGTAACAGAATCGTGCCTCTTTTGCGGTGTCATGTGCAGCAAAATGTTGCCACAAATATTTCATGTACACTTCGCCAACATATACCATATTTTTCGCTTTATAAGACGCACTTTTTTCCCCCCAAAGTGGGGGGGAAGTGGCTGTGCGTCTTATAAAGCGAATAGAGCAGTATTACATGGCCGGCACATCGCAGGCCGTGCTGTGCTACATAGGCATAGCGGCCTGCGATGTGCCAGTGAGATGTAAACAGGGGCGCTATCAGGGTAGTAGCAGGGCCCGGCACAGTCACTGAAGTTCATTAAGCCGGGCCCCGCCAGAGCAGCCATCACTTATAAAGTGTATGGAGCAGCCCCTAGCAGTGCTGCTTTGCTAAACTAGCTTTAATTGCTTATCTGCAGTACTCACTATGCAGGCCGACAGCGCACGTCACTCACTTGCTCCGGCCCCGCCCACTTCATTAACCACTTCCAGTCTGCCCATTGACTATAAACGTCCTGGTAGTGGATCTCTATCTCTGAATGGACGTTTTAAAACGTCCTTGAACTTTGCCCCGTGTGTGCAGCACCTGTACATAGAAGCTCCATCAGGGGCGGACACAGACAGCAGAGGGCCCTTGTGCAAGGAATGTGTTTGGGCCCCCCCGCCGTTCCCAAACCAAATTCTCAACCTAACCTATGGTGTCCTAACATTACATACAGCAATACAAAACATACAGGGTAAGGCTACTTTCACACCTGCAGCACTAAGCTCCAGCCACCTGATTTGGCAGAGAATGCAAGAAATTGGCCGGACACAGACTCAGTCATGCAGAGGTTTGTGTCCTGCTGATTCTCTGCATTTTTGCCAGATTGTGGCCGGATCTCTGCCTGACCCCATTATAGTTAATGGGGCCGGCGGGCATTCTGTCTGCATCCAGCAGTGCCAGAGCCGGTGAATTCCAGAAGGCTGTTCTCTGCTGGACCAGCCTGCCAGAATCACTAACTCAGATGTGAAAGTAGCCTAATACAGGTCCACATACCTCCTACATCCAGTGACGTCTTCTTAGATGTAGATGTTCTCTTTCCTCATCTTTTCCTTTCAGACCAGACCGCCATGATGATTTCTTCCAGCCATCTCTTCTCTCTGTGGAGTTTGACAAATAGACATCTTAGATTCCTACTTTTCTATCATTCTTCCACCTTCTTGAACTCCTCATCCTGCCACTCCCCAATACTGTGCCCGCTGTGCTCCCCAAAACTATACTGCAGAAACAGTCCCCCTCAAATACTACCGCCTTCAGTAATTAAAATAACTGCACCCAGGAAAGTGTCCCTGACACTAAATTATAACCAAAATGTTCCCCAAAAATAACTGTGCTAAGCTGATAGTAATAGTCCCAACAATAGAAATTAGTGCCCCCGGCCAGCCAATGTCCCCATAGTGCCCTCATAATGTGCCAATGCCCCCTACTATGTACCCAAAAAACCCTCTTAGTGCCCCTATACAATGACCCCAATAGTGCTCCTCTCCCCCCCTTCTCCATAGTGCCCCCATGTCTGCCAGAATATAAGATAGGGCCCCCATAGTGATCCTCGCCCTCCATAGTGCCAGTATATATATAGGGCCCCCCATAGTCGTCCTCCTCCTCCAGAGTGCCCCCCATAATGCTCCCCCTCCATAGTGGCCCCCATAGTGCTCCTCCTCCATAGTGGCCCCCATAGTGCTCCTCCTCCATAGTGGCCCCCCATAGTGCTCCTCCTCCATAGTGGCCCCCCATAGTGCTCCTCCTCCATAGTAGCCCCCCATAATGCTCCTCCTCCATAGTGGCCCCCCATAGTGCTCCTCCTCCATAGTGGCCCCCCATAGTGCTCCTCCCCCATAGTGCTCCCCCTCCATAGTGGCCCCCCATAGTGCTCCCCCTCCATAGTGGCCCCCCATAGTGCTCCTCCTCCATAGTAGCCCCCATAGTGTTCCTTCTCCATAGTGGCCCCCCATAGTGCTCCCCCTCCATAGTGGCCCCCCATAGTGCTCCCCCTCCATAGTGGCCCCCCATAGTGCTCCTCCTCCATAGTGCTCCTCCTCCATAGTGGCCCCCCATAGTGCTCCTCCTCCATAGTAGCCCCCATAGTGTTCCTTCTCCATAGTGGCCCCCCATAGTGCTCCCCCTCCATAGTGCTCCCCCTCCATAGTAGCCCCCATAGTGTTCCTTCTCCATAGTGGCCCCCCATAGTGCTCCTCCTCCATAGTGGCCCCCCATAGTGCTCCTCCTCCATAGTAGCCCCCATAGTTTTCCTTCTCCATAGTGGCCCCCCATAGTGCTCCTCCTCCATAGTGGCCCCCCATAGTGCTCCTCCTCCATAGTGGCCCCCATAGTGTTCCTTCTCCATTGTGCTCCCCCTCCAAAGTGGCCCCCATAGTGCCTCTCCTCCATAGTGCTCCTCCCCCATAGTGCCCCCACTGAGTGCCAACTTAAATAAAAAAAAATTAACAGTTATACTTACCTCCTTGCCTCTGTCAGCGACGCGATGCAGGCCTCTTC
Source organism: Rhinella marina (assembly GCA_900303285.1). Lineage (NCBI taxonomy): Eukaryota > Metazoa > Chordata > Amphibia > Anura > Bufonidae > Rhinella > Rhinella marina. Next base: position 221,968 of record ONZH01029469.1, on the reverse strand, counting down.
CGGCCTGTGTCCCGCGCTGTACGGCTCAGGCGGCGCGATGACGTCATCGCGCCGCCTGTGCCGGCCTCTGATAGGCTACAGGCCTAGTGCCTGCAGCCTATCAGAGGAACGGGGAAGGGACACGCCTCTCCCTCCCTTGCCCCGCATTATCCATCTGTATCGCCGTCCTAAGGACGGCGATACAGATGAATATAGAGATGAGCGCTTCCAAAATGGAAGCGCTCATCTCTACCTGCCGCCGGGAAGAAAGGGCCCCCCCTCCGGTCCCGGGCCCCGGTGCAGCCGAACCGGCTGCACCGCGGTATGTCCGCCCCTGAGCTCCATGACTGAGCTGCCTCCTGACAGCCAAGAACATGGAGCTTTAACCTGAGACCTTTTTTCCTGGCCTCCAGGCTTTTGATCACTCTGACAAGCAGTCAAAGCCATCACAAATGCTTGTACTATCTCCCTCTCATTACTGCCGGTCACAGAGCAGTTTATAACCACATATGGGGTGTTTCTGCAAACTTCAGAATCAGGAAGATAAATATTCAGGTTTGATTTGCGGTTTACCCTTGCTATCTTATAGGAAAAATGAATTAAAAATTGAAAATCTGCAAAAAAAATATTTATTTTTAAATTTCACCTTCCTTTTGTTTTAATTCTTGTGGGAAATCTAAAGGGTTAACAAACTTTGTAAAAATCAGTTTGGATTACATTGGGGGCTGTAGTTTCTAAAATATGTTCATTTATGGGAGGTTTCTATTATTTAAGCCCCTCAAAGTCACTTTAGAACTGCAAAGGTCCTTTAAAATTAACTATTGGCAATTTTCATGAAAATCTTAAAAATTACATCTAAAATTCGAAGCCTTCTAACGTCCTCAAAAAATAAAATTACATTTTCAAAGTTATGCCAACATGAAGTGGACATATGGTGAATGTTCATTAATAACAATTTTATTAGATATCCCTATGCAACTTAAAAGCAGAGAAATTCATATTTAAAAAATTGTGATTTTTTCAAAATTTTCAGTAAATTTTGGATTTTTTATAAATAAAGGTAAAATATATTGACTCAAATTTACCATTAACACAAAGTACAATGTGTCACAAGAAAACAATCTATGAATGGCTTGGATAAGTAAAAGCGTTCCAAAGTTATTACCACATGAAGTGACACATGTCAGATTTGCAAAATTAGGCCTGGTCAGGAAGGGGGTAAATGGCCCGGATGTGAAGTTTTTAATGAGGTCGAATGTAATGGGGTCAGATTCCCCCATAACAGAGTCATTAACAGATCCCCAATAAGTGTCCTCCACAGATCCCCCTATAACACTGTCCTCCACAGATCCCCCTATAACACTGTACTCCACAGATCCCCATGACAGTGTCCTCCACAGATCCCCCTATAAGTGTCCTCTACAGATTCCCCTATAAGTGTCCTCTACAGATCCCCCTATAAGTGTCCTCCACAGATCCTCATAACAGTGCGCCATCCACAGACCTCCCATTAGTTCAAAACCCTCCAAAAGCACACCATATTTTGATTCAAAATATTTTATTTTCTTAATTTCCTCCACAAAAACCTGTCTTTGCGTCTTATCATCATGTGCGTTTTATAAAAGGAAAAATACGGTAGATGGTTTAAAGCTAGCCACAAGTGTCTAAAGATGTACTAAATTCATCATATAGCATGAGCCTCTGGGCCTTTTCTGGCCTCCTGGTCTAAGATAGTTTTTTTTAATGTTATATGGCATTAGTAAATGTGGCCATTGTGTCCATCTACATTTTTGTAAAACTTATATATGATATATAATACATATACTAGTGGCCCCTCAGGATACAATATTTTCAACATATAGTGGTCTTTCCTGGGCCATCGTAAGTTGAAAGTAGACTCTACATACAATGTCTCAGACCAAGATCTAACCAATCAGCATGGTCATTTCATTGGTAAAACACTTGTATTGTCTAGTAGCTCCTCTGCAGTACTACCGTGTTTCCCCGAAATTAAGACCTATCCCGAAAATAAGCCCTACTGCTATTTTGCCTTGTTTTTGGAGTAGGCTTAAAATATAAGCCCTACTCCAAAAATAAGCCCTATCTACATTAAGTCTATTGTATGTGATGTGACGTCAGTGACGTCACGATCATTGAGAATCGGGTTACAGTCCGGGCCCAGGGGGGGGGGCTCCACAGCCCAGAAAATTATTGTATTGGCCAGTCAAGGCCTCTTTGCTGGTGGTGCTATCTAGGGGCCCAAATGTGTAGCGCCGATATCTTGACAGCCTAGACCAGGCAGCGGCGGGCCGCGGCGGCGTTCATTACTGGGGTGCTGCACTGACACGTACGCCTTCCTGCGCTGCTCGCTACTCTGTCACTCAGATGACTAAGATGCGCCGCCTACCTTGCTGTATGTCCACTGCTCTGATGAGCGGGGCAGCACCTGTCCTGACGAGCTGTGCCCCTGTGACTTCTCAAGCACACAGGCTGTGCACAGCCTCTGCAGAGTGTGTGCAACTGATGCCTGCAGCTAGCTCCGCCCCCTGCTTCCTTCTGAGGCTCCTCTCTGGCAGTGTGCAGCACCGAGTAAGTTGAAACATAAATGTGTGATAGTTGTTCATTGAGGCAAAATAAGACCTACCCTGATAATAAGCCCTAAAGCTTTTTTTTGGAGAAATAAAAATAAGACACTTTCTTATTTTCGGGGAAACACGGTAGATGTTCTGTACTGCCCCCTGTCTGTGCTAGGATGATCTGCTCTTTTGGATATTAGATATGGAGTGCCTCCATTTTATTTTCCTGGTAAACTGTGCTCTATACAGGACCCTGAAGAAGCTCCTGTCCTCATCATAGAAAGTGATTTACAGCCTCCAGCATCTATTCCTGACTGTTATATGGGAGGATTTGTGATATCTGTTGTAGTTATCTGCTTATTTTACATAAACCTTCATTTTCTCTTATCTTGGGATGACATTTTGGGGACTTGGAACCAATTACTAGTTTTCCATAGAGTTATACACTCAAGTTACAGTGGTTTCAACATACAGTGGTTGTCCAAGAACCAATTAATGACAGGGGCCACTGTATTTGCTTATGAACTCACATACTTACAGAAACTAAATATAAATATTTGCTAGGAAAAATTACTGATTTATATTGTTTAATTAAATATCATTTAGGCCCTTTGGCCAGCTAGAAGCTGATTAGTATTGCTGACATGAGTTCAGAAATTATTGTTTTCCTTTTTTTTTCCTTGCATTTTTGTGTAACCTTTACTACATATTTGCTTTTGTAAAATGAACAATTTTATAGCGATTTTACAAAAACTACTGAAATGTATTTAAGGGCTCATGCACACAAACATATTTTTTGTCTGTGCCCGTTACGGTTTTTTTGCGCCCCGTATGTGGAACCATTCACTTCAACGGGGCCACAAAAAACAAACAAACAGAAATTACTCTATGTGCATTCAGTGCCGATATGTCCGCATGTCCTTTCTGCAAAACAATAGAACATGTCCTATTACTGTCCACATTACAGACAAGGATAGGACTGTTCTATTATGGCTGTTCCATTCTCATGGCTGTTCCGTTCTGCAAAATGCGGAGTGCACACAGCTAGTATTCATGTTTTGCGGATCCACAATCTCGAGACCACAAAACAACAACGGTCGTGTACATGAGCCCTAACTCTCAGATTCTAATTTTTTAGTCAGTTCGGTTGCAATGTGTTGTTTGGTTACAGTCCCTCTTCCTGCAGCCGGTCCAGCCTCTCAGGTGCTTAATGATCCCATTCATAGCAGAGAGTATATCAGAAAATCGGACCATGTCTGGTGCTTGATTATTTCAGATTTTCTTATTGACTCCTGGGTGATCCTTCAAATTGTTATCATAAAGAATCAGACAAAAACAATTGATTACCTATTTGTGACTGTGCTACCAGTGTTGACTTTCGGTCGCAGAGTGGTGAGAAGGGAAGCCCTAATTCCACCTCTTTGTCCCCCTGTAAATATAAATGATCACTGTTAAAGGAGTTTTCCAGTTTCACAAAAATATAAATCACAACAGCATTCACCCTAAGGCTGCATTCACATTTTTCCACTGATGCCTTTCTGAAAAATAGCCATTAAAAATGGTTTCCTTCAATTGTGTAGGCACTGTCAGTCTGTTAAAACGGACAAAATACTTTTTGACAGCCATTATTCACAGGCCATCAAGAAAAAAACTGCCATTTTAAAAAACCCCTAGACTACCATTGTTCTTAAATGTTTTTCACTGTCATGTAAATATATATAAGGGCTCATTCAGATAACCGTGTTTTGCAGTCGAAATTGCAGATCGGCAAAACACGGATATCGGCTGTTTGCATTACGCATTTTGAAGCATTGAACGGCCAGTCCTATTATAGAAATGCCTATGAATAGGACACATTCTATCTTTTTTGCATTGAAATGAATGGGTCTGCATCCATTCCACAAAATTGCGGAACGGATACGGACACAAATATATGGTGGTGTGACTGGGCCCTGTGAATGGCTGCATTTTGACTCCTCCAGTCAGAGGCGTAGCTAGAGGTTCAGCACAGGGGGGGCGAAACATACTTGAGTGGGCCCCCCACTTGGCTTCCCAAACGCACGTTTCCAACTTCACAGGCACATACTACTAGTTGTGGTTATAATATTGTATTAGAAAGATTACTATATAAACTGCTAGATCATCTATGCTGCTAAGTACAGTACAATAGACTTTCTACATACCCTACTCTAAATACTCTACCACATAATGCAGTGAAATATAGGAGTAATAGGAGTAAAAAACAAGAGGACTCCTATGTTAAAGGAAACCTGTCCACAGTTTTTACATCACTAAACTAACAGTCCCCTGCCCCCATCAGACCTCAGATCATCAGAATGTGCCCCCCATCAGACCTCAGATCAGTGTATTGTGCCCCACCAGACCTCAGATCAGCGTATTGTGCCCCATCAGACCTCAGATCAGCAGAATATGCCCCCATCAGACCTCACATCAGCCTACTGTGCCCCATCAGACCTCAGATCAGCGTATTGTGCCCCCATCAGACCTCACATCAGCCTACTGTGCCCCCATCAGACCTCACATCAGCGTATTGTGCCCCATCAGACCTCAGATCAGCGTATTGTACCCCATCAGACCTCAGATCAGCAGAATGTGCCCCCATTAGTCCTCACATCAGCCTACTGTGCCCCCATCAGACCTCAGATCAGCGTATTGTGCCCCCATCAGACCTCCGATCAACAGAATGTGCCCCCATCAGACCTCAGATCAGCGTATTGTGCCACATCAGACCTCAGATCAGCATATTGTGCCCCCATCAGACCTCAGATCAGCAGAATGTGCCCCCATCAGACCTCAGATCAGCGTATTGTGCCCCATCTAACCTCAGATCAGCGTACTGTGCCCCCATCAGACCTCAGATCAGCATACTGTGCCCCCATCAGACCTCAGATCAGCGTACTGTGCCCCCATCAGACCTCAGATCAGCGTATTGTGCCCCATCAGACCTCAGATCAGCGTATTGTGCCCAATCAGACCTCAGATCAGCGTACTGTGCCCCCATCAGACCTCAGATCAGCAGAATGTGCCCCCATCAGACCTCACATCAGCCTACTGTGCCCCCATCAGACCTCAGATCAGCGTATTGTGCCCCCCACCAGACCTCAGATCAGCGTATTGTGCCCCCATCAGACCTCAGATCAGCGTATTGTGCCCCCCATCAGACCTCACATCAGCGTATTGTGCCCCCATCAGACCTCAGATCAGCTTAATGTGCTCCCATCAGACCTCAGATCAGCGTATTGTGCCCCCATCAGACCTCATATCAGCAGACTGTGCCCCCATCAGACCTCATATCAGCCTACTCTGCCCCTATCAGACCTCAGATCAGCATATTGTGCCCCCATCAGACCTCAGATCAGCATATTGTGCCCCCATCAGACCTCATATCAGCAGACTGTGCCCCCATCAGACCTCATATCAGCCTACTGTGCCCCTATCAGACCTCAGATCAGCGTATTGTGCCCCCATCAGACCTCAGATCAGCAGACTGTGCCCCCATCAGACCTCATATCAGCAGACTGTGCCCCCATCAGACCTCATATCAGCCTACTGTGCCCCTATCAGACCTCAGATCAGCTTAATGTGCTCCCATCAGACCTCAGATCAGCGTATTGTGCCCCCATCAGACCTCATATCAGCAGACTGTGCCCCCATCAGACCTCATATCAGCCTACTGTGCCCCTATCAGACCTCAGATCAGCGTATTGTGCCCCCATCAGACCTCAGATCAGCAGACTGTGCCCCCATCAGACCTCATATCAGCAGACTGTGCCCCCATCAGACCTCATATCAGCAGACTGTGCCCCCATCAGACCTCATATCAGCCTACTGTGCCTCTATCAGACCTCAGATCAGCATATTGTGCCCCCATCAGACCTCATATCAGCAGACTGTGCCCCCATCAGACCTCATATCAGCCTACTGTGCCCCTATCAGACCTCAGATCAGCGTATTGTGCCCCCATCAGACCTCAGATCAGCAGACTGTGCCCCCATCAGACCTCATATCAGCAGACTGTGCCCCCATCAGACCTCATATCAGCCTACTGTGCCCCTATGAGACCTCAGATCAGCATATTGTGCCCCCATCAGACCTCAGATCAGCATATTGTGCCCCCATCAGACCTCATATCAGCAGACTGTGCCCCCATCAGACCTCATATCAGCCTACTGTGCCCCTATCAGACCTCAGATCAGCGTATTGTGCCCCCATCAGACCTCAGATCAGCAGACTGTGCCCCCATCAGACCTCATATCAGCAGACTGTGCCCCCATCAGACCTCATATCAGCCTACTGTGCCCCTATCAGACCTCAGATCAGCGTATTGTGCCCCCATCAGACCTCAGATCAGCAGACTGTGCCCCCATCAGACCTCATATCAGCAGACTGTGCCCCCATCAGACCTCATATCAGCCTACTGTGCCCCTATCAGACCTCAGATCAGCCCACCCAGCCACATAGGATTAAAATAAATATTATAATTAAAAATTAAAATCCTATGTGGCTGGGTGGGCTGATCTGAGGTCTGATGGGGGTCCCTAAATACAAGTGAGCGCTTCCATAATGGAAGCGCTCACTTGTATTCGCCTGATAGAAGGCAAGGTCATCCTTGCTGGGGCCCCCCCTGAGTCACTGGGCCCGGAGCCGTCGCCCCCCCTGCCCCCCCGGTAGCTACGCCACTGCCTCCAGTATAACTTTATAATTTTGCTCTGTGACCTGCAACCTGTTGCATCTGCTCTCTGCTTCTGCTTGCACTCCCCGCTCGAATATCACAGATCCAAGCCTGCTTGAAGCCCTGCTGGATACCACAGCGCCTGAATAGTGGCTGTTCTTTGTATAGCAGTGCAGGTCATTTCACTTGAATGGGACTGAGTTGCACATAGGCCATGTGATTGCTGAATGTGACGTCACAGGCCTAGGAAGAGCCTGCAGTGCTCACCGGAACGTCACAGCCTCTCTAACAGCTGATTGGCCGGAGTTCTGGGAGTCAGACCTTCACTGATCAGATATTGATGACCTGTCCTGAGTACAGGTCCTCAATACTGTACTCAGAGAAAACCCATTTAAAGGACTTCTGTATAGACTATAGCAGGTCTCCCACCTTCTGGATTTTTCCTAAAAGGAACATGGCCAACATTTACTGACATTTTTTAAACCAGCCTAAGTAAAGTTAAAGGGAACCTGTCATCAACTTTATGCTGACTGTACTGAGGGCAGCATAAATTAGTGACAGAAATGCTGATTTCAGCGGTGTGTCTCTCTTGAGCTAAAAGTGAGTGGTTGCTGAGAACCAACATCACAAACATTGCAGCCCAGGCCTTGAAAAGAGTCAAATCTACCTGAGAAGAGTCATGGTTATTCCTAATCTCCTGCTCTCCCGCCTATCTGCTGATGATTGTCAGTTCTCTCCTAGAGAGAAAGGGAGAAAACTAGGTAGAAGCCTGTCACTCATCATCAGGTGGGCAGGGAAAGCGGGAATTCATGAATAACCAGGACTCTTCTCATGAAGATTTGACTCTTTTCCAGGCCTAATCTGCAATGTTTGTGATGTTGGTTCTCGGCAACCACTTACTTTTAACTTATAAATGACAGACCGCTGAAATCAACTCACCTGTCTCTACTTTATTCTGCTGTTAGTATGGGTAGCATAAAGGTGATGACAGGTTCCCTTTAATGGCGTTACCCCATGATTCATTTAAAAAATGGAAATCAGATATCATATAGTACATGGCAGTCTACCAAACTTAGAACCAGCCCTGTACCTCTGCTATTCATTGTTCCAATTGCTCTTCTTTTTTTCAAGCTGGCAGCTCAGGAGGCGTGTAATTTCTCAGGGGGCATGTCCTTTCTGCTGCAGCTGAAGGATGGAACTGAAAATTTGCTTCCATCTCAGCGAGCTGGACAAAGAATTTTTGAAAAACAGCAAACAGCAGGAGGCGCTATACAGATAGATTTCAATTAATAACTCAATTTTTAATTACATGCAATTACAAAAGTATTGAGATCCAGGTGCTATTTTTAAAAATGAACAATATTTTTAGTGGGACAATCCCTTTAAAGCAATTTATACCAAATATATTAAAAGGTGTCTCTTAATAATTTTGGCACTTTGCGACCTGTTTAACAGTGAGGAAATTAAATCTCTGCTGGCGATAAGGGGACCATTTCCTTCTTAACTACAAGACACATTTTCAATTTTGGAAAAGTCCCAAATTTTACAGGCGAGATGCTGCACGTAGTTTTGACATTAACGGCTTAATAAATGCAGGCCAGGGTACTCAATCAGGAGAGGATCTAGCCCTATAGCAGTATGTAGTGTAAATGGAAAGAGAAATAGGAAAGTGATGGCGGATATAAGATAGTGAATGGAATATTGAACTAGCACCTGTCTGAAAAACTCCTCCATCAATAGGTCCGTCCATCGCTGATGCATGTCCCATGTTTTCGCAGGATGACTGATATCAGCAGCATGGAGAATCAAGGACATGGCTTTCGATTTGTCTATTCTGTGAAATAAAGAAAACAATTCAATCGTATCCTGAAATGAAGCTGTGGCATTGAAAGGAAGAACCATTCAGTAGTTCTCATCAAGGCCGATCTATTGCTGATTTATCTACTAATATAGAAAAACTCATTACACTTCATAATATATGGTCAGTCATAATATACCGATTTTCCAGGACGCTCCAAGCATTGCAGTCTTAATGGCATTGTTTAATTAAAAAAAACTATTTTCCCTGTATTATTCTATAACATGTACTGTCGCTGTTCATCCTGAGCCTGCTGTTTCATGCATACAATGCCAGAACTTACAGGGCATGCACCAAATAGATGGAGGTGGGGTGTTACTCTAAATATCTCTATGCCATTCAGGGTCTGGTAAAAAAAAACATGGGTGTTAATTCCCATTGGTATCATAATGGTTGTCATTAAATTGGTGATGATCACATAGGGTATCCAGCATTCAGCTAGATCAATATAATGCAAGAGAGGACAACTAAGCCAACTTTAGCCCTTTAATTTTGGAATTGCTGTGCCATACCAACAGAACTGTATCTTTTCAGTCAAATCAGGGAACGAATTTCAGTCAGGGAACAAATGGTTAAAGCCTAATTGGGCCAGTATGTCCATCGTTGAACTGGGACCCTTGCAGTCTGTATTTTTTGGACATGCATAGGCTCTAGCTCAAAGATCCAGTGGGACCCAGCCCTTAATGACACATTGCTCTCCATGGGGGTCATGGACATACCACTACTCAAAAAAAAGTTAGGGATATTTGGCTTGTGGGTGAAATTTCGGGATGAACCTAAAATGCACTCTTACCTTGACAGGTGAACTTAATGTGACCTTCTCTAAACTTGTGAATGCACATGTCCAACTGTTCAGTGTTTCAGTATTTTTTGCACAACTTGCTGTTCTCTAACAAGGAGCTTAACAGCAAAATTCACAACAGGTATTTGATTCATGAATTGGCCAATAAATTTCCTGGTTCAATTAGAATTGGTATTTAATCAGTCCTTCTCATCATGCTGTTTACATTTTGACATAATGAGACCAAGGCGACACCTAACAATTGATCAGCAGTACCTCGCCATTTCAAGGCTTCGAGCAAGATGTTCTCAGACAGAAGTGGCCACTGAACTTTGAGTGTCACAGAGTGTCATCAGCAGGAGGCAACAGAGATACAGAGAGACTGGAAGAGTCACAGAAAGGCATAGAAGTGGACGTCGTTTGGCCAAATCCCACACTGAAGACTTCTTCGTTGTGAACAATGCCCTACTGAACCAGATGATGAATGCCACACAACTCCAGGCACATTTAAGGGAGGTGAGAGGCACCCAAGTGTCATGTGAGACCATTTGAAACCGTTTACATCAGCATGGTCTGTGTGCTAGATGACCTGCAAGGGTACCTGACCACAGGCGTCATCGTCTTGCATGGGCCAGGGAGGATCTACACTGGATGAGGGACCAGTGGGCCTCACTGTTGTTCACTGATGAAAGTCGATTCACGCTGAGCAGAAATGATGTTGGAGGCGTCAAGGAGAGCGCTATGCATCAGCCACTGTTGTCACCAGACAAACCTTTGGTGGTGGTGGTGTTACAGTGTGGGCAGGTGTGTCTAGTCAATACAGAACTGCACTACACTTTGTGAATGGTACAGTGACAAGCCCATACTACCTGAATTACATCATTAATCCCGTCATTGTGCCTCAGCATGAACATCACAGGCCTAATTTAATCTTCATGGACGAGAATGCGCCAGCTAATAGAGGTCACATTGTTAGGGAACGGCTGCTGGAGACTGGGGGACCTCAAATGGAGTGGTCTGCACTTTCTCCAGACCTGAATCCCATTGAAAACCTATGGGATCAGTTGAGTCGCTGTGTAGAGGCTTGTAACTCTGTACCCCAGAACCTCAATGAACTAAGGGTCACCCTCCAATAAGAGTGGGATGCAATGCCTCAGCAGACAATAAGTCGACTTGTGAACAGCATGAGACATCATTGTCAAGAAGTAATTGATGCTGAAGGCCACATGACAAGTTACTGAGACACTGACATTTTCGTGGGGGTATACCCAGCACTGGTGTTGGTTTCTGTTTCAATAAATAGTTTGAGATGAGGAAATCACCATCGCTGCTTCTACTTAAAAGCCTTACTTTCATGATATAATATCACTGGAGCGTGAACTTTTTATGTTTTTCCATAAAATTCACCCGAAAGCCAAATATCCCTTACCTTTTGTGAGTAGTGTAATCCCTCTGTTCGATGCTCAAGTGTACTTTCTGTACTTTTACCTTGTTTTAACGTTTTATATTGTAGGAAGGATTATACTACAAGTACATAAAGCACAACAAAGATGATGGGAGTATTCTTTACCCTTCTGGCTGCTGTAAGGTATTTCTCATGGTCTTTATCTGCTGGAAGTGACCGGACATATCTGTAGATAGAACCATCTCAATCACTAGTGTTCTCAAGTCTCTGTAAAAAAAATGTAAAGCATAGCATTAGAATCCAGCAAAGGTTTGCTAACAAGCCGTTCTAATATATTGAGAATCACAGTATGTGATTGAAGTTCATATAATAAGTACAAAAATTTCTTTTATTTCTTTATATTTTAAGATATTTACATAATAAAAAATCAAGCAATGTTCTAACATCATAAATGCAATTGTTCCCTGTAATGCAAGATACTGTTTAATGGGGAAGTCTAAAATGTGCAAAAGCAAAGGCAGGCAATGTGATAAATAATAAAAGATCCAATACCCGCCTGTTACACCCCCACTACTGCTTTGGCGTTCTTGATCAGTCTTTGTATAATCAGCTGCGGTAATGATGTGCCCGTTTACTCATGTGATCGCTGCAGCCTCAGCAATATATGGAATGAAATCTCTTAGGCTAGAGATTGGAGGGGAGCACGGGAGCAGCAGAACTGGGGCAGCAGAGAATCTAGCAAGTAAGCAATAGTTATTTATCTCAATGCCTGCCTTTTCCCAAATTTATCTTTACAAACTTTAACAACCTCTTTCAACTATCTTTATGTATTTCAGGAACAGACTGACTGATGAAGTAAATGTTGTGGTTCTCATGGAACCTGCAAGGCAGCACATCGAGGCCCTATGGTTCTGTAATATGAACAGGGGCACAAACACAAATATCATAGGACCCCATAGCAAAACTTAGTAGAGCCCCCCTCCCCCAGTGCACTTTCTGATGAATGTACCTATTTTATTTGTGCAGGGATCATTTAATTAAAAATTCACTCATTTTCCCACTTTCTCTGACTTGGAACAAGTGTTTCTGTGGAACCGGTGGTGCATAAATATGACGTTCATTCTGCACTCCGTGGGGGAATTTATCAAGATGCCAGTTTGATTATGCTCTGGAGTGAGAGGCACCTGGTTTAGTAAGAGGTACAGACATCTGGCTCTTCATGCATCAAAAAGTTGAATACATGTCAGCTATGAGCTGACATACCTTTCAGCTTTAATTAACGCCAGGCTGTAGGAGGCCACGCCTTTATGCTAAAGCTTGTCAGTACCACACCCACTTTTTAGGAAGTTGCCATGATGGGCGTAAAAGTGAAAAAGGTCTCAATTCTTTGCACAAAAATTATGCCTCTCAAGATTTGTACCATCAGGAAAATATACAGCTGCTGTCCTGTTCTTATGGGCTCATGCACCTGACAGTTGTTGTCCAGTGCCCATATTGCGGCCCGCAAACAGCGGGTCATCAATATAAGGGTGCCGGGCATTTGTGCACTGTATCACAGGTGCGGACCCATTCACTTGAATGGGTCCGCAATCTGGAAGGTGCGGTGTGGAACGGAGGCACGGAACCCCACAGAAGCTCTCCGTAGTTTTCTGTCCGTGCCTCCGCACCGCAAAATAATAGAACTTGTTCTATGTTTTGCGGTGCGGACGGATCATAAACCCATTCAAGTTCAATGGGTCTGCAATAGTCTGCGCCAACCACGCGGATGGTGCCCGTGCATTGAAGACAGCAGTTTGCAGTCCCCAATGCACGGAATGAGCGGCACATGTTCGTGTGCATGAGCCCTATGTCAGAGATCAGTGAAACCTCTGATCTCCTCCATTTAACCTCTTGTATGTAACACCAAACAATGCTTGCAGCATAAAAGAAAAAAAGCAAAGGTGTCACGGAAGGCCGGCGGCGCGCCCCCCGCTTGCAGCGCCGCCGGACTTCCGCTACCATGGAGCGAGGGCGCGACTAGCGTCCTCGTCTCCATGGTAACAAGAGGCGGGGAGCGTCGGGCGCGCTTCCGGGTGCTGCGTGCCCGGTGTCCCCGCCCCCGTAGACACGAGCAGTGGGCGGTACTGAACGCTGGCCCGGCAAGCCAGCGCTCAGAGTATAGTTTTTTATGGGTTGCCTGATATTTGGGTCATGTGGCGCTGGCCACGCCACATGACCAAATTTATAGCATATTTAAGCGCTGGTCACATTTGGCCAGCGCTCATTATGCAAATGAGGTCATGTGACGCTGGCCCCGTCACATAACCCATTGGAGGGCTTTTTAAAGCTGGGCAGTTGCCCTCTCAAATCGCCTGTGATTAGTTACCTCTTTGATCAGTGCTCGTGCGACCTTCTGCTGGAATTGTTTACTGGACTTTGGATTTGGACTTTTGACCTCTCTTTTGCTTCTCCCTTGGTATTTACGTGACCTCCTATGTTTGACCCGGCTTGCTGACTACTCTTCCATTGTGTTTGTCCCGTCTGTGTTTTGTCCGTCCCTGTGTTCCCTTTCCCTCCCTGCGCACTTATCTAGTGTAGGGACCGCCTTCGTGGTTGTCCGCGGCTGTTTAGGGCCGACTGAGGCAAGTAGGCAGGGAAAGAAGGAGGGGTCAGTTCAGGGCTCACCACCCTTGTCTCCCCTCGTGACAGAATCACAGGCCTAAATTTCATGGAGCAGTTGCGGGCTCTCACGGACCAGGTTCAAGGAATGGCTCAAGCAATCCAGGACCTGGCCGAGAGGCTCCAACATCAGGAGCAGATTCAATCCGCTCCAGTAGTGGCTCCCTCCGCATCCAACCCCATTGTGGAGCCCCAGGTTAAGCTGCCGGACCGATTTTCGGGGAACCGGAAGGCCTTCCGTTCCTTTAAGGAAAGCGTTAAATTATATTTCCGCTTACGCCCCCACTCCTTGGGTTCCGAGCAGCAGCGGGTGGGAATAATTATTTCCTTGCTGCAGGGTGATCTGCAGGAGTGGGCCTTTTCGTTACCCCCTGACTCCCCAAGTCTGCAGACTGTAGATGCGTTTTTTCTAGCCTTAGGCTTATTATATGAGGAGCCCGACTTGACTGCGGTTGCCGAGTCTCAGCTCAGGGACATTCGGCAGGGTAACCGTCCAGTAGAGGACTATTGCGCGGAGTTTAGGAAGTGGTGTGTCTCTTCAGGATGGAATGACCCAGCCTTAAGAAGTCAATTCCGGGTAGGGCTGTCTGACCAACTGAAGGACCTTCTGGTGTGTTATCCGACTCCTGATTCTTTAGAGGCGACCATGACCTTAGCCATTAGGCTAGACCGACGGGTGAGAGAGAGACTGAGGGAACGTTCAAGTATTCCTCAGGTTGCCGTGTTGCCTGAAATTCCTCTTCCAAGTCCATCCCCTACCAGAGTTCCGGAGGAGCCCATGCAGTTAGGTGGAACCTTGAGGGACCTGAGACGCCTGAAGGGAGCCTGTTTTTACTGCGGTGAAATGAACCACTGGCTCCAGCAGTGTCCCAAACTTCCGCCCTCTAGGAGATCTCCGGTGGGAAGTAAGGTAATTCCAGTGGTGGTAAGGAGGAAAGTTTTGCTACCTATCTCTGTTACCTATGATCAAATTAAGGGGGTTGGTCAAGCATTTGTTGATTCAGGTTCTGCCGTTAATTTTATTAATTTTGATTTTGTACAATCTGTGGGTATTCCGCTAGTTCCTTTAAGGGAAGCAATTCAAATCATTGCTTTAGATTCCATCCCATTAAATAATGGGAGAGTGGAGTTTTGTACTCCCAAGGTTTCCTTAACTGTGGGAATTTCCCATACTGAAACTTGCTCTTTCCTTATCCTAAGGGATCTACCTGCTGACCTCGTTTTAGGTCTGCCATGGTTACAGGACCACAACCCTGTGATCAACTGGCCTGCAGGTGAGTTAGAGAAATGGGGAGGTGATTGTTCCAGATGTTGCAAATCAATATTGCAGGTTGGAGGTACCACTGAGTCTCTTATCCTGCCCGGATATATCAGAGATTTTCAGGACGTATTCTCCATGTCCAAGTCTGAGTTCCTCCCTCCTCACCGGCAATATGATTGTGCTATTGAGATTACGGAAGGTTCCAAGTATCCTAAGGGCCATATTTACAATCTTTCCACTCCTGAGCGGCAGTCCATGAGGGATTATCTTAAGGAGAGTCTGGCCAAGGGTCACATCCGGCCTTCAGTTTCCCCCATGGGGGCCGGATTTTTCTTTGTTGGTAAGAAGGATGGAGGATTGAGGCCCTGTATTGATTACAGGGAACTTAACAAGATCACGGTCAAGAACAGGTACCCGCTGCCCCTTATTCCGGACTTACTGAACCAGATTCAAGGCGCCTGCTGGTTCTCTAAGCTGGATTTGAAGGGAGCTTATAATCTGATTAGAATCAGGGAGGGGGATGAATGGAAGACGGCCTTCAATACCCCTGAGGGTCACTATGAGTATTTAGTAATGCCCTTTGGGCTAAGCAATGCACCCGCTGTGTTCCAGAATTTTGTCAATGACATTTTCAGACCTTTTATTGGGAGGTTCATGATTGTCTACATAGATGACATCCTTATTTTTTCGGCGGATTGGGAATCTCACGTTTCTCATACCAGGCAAGTGTTAGAGGTGTTACGTGAAAATAAGCTATTTGTCAAGGGGGAGAAGTGTATCTTTGGTGTTCAGGAAGTGGCCTTTTTAGGATACATTTTGACTCCTTTTTCTTGCAAAATGGATCCAGGCCATCCTTGATTGGGTGCGACCCTCCTCCCTTAAGGTGCTCCAACGATTTTTAGGGTTTGCGAACTTTTATCGCAAATTTATTAAAAATTTTTCATTGGTGGTCAAACCAGTTACAGATCTGACACGTAAGGGAGCGGATCTAGTTAATTGGCCCCCTGCGGCTATTGAAGCCTTTGAGAAGCTAAAACAGTGTTTTACTAAGGCCCCTGTGTTAATCCAGCCTGACCAGAGTGAGCCGTTTGTAGTTGAGGTGGATGCATCTGAGGATGGGGTTGGGGCAGTACTGTCCCAGGGGTCTTCCACCCTAACTAACCTTAAGCCATGTGCCTTTTTCTCCCGCAAGTTCTCGTCTGCGGAGAGAAACTATGATATCGGTAATAGGGAGTTGTTGGCCATTAAGTGGGCATTTGAGGAATGGCGTCACTTTCTGGAGGGGGCATTACATCGCATTGTGGTCCTCACTGATCATAAAAATCTTATGTTTTTGGAGTCTGCT
This sequence comes from Rhinella marina, assembly GCA_900303285.1. Lineage (NCBI taxonomy): Eukaryota > Metazoa > Chordata > Amphibia > Anura > Bufonidae > Rhinella > Rhinella marina. Next base: position 205,412 of record ONZH01029469.1, on the reverse strand, counting down.
AAACGTTTGAATCCCAGACAGGCGAGGTGGGCTTTGTTCTTTACCCGTTTTGATTTTTGTGTTACTTTTAGACCAGGAAGCAAGAACATTAAGGCTGACGCCTTATCCCGAAGCTTTCAGGCGTATCAGCCTCCTGACGTCCCTCCTGAGCCCATCCTGCCGACTGACATCATCGTGGCCGCTACCTCGTCTGATCTGGCATCTGAAATCTCAGCAGGACAGCATCTCGCTCCCACTGGTACCCCCAATGACAAATTGTTTGTGCCGGCTCATTTGCGTTTGCGACTGCTGGGTGAGTGCCATAACGCTGTATTATGTGGTCATCCTGGTATCAATGCCACCAAGGAGTTAGTCTCTAGGCAGTATTGGTGGCCATCGATTTCCAGGGATGTTCAGGCTTTCGTAACTGCGTGCAATACTTGTGCCAGGTCCAAGAATCCCAAGACACGGCCTATGGGTGAGCTGCGTCCATTACCCATTCCTAGCAGACCATGGTCGCATTTGTCCATGGACTTCATCACGGATTTACCTTGCTCTGAGGGCAAAACTGTGATTTTGGTTGTGGTTGACAGATTTAGCAAGATGTGTCATTTTATTCCGTTGTGTAAATTACCGTCTGCTAAGGTCTTGGCGTCTGTATTTTTGGACCACATAGTTAAACTGCATGGTATTCCAGAGAATATTGTATCAGACAGGGGGGTGCAGTTTGTGTCCAAATTCTGGAGAGCTTTCTGTAAGAAGATTGAAATATCTTTGTCCTTTTCATTGGCCTTCCATCCGGCGACCAATGGTCAGACTGAGCGTCTTAATCAATCGGTTGAGCAGTATCTCAGATGTTATGTGACTGATAACCAGCTTGTGTGGGCCAGATACCTGTCTCTGGCCGAATTTGCTATTAATAACCGAGTAAATTCTTCCTCTGGGGTTTCACCTTTCTTCTGTAATATGGGCTTCCATCCGCGCTTTGGTTCCTTTTCCTCATCCTCTTCAGTTGTCCCAGAGGTCAATGCTGTTTCTCAAGAACTGTGCACAGTTTGGGCACAGGTTCAGTTGAACCTGGAAAAGGCCCAAGGAATCCAAAAAACTAAGGCGGATAAGAAACGTTCTAAGGGTGTGGATTTCAAGGTGGGGAACATGGTATAGTTGTCAACAAAAAATCTACGTATGAAAGTACCATCTTATAAGTTTGCGCCTCGCTTCATTGGTCCATACAGGATCACCAAGGTGATCAATCCGGTATCTTTTGAATTATGTTTACCCGACTCCTTTCGCGTTTTTGAACGCGAAGGGAGTCGGGTAAGCCAGCGCTCAGAGTATAGTTTTTTATGGGTTGCCTGAGAGTCGGGCAAGCCAGCGCTCAGAGTATAGTTTTTTATGGGTTGCCTGATATTTGGGTCATGTGGCGCTGGCCACGCCACATGACCAAATTTATAGCATATTTGAGCGCTGGTCACGTTTGGCCAGCGCTCATTATGCAAATGAGGTCATGTGACGCTGGCCCCGTCACATGACCCATTGGAGGGCTTTTTAAAGCTGGGCAGTTGGCCTCTCAAATCGCCTGTGATTAGTTACCTCTTTGATCAGTGCTCGTGCGACCTTCTGCTGGAATTGTTTACTGGACTTTGGATTTGGACTTTTGACCTCTCTTTTGCTTCTCCCTTGGTATTTACGTGACCTCCTGTGTTTGACCCGGCTTGCTGACTACTCTTCCATTGTGTTTGTCCCGTCTGTGTTTTGTCCGTCCCTGTGTTCCCTTTCCCTCCCTGCGCACTTATCTAGTGTAGGGACCGCCTTCGTGGTTGTTCGCGGCTGTTTAGGGCCGACTGAGGCAAGTAGGCAGGGAAAGAAGGAGGGGTCAGTTCAGGGCTCACCACCCTTGTCTCCCCTCGTGACAAAAGGGGGATCTATACCTTCTATGAGTACACAACTCGGGGTCTATTTAACAAGCTGTCTATATACAGTATGATACCTGTTAGTGCACACATGTTAGTACACAGGCCAATGTATTAGAATATATTCCAGTGATGGCTAACCTCTGGCACTCCAGTTGTGGTGAAACTACGACTCCCACCATGTTCCATTCATTTCTGTAGAGTTCTGAGAATAGCCAAGCAAGTGTACATCTTGGTAGTTGTAGTTTTACCACAACTGAAGTACCGGAGGTTAGTCATCACAGGAATATACTATAGGTGTTTATGCAAGTCAATTATTGTGTTAAATATTCCCAATATATAAAAACCCAATTATATGATTAAAACAATGTTAACATACAATTAAAAGTAACTGAGAAAAAATATATGAAAAAGATGTAAGCAAGAACAATATTTTAAATAAAAAATTATCACATTTACTTTTTATTTTCTTATTTTATTTTATTCTTTTAATCTTATACTCTATCGTTTTTTTGTACATGATTACAGGGCAACTGTCTTTCCGTGATTTAAAGAGGACCTGTCACCTCTCCTGACATGCCTGTTTTAATAGCTTCATGCATTCCCCATGTAATAACAGTTCTGGAGCATCTATTCTTATGTCTGTATGTTGTGCCATTCCTTTATTATTTCTACTAGAAGTTATGAATGAATTGCTAGCAGTCTGCAGTAAGGGTACAGAGGGGAGGTAACCAGTTGGGGGTGTGTACCTGCACAGACTCACTCTATCCAGTCAGTGCTGTCATTGTCAGACTTTGGAGGCACACACCCCCAACTGGTTACCTCTCCTTTGTACCCTTACTGCAGACTGCTAGCAATTCATTCATAACTTCTAGTATAAATAATAAAGGAATGGCACAACATACAGACATAAGAATAGATGCTCCAGAACTGTTATTACATGGGGAATGCATGGAGCTATTAATATATGGTCATATCAGGAGTGGTGAGAGGTCCATTTAAACATGCTAGTAAATGTAATATTTTACCTCCAGTCATCTTTGGACAGGTTTAACAAAATGTTCATGTCATCCTCTTGCATAATACGATAGGCGGCACTTACATGATGATTTTCTAGAACAGAACGGTCATTGTACAGTATTGCAGCATCAGACCTGAGCGGGAAAAACAAAAATGAAGAGACGTTAATTGTATGATAGTTTTTTTTCTAGCAATGGTTTTGATGTTTGAGAGATTATTTAAAATTAAGACAATTTGTGACAATCAACTCTTTAAGAGCGTGCAAATATATGCTCAACATTTAAAGAGGTATTCCAGTTTTAATTATTACATTTATTTGTTTAAAGAATAGGATGTCATACAATTTTCTAAAATAGATGTTTTTAACATTTAACACGAGGACCTTTATAATATTTGTGCAGGAGCCTCTCTATGGCCCATTATAGTCCTGTGTACCCAGGATTGATATCATTCTACCATGCATGCAGGGGTCAACTGCCTGGTATAAGAAAGGTATGTAGATTGTGAGACCCAAGGGGGACAGTGTGATGTAATGTCTGTAAAGCGCTGCAGAATATAGTAGTGCTATATAAGTGTGTATGATAAATAAATACATGAATGAATTAATAAATAAATGAATACGTAAACATACATATAATTAAAATTCTATTAGAAAATTGTATGATTTTGTATTATATTAAATATATAAATGATAAAAATAAAAACTGGAAACGCCCTTTAAGAAGCTGTATTTGCTAAAATATCATACAGATTTCCTGTTATCCTGGGTGATGTTATGGTGGCATAGAGGGAGAGATTCTTTTATGCCGTTTTTAAAACCAAAGACAGGAGCAGAAAACAGAAGACACATATAAAAGTAAGGGCTCATTCACACGAACGTGCCGTGTTTTGCGGTCCTCAAATTGCGGATCTGCAAAACACGCAATTTGCGGAACGGAACGGGCGGCCCATTATAGAAATGCCTATTCTTGTCCGCAAAATGAACAATGGACATGATCTATAATTTTTGCGGGGAAACGGAACAGAGCAAAGGATGCGAACAGCACAGGGAGTGCTGTCCGCATCTTTTGCGGCCCCATTAAAGTGAATGGGTCCGCACCCGAGCCGCAAAAAATGCGGCTCGGATGCGGAACCAAACCACGGTCATGTGAATGAGCCCTAAGTCTGAGTCTTTTTCTTTTTTTTTTTTAATTCACCCTTGGCTTTGTCTGCATATAAAAACCTGAACATGTACACCCAGCCCTAAACACAATCAGTTGCTCTTGTCCACTCGATAGGTTTCTGTAAAACTGCTGCATGTTCCAGAATATTTTTTGAATGACATTTAAAATAACATTCAAAAACATATTTGAAAAAAAGAAACAATACATTTGATATTATTTCTTATAATCCAAGCAAAATAAATGTAACATGCCATAGCTTTTGACGGCAGAAGTAATATTTACGATGTGAAGAGCCAAGTTAATTGTCAGTCCCAATGTTGGCATCGTGTCTTAGCTCTAGAATGATGTATTGGCAGTGGATATATCCTACTTTGCTAAAGCATTCATATCCAATAAGAGGGTTGTCCAACTATTGAATATTGTGTTTCTTTGATAGTTCATGCAAAACATAATTATTCATTTGAATCATACTATAAAAATCTTTTGTGTCTAGAAGAGCTTGCTGGTGCATACTTGTCTTGGCGCCCCCTTGGTGTTCTTTTAAATCTCTTTTCCTAATGTGTCTGGGGCTGGTGAGCAGATTCTCATTGGCTGGCCTGTTCAATATCAGGATTCACATCCAAATCCTCCTTTACATAGGAAGTGGAGTGATTTCTGCTATTGTGCAGGAAGAGGAGCATGTGTGTCCACCAGCACTGGACCAATTAGGTGGAAGTTCTGAAAAGGAAATCAAAAGAACACCAGGGGGAGCCATAACAAATATGTAACAACAATATCTACACAAAGCAGTGTTTTAATGTGGCCATACATATTAGATCAAAGTTGTCCTAAAGCTCCCAGCGAATACATTAATTGTATTTAGAGATCAAAGAGTGTCCTTTTGGCCTCTGTTGGGCTGGTATACTGTACATTGGCTTACCTTTATTCTGCTGTCAGGATTAACACAGTCTGCTGTTCTTTTTCATACAGAGGCTGTGGTATACTGTTTATTTTAACATGGGAGTCTGGTGGCACTGTATCAAAGCCAATCTAAACACCATGTGAGAGCACCTTTAAAGGGGTTGTCTAGGATTTTTTTTATTCCACTCCAATCCAGTGGTACCTGTGAAGAGATTTATACTTATCTGCTCCCTGCCACTCTGTTCTGGCTTCGTGGTTCCCGGGCTGTCTTCACTGGGCTCTTCCAGTCCCCGCCAGTCAACTTCTGCACGATTGGGGTCTCGCCAATGACTGGTCTCACTGCTGATGGGTCCCCAAGCGGCACACATCACCGACTTTGTGGACGTTAACAGGCTGGGAAGGAGTTCCAGTGAGGACAGTCTGGGAGCTATGGAGCCAGGTAGGTCTAGACAGGAGCGGAATTATAAAAAACAGTCCTGGACAAACCCTTTTTCTTTCAGACAATAGCAATCTCTTTAAAGGGGCTATCCAATAGTAGAAATATCCCCCCCCACACACACACAATGTCAGGGCCCCTCCTATACACTATACCTGGTCCCTGGAACAAGTGTCCCTCCGGATCACTGCACGGCCGCCATTGCATCTCCCTGTCACACGGATCAAAACATCCAGCGATGGGAGCAGCAGCCAATAGCAGGCCATCATGGTGACCAGCGTCCCTAGTGTTTCTTGCGATGCTAGGGACACTGGTCATCATCGCAGCCTTCTATTGGCTGCTCCCCCTGTTGCAGGATGTTTTGTTCTGAGCACCAGGGAGATGCAATGGCAGCCGAGCAGAGATCCAGAGGGACGCGGGTGTGCCAACGACTGGGTATGTATCATCTATAGTAGGGGCCCGGGCTTTGTGGCGGTGGGGGGGGGGGTATTTCTATTATTGGATAGCCCCTTTAAGTCTTTAAACACTAATCATGCCTCTATAAATGTCTTACCTCGTTTGTATGTGGAAGTTGTTTGTGGTCCCTGTGTGCTCATAGTCATGGATAGCAGCAGCTAAGATCATAGCCAAAATTTCCAGTTCTGTGAGCCAGTGCTGCAAAAGTCCAGCATCAGACATCATCATCAATGTACATTTATTATAACAATTTACCAATAGCCTAAAGGGCACCACAAGGAGGTCCTCTCTTCTATACCATGGATTTTACTTCTTGTAAAGGGCATTGAATTTGGTATACAAGGTTCTTAAAGGGGTTGTCCACCTTTTATTAAATGATGGATAGGACATCGCTAGGTGAATGCAGGGGTCCCTTTGATGTCAATGAGAGCAGCACAGCAGTGACCAGCTCAGTCCACTACAGAGTAGACAGAGATATCTGTTTCTAGCCCCAATTCTGTGGCTGCACAGTTGATAGGTGGGGCAGTGGGGTGTCAGACCCCACCAATCTGCTTGCTCCTGATGATTAGCCATCACTTAATACGTGGACACTCCCTTTAATAACTGTATGCTTCCAAGAGATAAGCACAAGGAAGGAAAGTGTTCCAGACTTTTGAAGAGTATACAAAAAGGAAAATGGCTAAAATGTATCATAAAATACACCAGATCTATTAATGGTGTGCACACATTTTTTTGCTACAAAAATTGGTGCCAGGTAAACCTGTGAGAAATTAATTGCACCCCCATTTGCAAAGAAACCATATTGTTTACTGTTAACCTATTGCTATGGGTTATGTTGGTATGCTATGACTCAGTTAAATAGTTTAAGGGTCCATTCACACGTCCATGAGTGTTTTGTGGTCCCCAAATTGTGGATCCGCAAAACACTGATACCGGCCGTGTGCGTTTCGCATTTTGCGGTCCACACATGGCCGGCCCTATGATTGAAATGCCTATTCCTGTCCGCGACTGTGGACAAGAATAGGACCTGCTCTATCTTTTTTGTGCTGTTGTCTACATCTTTTGCAGCCCCATTGAAATGTGGAACAGATGTGGACCTGGAATTACAGACGTGTGAAAGGACCCTGTCATATAACTCTGACATACTGGACTACTGAAGAACATCTTATTTTATGTTTTTGCTTATGTGTGCCATGTACTGTAGCGTGCAATGATGTTGCTACAACATCTTAGTTATGTAATGTAATGCATTACAGATAGGGTAGATGGATCATAAAAGGTGAGGAAATACCAGCTGGGGTGCTATAAAAGAAGGTATTGCACTAAGGAGGGTAAAAGGCCCTGTGTGCCAAGACCCTGCATATAGTTGCCTAATGATGAAAAATGATGAAGGCATCCTACAGCAACATTTCGCCACTGTGGGGGAGTCATATCATTTGGGCAGCATGCAATGGACATTGCAGTAGAGCCACATTGGAGTCAAGCAGAAATTTCATGTGGATGTACTGCATTGTGATTCAAATGAATTGCATTATATTACTTATGTGTATGTACCATGTATATGGTGTATTAATGTGTATGTGCATTGCATATATGTGATGTATATGTAAACATGTGTCATGACTCTGCGTGTCTGCCGTTGAGTAGGGAACCTGTTGTTAAAAATTTGAATCCCACCCCTGGCCTGTATACTAGTTATACCTGTGACCAAGACCATCCTTCCTGTAAGCCAACCTGTGTGCGAGACTGTCTGCAATACTGTGAGTTACAAGGAAGGGAATAAAGCAGCTGATTAGGACTGTACAGATTGTGCTGTGCTGCACCATGTGGAGAATAAGCCATGGTGATAACCAATGTTGAATTGAAGTTCACAAAGTGGATTTCGATCCAAATTTCAAGGACAATTCGATTCGCCATGAAGCTGATTATCCTTTCCCTAAAATGGCAATAAAAAAAATTCATACTCACCTCATCCATTTGCATTCAAAGAGTCCGCTGTGGCCATCTTGATTGAAGAACCTGCGCGCATGTGATGTATGATGTCACTACACCAGCCAGCTTGATGATATCATCACGCATTGTGCGAGATTTCACGTTGGATCTTTAATCAAGATGGCCACGGCGGACTCTTTGCTATGGGTATGGACAGAGGTAGTGCCGATCTCTGAAACCAGAGAACAGCTTCTGAGCCACAATCACCCCCAAGATGGTAGGGAATAGAGCCGACTAGCCTAATTGGCTGTTGAAAAACCTTAAGATTATGCCCTACTGTATCAGGAGAAACTTGTAAAATAAACTTTAAGGGTGGCTGCACAAGGTGCAGATTACACACGGATTTCGTGGAAAAAAACCCTGTGTAATACAGTACCAACAAAGAGTATGAGATTAAAGAAATCTCGTGTACACTTTGTATTTTTCTTAGGTGTGGATTTTGAAATCTGAAGCATGTCAATTGTTTTTGCCTTTTATCTTCTGTGGGTTTCACCCTTTTAAATGGAAAAGTGAGATCTGCAGCAAAACCGCATCAACTCCACACCAAAAACTGCGTAAAAACTGTACAAAAAATGTACCAAAAATGCAATAAATAGTGTGGATTTATTTTGCATTTTTGTGTCATTTTGGAGCAGATTCTACTTGTATTTTCTGTACATAAATCTGTAGCCGCCCTGTTTGAGCGATGACTGGTGACTGCCTGGTGTGTCCTGCTTGTTGAAGTTAAGAAAAGTGAAAAACCAGTGTTACACATGTCAATTTGTAAAAGTAGAGCGAAAAGTTGCTGTGGCTTTCTGCTTGACCAGGTTTAAATACAGGGGTGGACTGGGAACTTAAAGTGGCCCTGGAAAAATTACTAAAAGTGGCCCAGTTTTGTAGATGGGTCCAAGTTGATGGAAGGCAGGGCCAGCAATACCATATTGTGGCACATTATACCACCCCAACAGAGCCAAATACCACAGTCCATCACAAAATATATCCCCAAAAACTTCCACTGGCCGGCCGTGAGAAGGGCTCAGGTGGCCCCCTGGGCATCGGCCCACCAGGAAATTTCCCTGTAAGGTCTATGGCCAATCCGCCCCTGTTTACATACGTTAATGACATGCAACTTTAAAAAGAAAAAAAAAAAACAAATCAGAAAAAGCCCCATCTCTAGTCTGCACAGGCCCTGGAATAGAAAAAGTGACATCATCCCGGTGTTTTCTTATGTGGCACAAGGGTCTTTAGGCCCCCTCAGGGTCCTGGGCCCGGTAGTGACTGCTACCTCTGCACTCCCTATAGCTACGCCCCTGCTTGTGTGACGGTGTCACCCATGTGTTAGGTGACCTGCGTAAAACCAGATCTTTACTTGGAGAGAACGGCTCCTTTTATGGGCTTATGCACACAACCATATGTATTTTGCGGTCTGCAAAAAATAGATCCGCAAAAAATATGGATGATGTCCGTGTGCATTCTGTATTTTGTAGAATGAAACAGCTGGCTCCTAAGAGAACTGTCCGTTCCTTGTCCGTAATGTGGACAATAATAGGACATGTTTGAGTTTTTTGCGGAACGGAAATACGGACATAAGGAAACTGAATGCACACAGAGTAACTTCCGTTTTTTTGCGGACCCATTGAAATGAATGGTTCCGTATACAGTCCACAAAAAAACGGACACGGAAAGAAAATACTTTTGTGTGCATGAGGCCTAACAAATATGAAACTGAGATTCTGTTTTTTTTGTTTTATGAAGCTGTGAAATAACTTTCAACATAAACAAATTTTGGGATTGAGAAATAAAGATTTCTTATACTCTGCAGCATGAAATAAAAAAAAAAAGCAAGATGGGAATATTATTACTCAGACAGTGTTCAAAGGCACAGACAGGTAATAATAGCTTAGTATTAGCTGCACTGAGTATGTATACATTCCCATATGTCATGTGTCATTCATATTATTCATAATGTTTGTCTTTGAATTGCCTGCTCATAGTACTTATGTCTAATCTGAAGGAAAGAAAAATCATTTGGAGATACTTGATACTGCTTTTTACTATGACTATAGCGCATGTTTGGAAAATTAACCCTTTTTTTTTGCTGCATGTACAGTAAAGCAAACTAGCAAAAACCACAAAACAAAAAAGAATTTGTGTACAGCTTGTGTACAAAAACATGTACAGCTAAGAACTACACCGACAAAGACAAGAGAGGGAAGGACGGTAAGAGAAGGAAGGCATGGAAAATCACTCAGATATTGCCCTTTAAAATGGCAAACATCAACAGTTCAAAAAACCCAGCAGGGGGTCACTATTTGGGGTGGAGGTCTACCATTCAACCAAGTATGATACTCAAGTAATTTTCATAAAGGTGATCCAAGAGTTTAAAAGAATGCAAAAGGTCTTATAGTATCATGCGCTCCATACTCGTTATGCTATGTAATTTTTCGGCCTAATGGTGTCTAGAGGGCGGATTGGTAGAGTTCAAAAATCTAGAAATTAGAAATCTAGAAAGTGTGTAGCCAGAATAAAATGTCTAAAAACATATTTTCTTGCTAAGAGAGAAGGACCCTGGTGTCATGGAGAGTTGTGCTATTTCTTTAGTACCGTATTTTTCGCTTTATAAGACGCACCTGATGATAAGACGCACCTAGGTTTTTGAGGTGGAAAATAAGAAAAAAATATTTTGAACCAAAAGGTGTGCTTTTGATGGGTTTTGGACTAATGGTGGCCTGAGGATGACACTGTTATGGGGGGGATCTGTGGCTGATGCATTGTTGTGGGGGATCTGTGGATGTCACTGTTATGGGGAAATCTGTGGATCACATACTGATATGGGGAGATCTGTGGATGGCGCATTGTTATGGGGGATCTGTGGATGATACACTGCTATGGGGGGGATCTGTGGATGATACACTGCTATGGGGGGGGATCTGGATGATACACTGCTATGGGGGGATCTGTGGATGATACACTGCTATGGGGGGGATCTGTGGATGATACACTGCTATGGGGGGGATCTGTGGATGATACACTGCTATGGGGGATCTGTGGATGATACACTGCTATGGGGGGATCTGTGGATGATACACTGCAATGGGGGATTTGTGGATGACACTTTTAATGGGGGATCTGTTGATTATACACACACAGCATGTTGTGCTGATCCCCTCATGGCCCTATGTGTGTCCCCTCATGGCCCTGTGTAAATAGTGACCCCATTATACCGGGCCCTGCTCACAGCATTCTTTACATGTAAAGTGTAGTTATTTAATCCTCAAGCAGTGGCTCTGCTGTGTTAAACTACGGTAATCGTCTGTAGTAGTACTCACAAAGCAGCAGGGAGGCCGGCAGCGTAACGTCATTTACTTAGTTACGCTCCTCCCACTTCATTATGAAGTGGGAGGAGCATGACCGAGGAGTGACGTTACGCTGCCGGCCGGCCTCCCCGCTGCTTTGTGAGTACTACTACAGACGATTACCGTAGATTAACACAGCAGAGCCACTGCTTGAGGATTACGGTAAATAACTACATTTTACATGTAAAGAATGCTGTGAGCGGGGCCCGGTGTAATGAAGTATAGTGACTTGCACCGGGCCCCGCGGCGAGTACATCATCAGTTGCCGGCCTCCAGCCCCTCCTCCCGCGTGATAGTGCTGTAACTGATACATCGCAGGCCGCGCTGTGCAGCATAGCGGCCAGCGATGTGTCAGTTTCAGCCATGTAAAAATGGCACCATTCGCTTTATAAGACGCACTGCCATTTTCCCCCCACTTTTGGGGGAAAAAAAGTGCGTCTTATAAAGCGAAAAATACGGTAATACCGTTAAATGGGTTCAGTTCTTGAGGGTGCTCTAGCACCTTCTGTAAGAAGGTACAGTGGAGGACATATTTTTAGACATATGGATCATATAGACAATTTCAATAGCATTTAAAGGGAACCTTTGATGTTAAATATGGTGTATGAGCTGAAGAGAGCATGTTATAGAACAGGAGGAGCTGAACAGATTAATATATACCATAGTTATGTGAGGAAAAAGTCAGTAAAACTTGTATTTTATTTGGTTAAATTCCTTCTCATTCTGGGCTTTGAAGTCCAGGAGGAGGTCCTATCAGTGATTGACAGCCTGCCCTCTATGACTGTATATACAGAGAGAGATGTCAATCACTGATATGACCTCCTTTGAGACTTCAACGCCCAGAATGAGCAGGAAGTCTAATATATAACGCTGAGTGTATGTGTGTCTGTGTTTGTGTGTGTGTGTGTATGTCCGCTAAAGGAATCTGCACTGTCGCAGCTACAATCACGAAATTTGGCACACAGGTACATCAGGTGTCCGGGAAGGTTTTAGAACGGGTTTCAGCTCTCCAGGACATACCGTTCTGAGGCTGAGATATTACCAAAAAATGCATTAGCCAATAGAAGCCTGGACACATGACCCTTATCAGCCAATAGAAGCTCACAGGCAGTTAGTCTCCACACACACACCAGGTTTCCATAACAACCTAGCCAGTTCACTGCTGTAGGTCTGCTTTAAAGGGGCAGAGCGCTGTGGATTACACTGTTAAAGGAGTATTCCGGTTATCATAAATATAACTTATGTTTTAGACTAACTCATCATCAATCATTACCTCATATAATGTAAATTTTACATATTTACAGTTCAGAAGTAATAAAAGATGTTTTCTTCAACTGCTACCCACTGTGTTTCCTCCTAAATTACTATGGCATCGACCTGTAATTCAGGCCACCCTCAAAAAAAGAACTTAAAAGCCCCACCCCCAGGTTCCACTAAGTCACGCCCCGACTCAGTCAGGCCACGCCCCTTCCACTCCGCATATGACCGGGATTGAAAAAATTAAGGTAAAAATCAACTTCTGTCAGCTGCAGGGGAGGGAGGGGAGGGTGAATTTCTCCCTGCAGCTCATGCTCAGACTGCACAGTGCTGCTGTCTAAGAGTGAGCTGTTCAAAAGGACATCCCTGTGTCCATCCAGGCCCTGCGCATGACAGAGGACAGGGAGTCTGAAAGCCAGAATGTCCAGCCTCCCCCCCAACGTGAAGCCGTGCCACTGGTCCCCATGAAGCCACACCACTAAACATGAGGCCACGCCCCTTGGCTCTGTGACAACACGGAGGAGAAGCTGTGAGCTACTGAAAGCATGGACATCCCTGTGTCTGTCCAGACCCTGCGCCAGACGGTGGACAGGGTGTCTGAAAGCCAGACTGTGCAGCCTAAAACCGGACCTCTGGCCACCCTAGGGGCAGGCTGATGTTAGGGTGGCCAGATGCCCGACTTTTTGGCTCCCTGTCCTCTGTCCGGCGCAGTGCCTGGACGGACATAGGGATGTCCACCCTTTCAGTAGCTCACGCTCAGACAGCTTCTCCTCTGTGTCGTCAAAGAGCCAGGGGGCGTGGCCTCATGTTTAGTGGTGTGGCTTCATGGGGACCGGGGGCGCTGCTTCACGTTTGGGGGAATGACCGGTGAGGTCCGGCTTTCTGGGCTGAAGACAGTGGCCACCCTAGCTGCTGTGGAGGTCACAGTTAAGGGGGAGGGCGCTGGGGATGTTTCTGTTAAGGGGCAGGCTGCTGTGGAGGTCACTGTTAAAGGGGCGGGCACTGTAGAGGTCACTCTCGATATCTTTTAACAACACACACAAACATTAAATGCACTGGCGTAACTATAGGGGTTGCAGCAGTTGCAGTTGCGACCGGGCCCCTAAGCCAGTTGCACTGTACTTTGCAGTGCATCTTATAAAGGGAATACTAGTGAGCGCTTCCATAATGGAAGCGCTCACTAGCCTGCAGGAGGAGAGGGAGTGAAGCGCTGGTAGCGCCGTACTGTACTTACCCCTCCTCCTGCTCGCTCTTCCTGGGGCCCGCGCTGCTGTGTCCTGACTGCCTGCAGCGTCAGGACGTACATAGCACCCTCTGACCTGACGCTGCAGGAGGTCAGGTGACTGCAGCGCGGGCCCCAGGAAGAGATGAGAGGCGGGGAGACCACAGGACCGGGAGAGGAGTGGCAGGAGAGGTAAGTTACTTTATTATTTTACTGTCTGATCTGAGATCTGATGTCGAGGTCTAATTGGGGGGGGTGCATCTGGAGGTTTAATGGAGCGGGCTCTGAAAATTTCACTGTTTGGCTCTGGAGGTCTAATTGGGGGGGGCATCTGGAGGTCTAATGGAGGGGGTTCTGGAGGTTTAATGGAGGGGGCTCTTGAAATTTCGCTGTTGGGGTCTGGAGGTCTAATGGGGGGGGGTTAGGAGGTTTAATAGAGGGGGGTCTAGGGTTGAGCGATATACCAGTGTCCATGATATGTTGCGGCATTAAGAAATGACGATATCATCGATTCCTAATAACAGCGGTATTTAATGACGTCATAGGTCGCATGTGATCTAACCGCTCCTAAAACGTCCACGTCTCCTTGTGGCCTCCATACAGTATAACGTCTCCTTGTGGCTGCCCCCATACAGTATAACGTCTCCTTGTTGCCGCCCCCATACAGTATAATGTCTCCTTGTGGCTGCCCCCATACAGTATATAATGTCTCCTTGTGGCTGCCCCCATACAGTATATAATGTCTCCTTGTGGCTGTCCCCATACAGTATATAATGTCTCCTTGTGGCTGCCCCCATACAGTATATAATGTCTCCTTGTGGCTGCCCCCATACAGTATAATGTCTCCTTGTGGCCCCCATACAGGATATGTCTCCTTGTGGCCCCCATACAGTATAACGTCTCCTTGTGGCTGCCCCCATACAGTATAACGTCTCCTTGTGACCCCCATATAGTATAACGTCTCCTTGTGGCTGTCCCCATAAAGTATATAATGTCTCCTTGTGGCCTCAAGTATTTTTTTCTTCTAAATGGGTGTTTATCGAAATATATATCGTTATCGCTATAATTTTTTAAATTTCTTTATCGCTTAAAATCGTTATCGGGGGAATATTTTTGATATCGCCCAACCCTAGGGGGGTCTAGAGGTTTAATGGAGGGGGCTCTGGAAATTTCACTGGTGGGGTCTGGGGGTCTAATGGGGGGATTTGGAGGTCTCACTGGTGGGGGTCTAGAGGTCTAATGGGGGAGGGGTTTGGAGGTCTCACTGAGGGGGATCTGGAATGGTCTAACTGGGGGGTCTGGAGTGGTCTAATGATAGGTCTGACTGTAGATCTGTAAGTCTGACTGGGGCGTCTGGAGAGGCCTGACTGGAGGGTCTGGAGGTCTAATGGGGATCTGATTGGGGGTCTGGAGGTTTGATATGGGAATCTGGAGATGATATGGGGGTCTGGAGGTCTAATGGGGGTCTTATCTGAGGTCTGATCTCAGGTCTAAAACTGGGGTCTTATATGGGGTCTGATATAGAGGTCTAAAGGGGGTTTGGTCTGAGATGGGGAATCTCATTTAGGGTTTCATAAGGGGGTCTTATCTGAAAGGAAGAAGGGTTTTTTTTGTACTAGCGCACAATATAAGGCCTCTTTCACACGAGCGTGATGGATTAGGTCCGGATGCGTTCAGGGTGCATTCAGGAAAACTCGCACCATTTTGCAAGCAAGTTCAGTCAGTTTTGTCTGCGATTGCGTTGAGTTGTTCATTTTTTTCCGCGCGGGTGCAATGTGTTTTGATGCGTTTTTCACGCGCGTGATAAAAAACTGAAGGTTGACAAACAACATCTCTTAGCAACCATCATTTAAAAACGCATTGCATCCGCACTTGCTTCAGGTTGCAAAGCGTTTTTCACTGAAGCCCCATTCAATTCTATGGGGCCAGGGTTGCGTGAAAAACGCAGAATATAGAACATGCTGCGTTTTTCACGCAACGCAGAAGTGATGCATGAAAAAAAACAAACATGTACTGTACATGTACACAGACCCATTGAAATGATTAGGTCAGGATTTAGTGCGGTGCTATGCGTTCACATCACGCATCGCACCCGCGTAGAAAACTCGCTCGTGTGAAAGGGGCCTAAAGGGGTGTTTTTGTACTGGTGCACTATCTGTGTGGTACCAGTATTTTCAGGGGGACTGTTTCTGCAGGATAGTATTGAGTAGCATAGCGGGCACAGTATTGGGGGTGGCAGGATGGGGTGTTGAGATGGTGGGGAGGATGATGGAAAAGTAAGATGTCTGTTTGTTAAACTCTGCAGAGATGAGGCGCGGCTGAAAGAAGTCACCATGGCAGTCTGGTCTCACAGGAGACCAGAACGTCTACATCAGAGAAGAGAAGTCACTGGATGTAAGAGGTACATATGTGGGGATGTATGACCCTGTATGTTCTGTAACACTGTATGTAATGTTTTCCAAGTATGTCTTTAAAGGGGTTGTCTGATTTTTTTTTATTTTTTTTTTAGTCTACGAGCGCTGCCTTCTCTACTCTTTTTAACTGCTCATCACTGCAAATGCTACAGTGAGCAGGTGAACAGAGCAGCGCTCTCTTCAAACAGCTGATCGGCGGGGGTGCCGGAAGACCCCAGCTGATCTGATATTGATGACCTACCCTGAGGATAGATCATTAGTAGAAAAAACAGGACAACCCCTTTAACAGTAGGACTGGAGGGAAGGGGTTAGGTTGAGAATTTGGCATGAGGGGGGGCCGTTTCAGTATTTGCCTCAGGCAGCAGAAAAGCTAGGTGCACCAGCGCTGAGTGAAGTGGGGGGGGGCCCAAGCTAAACTCTTGCACCAGGGCCCATGAGCCTTTAGCTACGCCCCTGATTAAATGAAATAGATTAAATATACCTGGGTGAAGCCGGGTCCTTCAGCTAGTTAAATGTATAAGTTCCAAGTTCTACTGAATCTTTTCAAATAGAACTATATATATATCAGTCTGCTCAGCTCCTCCTGCTCTATAACTTGCTGCCTACAGATTGCACTGCATTGTCATGTGACGGGTTCCCTTTAATCCCTTTCTGATGAAGCAAAAGTTTTTTTTTTTCATTTTTTACTTCAATTTTCCCATTCACGTAGATGTGAGGGCTTTTTGCAGGACAAGATGTACTTTCTAATAGCAACATTTATATTGCATACGATGTAGTGGGAAGTCAGGAAAAATTCTAAATGGGGTGGAATTGGGAGAAATCAGTTTTTACAGCATTCCTTATGTAACAAATATGACATGTTCTGCTACTTTCACACTAGTGGCAGGGGTGTCTGGCAGGCTGTTGCGGCGGGTGAACAGCCTGCCGGATCCGTGCTGCCGCTAGTGCAGGTGTGCGGCCATAACTACGCTCTGTCCCCATTCACTATAATGGGGGCGGGCCGGAGTCCCAGCCGCAGCACGGCAAACATGCCGAGAGGAGGGCGGAGTAAAATTACAACATGTTGTAGTTTTAGTCTGGCCGCCTTTCGGCACGTTTGCCAGAACTCCGGCCCGACCCCGTTATAGTGAATGGGGACGGAGTGTAGTTCTGGCTGCAGACTTGCACTAGCGGCAGCACGGATCCGGCAGGCTGTTCACCCCTGCCGGACACCCCTACCGCTAGTGTGACAGTAGCCTTACCTTCATTTTATGGGATCAGTACAATTACATCATTTTTTTATATTTATGATGCTGTACGAGAGGTCATTTTTTGCAGGGTGACCAGTATTTTTCATTGATACCATTTTGGGTGTGTATGACTTTTTGATTACTTCCCAACATCGCTTACCGTACAGCATAAATACTTTTATATTTTAATAGTTCGGTCATCATGGGATGCGGCAATACTAATGGTCTTTATTTTAAATAGTATTTTTTATTATTTGTAAAATGGGGAAAGAAGGTGAATTGAATTTTTTATTTTATCTTATTACATTATTATATTTTTCTCACAAGACCTTCAGTCCCAGAGGCAGCAAAACAGCCCCAAAACAACAAGATAATCTCTTCACCATTCTGTGTCCGTGATTGATAAGTTGTTAGGAAAAATTCAGGTTGGCAGCCGTGTCACAGATAGACATAAATAAGCAGGAAGAATTATATGCATTATAATGGTAATGGATCTCATTATGATAATTGTTATAGTGAGTAATAAAATCAATAGAAAAGTGTTGAAGGTCATAATATTAAGCTGATGGTTGTAGCGGTGACACAATATGGGGCTCAGTGACTTGGGTTGGTGACTAGAGATGAGCGAGCATGCTCGTCTGAGCTTGGTGCTCGTTCGAGTATTACGGTACTCGTAAGTGCTCGCTGCTCGGACGAGTATCTCGCCATGCTCGAGGAAATGGCAACTTCCGCATTGTGCATTTTTGGCGCCTATAAACTCAGCCAATCACAAGCCAGGAGACTCTGCGTTACACCCAGCATCACGTGGGGCCCTTACATGTCGATAGCAGGGGTTGGCTGGCCTGATCAGGTGACCCTGGAATATACTAGTGACTGCCCGCGGTGCTCGGCTCAGATGCTGTCTGGATGTTGTTAGGGATAGAGCTGCTGCGTTTCAGGGAGAGTGTTAGGGCCTGCATTTAGTTCTTTGTTAGGCAGGAGTGATCTCCCAAGAACCCAACAGCCCTTCTAAGGGCTACAAGACATTTTTTTTTGTCTCCTGGCTTGGCTGGCTGGCACTAGTAGTGCAGCTATCGCCATATATAACCCTTTTTTTTTAAATGTTATATCTCAGTGATACAAATCCATTTCACACAGCTGCGTGGAACCATTCTGTGTGTCACAGTTCAGCTGTCCACTCACTACAATCGGTATTTTCTGTCCAGGTGACACTTTCTGTACGTCACTTAATCCAACAAGGTCTTTTGCTCTCACGTATATAGCTTGATTACAAAAATCTCTGTGCAACATTTGTCTGGGTCGCAGTCAAAATAGCCACCGTTAGCAGGGTGTGAGTTAGGTCTACGATAGTTTCTGCACGTCACGTTCCAAAAAAAACAAAACTAAAAAAAAAATATAAAAAAAATATATATATATAAAAAAATAGTTTTTTTGTTGTTTTAGCTCAGTGATACGAATCCATTTCACACAGCTGCGTGGAACCATTCTGTGTGTCACAGTTCAGCTGTCCACTCACTACAATCGGTATTTTCTGTCCAGGTGACACTTTCTGTACGTCACTTAATTAAACCAGACTGAACAAGTTTGTGGGTTTCAGTACAGCAGGCCCATTTATTTTATTTCTTTTATATAATACACTTATATACAGAAAATGTTGAACCCCAGGGCTAAGGGTCGAGGACGAGGGCGTGGGCATTCAATTACTGCAGGGGGCAGAGGCCGTGGTCCTGGGCAGGGTGAGACAGCACCTGCTGATGAGGGAGCAGGGGAACGCCGCAGAGCTACACTCCCTAGCTTCATGTCTCAACTTACAGGGACACGTGGTAGAGGACTGTTGAAACCACAACAGTGCAAACAGCTGATGTCGTGGATTGCGGACAATGCTTCAAGTAATTTGTCCACCAGTCAGTCCACCCACGTTACCCAAGGGAGCACTCCTCTGGCTCCTCCACCTCAACCTCCTTCCCCCCCCACCTACAGGCCCTCTCTCCAAACAATTTACGTCTTTTTCCTATCTTTCTCTCTCTCCAAACTATTTTTCCGGATAGGTGCCATATACGGTATTAAACTGAGTAGTATACATAGAACACATACCACACTTGATCAATCTCATAATTGACAAAATTTGGCTAAATTTTTAAGTTGGGGTCCTGCGTCGTCATTCGAACTCCATCCGGCTGTTGTCACCACCACACACGCAAGCCCAGGGGGCACTCCTCTGGCTCTTCCAGCTCAACCTCCTTCCCCCCAGCCTGCCCCCCACCTACAGGCCCTCTCTCCAAACAATTTACCCGGGTAGGGGACGTATTAGATATTGTACTGATTTTTATTTGGTTCTTCTTTTAATTGCCTCCTGCGATAGATGGGAATCGAACCAGGGTCAACTGCTTGGGAAGCAGCTATGCTCACCACTTTACCACCAACAGCCACAGCAACTGATAAGAACAGATACTAAACTTGATGTCAGCCAACATTTCGACAATCGATAACCCGAAACGGGTCCGCCGTCGAGCCCGGCGTTCGGCCACCCTGAACATTTCACATACTCTGACCGAGCCTGACCCTGGGGCCGCTCATGTACTGCCCCCTTGGAGGATGCTTCACCTCCTGCTACCTCAGTCTAACTCGGTCACCTGTTGTCACCGCCATGCTGCGTCTGGCTAAATTTTTGGGTGGCTCACCTGCTACCTCATGTAACTTGGTCACTTGTTGGTGTCACCGCCATGCTGTGTCAGGCTTATGCCTGCATCGTGTGGCTGGGGATAGGAGAGCAGTGCCAGCATGGGCATGGGTGATGGACCTTCGTTGCACCTAGTTGGGTGCTTCCCTATATATTCCCACCATGCCAGCCATGGGTTGTACATTAACTAATAACAGGGAAAACAAATAAAATATTTTACAGAAGGGTCAACTACAGACACTCCTAAACAATTTTTTAGGAGGGTCAACTTCGGACACTCCAAAACAAATTTTTTGGAGGCTCGCCTACAGACATTTGACTGCTACCTCAATCTAACTTGGTCACTTGTTGGTGTCACTACGCTGTCACCATGATGTGTCAGGCTTATGCCTGCGTCGTGGGGAGGGGGATAGCACAGCAGTGCCAGCATGAGCAGTGGTGTCACCTGCAGGTGGTGATGGACCTTCGTTGCACCTAGTTGGGTGCTTCCCTAACATGTGATGGGTATTTGCCTCGCCTTTCTTGGTCTGGGTGAGCACAATTGCCATGAGGGTAACCACCAGGCTGTTGCCTGAGAATTTGGGGTTATGGTGGGATTAGGCAGCCTCAGAGGCATCCATGCATGCTGCCCCTGCAGTTTCCTGTCCATTTCCGTGGTGTTTCCATCATTTTCTGAGGTTTCCAGGTTTTCACCCAGCCTTCCCTAGGCAGAGCCTTGGTCCCCTGCAAAAATGCTCGAGTCTCCCATTGACTTCAATGGGGTTTGTTATTCGAAACGAGTACCCGAGCATTGGGAAAAGTTCGACTCAAATAACGAGCACCCGAGCATTTTAGTGCTCGCTCATCTCTATTGGTGACCCTTTTTCTACTACACAGAAATCAGCTCAAATTGATGGTAAGGAGAACATCTGCCCTATAAGTCTGGGGTCACAAAGAAGTGTTCAGTACAGAGGAGAAATTAAGCAATTATTCCATGAGGAAATAACCAAACCCATTCATTTTACTGTCTTACATGTGGTTCTGGTATGTCTAGATATCATACTGATATCTACAAAGCCAAACACAATTCATTTCCCTTACATGTTTCTTTTCCTCCACACACATTTAGTAGTGCATTTAGTACTATAGGGAATTTGTTTTTTACAGTTATATTTAACTAAAAAATAAAAACAGTAAATCATAAAAAACATGACAATGGCATGAAGATAAGCCAGTTAGAGCAGCAGTTTCTCGCAATCAACAATTTCTAGAATTGTGAAGAAGAGAGACAAGCTTAACCACATTAAAGTGACTGACCATCAACCACAGCGCACAAGGGCAGAGATCTTATTGTTCGGATGGAGAGAGGCTGCTGTATTTGTGGAATAAAGAAAAGCAAACCTCCTCTGTGAACATGCAAAATGAATTTCTGAAGAACCGAAAGCAAAGGCAGAGTCAAGTGGCAATACCGCTGGTACAAGTCGTTATGAAATTTTTAGAGCCAGCAAAGGTTGGTTTGAACACTTCAAGCAAAGATGTGAGGTGAAGAGTGTCATACGACATGGAGAGGCAGCTAGTTCAAATCACAAAGCAGCTGATTTTTTTAAGCTGGCACTTCAGCATTTCATAGATAATGAAGGCTACCTTCCACTATAAGTTTTCAGTTGTGATGAAACAGGTTCATTCTGGAAGCCCAAGTGAACGTATATCACCAGAGAAAAAGCCAGCCTTCCTGGAAATCAACCTTTGAAAGACCAACAAACCCTTCTGCTGGGTGCTCATGCATCAGGGGACCTTAAGCGAAAACCAGTGTTTTACATTTGGGAAATGTTTTGGTGCTACAATAGGAAGGTATGTGTGATTAGACAAGTGTTTATGTCTATTGTCCTTCAGTGAAGTCATACCTGGAGAGTAACAGACCATGCTCCTGGTCATAACCATGAGTTCTGTGTAGAAGAAGCAGGGTTACCAACCCAAGTCACTGAGCCCCATATAGTTTCATCGCTACAGCCATCAGCTTAATATTATGACCTCCAACGATTTTCTATTGATTTTTTTTACTCACTATAACAATTATCATGATGACATCCATTACCATTATAATGCATATTATTGATGAAACAGGTTCATTCTGGAAGAAAATGCACAAGCGAACGTATATCACCAGAGAAAAAGCCAGCCTTCATGGACATCAGCCTTTGAAAGACCAACAAACCCTTCTGCTGGGTGCTCATGCATCAGGGGGCCTTAAGCTAAAACCAATGTTTTAAATTTGGGAGTGTTTTGGTGCTGCAATAGGATGGCCTGGGTAACCAGACAAGTTTTTATGTCTATTGTCCTTCAGTGAAGTCCTACCTGGAGAGTAACAGACCATGCTCCTGGTCATGACCCAACACTGGCAGAATAGTTGGAGGCCCAATTTAATTTTATCGCACTCAAACTTCTTCCTCCAAACACCACTCCTCTTCCTCAACCTATGGGCCAACAGATCATCCTAAACTTTAAGAAGCTATACACCAAGAAGATATCTGCAAAATGCTTTGAAGCAACTGAAGCAGACAAAAACATGACAATGAAAGAGTTTTGGAAAACAAAATTCGCCATCTTGGACTGGGCAAGGCTAATTGTGCATATAATAACCTTTCCATTTGTATCCTTAAATCAGCTTGGAAACGTTTGTGGCCTATGTTGTGCATGATGCATCTGTTTCTGTGGCTCATATGGGAAGATGAGATTAAGTAGAAAATCGTCACTCTAGCCCAGTCTATGGGTCTGGAAATTGATAAGGATGGTGTGGAAGAATTAATTCAAGGCCATGAGAGCGAACTGACTACAGAAGAGTTACTTGAGCTTGATAAGTCAACAGAGCATAAAAATGGAGAAGAGGACCATTGTGAAGATAACCATACTACCACAGACACAAGACATTGCTCTTGCTGAGCTTAATACCTGCGATTACTGAGACAAGGTGCTGGGCTAATTAAAAATCTTCAGAAAAAACGCCAGAGAAAAACTACTTAGGGGACTTTTCAGCGGTAACAAAAGGCCAAGAACTGACCCCAATGATGCTCTCTTATTTGCAGAGAGTAATCGAGGAGCTTCTTCTGATTGACAAAGGTAAGAACCTGCTTTATCTGTATTATTTTGTGCTTAATTTGCTTTAAGCCTCCTTTTTTCTTATTTGGAGTTGACATTTTGGGGCTACAGAGCCAAATACCCATTTTGCAAAGAGTTAAGGTTTCAACATACAATAAAACAATAAACGTCCTGGAACCAACCAGTCTGAAAGAAGGGTTGACGAATAAATTGCTGCGGGTGGATTATTTTGTCTTTGTCTGTAAGAAAAGCATTGTTTGCTCTTTATAACAGGGTAAGTACTTCTATAGTTATTACTAATATAACTAGCACAGTGTTCATTTACTCAAAGTGCTTATGTGCATGCACACTCTCTCTATCTTAAAGAGATATGATCAAATTGCTTACCATGATACCCGTATGAAGCATTATGTAGTGCACAGTTTGGGTAACGTCAGCTGCATGAATCAGATTGTGGTATGGGTTTTTGTATTTGCTGTATCCAACTTCTAGAGCTTCCACAAATGATACAAGACAGGCAACAGGGATCTATAAGATGTTAGAGAAGGTATAGTATATTATGCACATCTTCATCACACAGAAAAAAATGCCCAAACACCAGACCTCAAGAATCTGACTGTACAATTCATAATGTGGTGCCCATGAAAGTCAAAGATTTCATAAGGAGACACTTAAAGGCTTTATTCCCTTCATAGATACATATGGAATCTATGAAAAAAAAAACAATCAAGGCATGCTCCAATGCTCCACAGAGCATTGGAGGTCCGCAGTTGAAAATGTAGATCCTACCATGTGAGAAGAGAAAAAAGAAGAATTGCTCATAGGGATGACCATATTATCAGCAGTATTATGTAGTAGCCGAGAGGCTTACCATAATAGGTTGTGCAGAAGGCACAACACTTTGCAGAACGGAGGGGGAAGAGTTCCACAGGCTTGCTGCACGGCCAGTTGGTGACCGTACGGGCCAGCTCGTAACTTAGATCCGGCGGATGTGGAAGAAGAGGGGTCTGCGCGTTGCTCGGATGAGGAACGTACTTTTGCTCCACCTTTTCCTCTGGGGGGCATGAGTCCACAGTTTCTACTCAGTTCTGTGGACTCATGCCCCACAGAGTAAAAGGTGGAGAAAAAGTAAGTTCCTAATCCGAGTAGCACGTGAACCCCTCTTCTTCCACATACACTGGACCTAAATACTAGCATGTGCCGTGCAGAATATTTGAGCTTTCTTATGTGGAAGATAGGCCTTTAGGTCTCTTCAGTGACCAAATCCTTGGTTCGACTGCTCCTTCTGCACCACTATAGCTACACCCCTAAATGCATACTGAATTACACAAGTTGTCTCCCCAGAAGCATTGCTTCTATAGGAGTGAAGAGTGACAGAAGCACCATACAGAGTCATACAGAGTACTAAGTGCATAAGACCTAATTTGATTGTCCCATGAAGATTAAAAACTCCCCACTAAATATAAGTTTTTAAATATCTTCATTTATTAAGTTGTTAAAAATTCTTCACAACACCTACAGGGCTTGTCAATCAAACTCCTGAATACAAATTTGTCCAGTCATGCAGAGACACATTTCCGACTCCAATATTGGTTCAGAATTGGACAGAACTGTCTATTTTGTTTAGGGCTGTAATGACAGGTGAGTGACAAGGTGAAGCTGTTATTATAAGCTACAGTGAACACAGATGACTGCAGCAGAAAATGAATGATCGTACCTTAAAGCGATTGATAAGGTCGTATCTGGTAAACAATTCATAGACCATGAACTTTAGTGCATGTTCTCCACTTGCTTCATTCAAAGAAAACACGTTAAATGTCCACTGATCCACCTCCTGTCAGTGAAATACAGTAATATTTACAAATACAAATAAATAATGTTTCATACATTTGTCATCCAAATGCATTGAAAACCTCTATAGCTAATAATAATAATAGTAATAATAATAATAATAATAATCTGAATATTTTTACATCAATATGTGGCCTTGTGTTATTACTGAAATCTAGAACATGAGGTTATGGCTTTATTTATGGATTGGGTGGGTGTGATTTTAGATTATTTGCTTTACTTTATATACTGTATTCTTGTCTTTTTTTTGACATTTTTCTTGCTACCTGCTCAGTATAGGTTGCAATAAAACCGAGAGCATTTAAATCATAGATTTTTTTACATTACAATTTCCCTCTGTGATTTAAAACCATAAATGCCCCAGTTACAAGGTAGAATTTCCCTTTAGTGTGACCCTTGTCATATTTAGAGCTGCTCTAGGTCTTCTTAGACTCTGACCTCAAAGTGGAATCCGAGGGGTCATGTGGTCTGACACACATTCACCTGGAATAAAAGCCAAAAAAGGCTCCATCATATCCTATATTATACACACAATGCTGATTGAGTGTGTATAAGGATAAAAAAGGTTGGAGCTGTTTTGTACGTTGTTCTAGAGTTATTTAGAAGAATGTGACACTGTAAAAAGGTTTTGAATGAGAGATTGCCATTAGGATGTTGCAGTACCTTGTATGAAGAGAGCACAGTAGATGTACAGAAGCTTATGGCTGTGGTAGGGATCAGCAGATTGATTCTAACAAATTGATTTGTCTCATTAGCCAGAGTTCTTCACCTGTGAGGGGCTGTCACCTCAGGTGAAGAAGTGCTTACCTGCCTACCCGGCCCTAACAATCCGAGCAATGGGGGCAGCTCCGAGTAGCTGCTTCTGAAGCCAAATTTTACTTTTTGCACCTGTGCCACTACTCGAAGAAGCAGCACTGGCTCACATTGTAAGGGCCAGGCGAGATGTCAAGCCCTGTCAATCAACACGCAGGTGGGAGCGCTTCTTCAAATATGGGGACAGCCCCTCACAGGTAAAGAACTTTAAGTCTAATGAGACAAATCAATTTATTAGAATCGATTTGCTCATCCCGAAGTTGAGTCTTTTCTATTTCTCAGACTAGTCTTTATGCATAAGACCCCCAGTATGTACTATGTGAAATGATTGAGATTTATGGCCTTGTGGATGCTTTTAGAACAGCTATTGTAATGCAAAGAATATGATAAGGTAGATTCAAAATATTACTTGGTTTCTTATAAAGCCACATGATACTGTAGATCCTGCTGATTCTAGTTCTGTAGATAAGAAATACCATACATCGATATCATGAACATTTATTTAATTACCTTTAAACATGCTATCACAGCAGATGGGTAGGTGAGACCGGCCATATTGGAGGACCGCCGATACATCCTAAAAACAGAAAAATGGTTAAGCTAAAATATATATAAAAGAGTTCCAAGGTACAAACCCTTGACAAGAGTAATGTTTGTATGTTTATAAGTAAGTTGAAAAGAACCCGGACTTATTCAAGTTTGAAATCTAAGTTCCAAAAGATAAAACAACAGCGAGATAACAAAATAGTATGTGCCTACTGTATATAATCTCCCAAATTGCTGCTGACATAGACCATTGCATCCAATATATATTACAAATGAATGATAATTAATTGTCATAATACATTTTGTCTAGTGCGATTATTTGCCAAACTGGCACATTATCTTCCTATTCCAAAGAGCACAGAATTAAAAAATGTACAGAAAAAAGGAAGAATAGAAAAATTAAAAAGGGAAGGGGAATGGACGACAAAACAACCTGGATGCAAGAAGTGCTACGGAGGTTTAGAAAATTGCATCCATGTGTCCAAGACCTAAAAAAGAATTTTCCTGCTTATCATTGAGAATATTAGATAATGTATTAGACCTTAAAGGCTATGTACTTGTTCGAAGGCAATTTTTTTTATAATTGAATTTTACCAATTTTGGGCTAAATATGATTTTTTCAATTGGTCTTTATTAAAAATATTGACCCGTTATGTCACTAAGGTTTAACCGTTTT
Source organism: Rhinella marina (assembly GCA_900303285.1). Lineage (NCBI taxonomy): Eukaryota > Metazoa > Chordata > Amphibia > Anura > Bufonidae > Rhinella > Rhinella marina. The sequence goes on along the minus strand of ONZH01029469.1, from coordinate 178,455 downwards.
TCTAACTGTGTGAATCGTACTTTTTACTTTGACTTTGTGCTGTCATCTAATAACCTTTATATATAATTTACTAAGAGGTCATAAACACCTATTTAAGCCACATTCTTATCAGTAAGATAAGAACTGAGCTATAATGAGTGTTTATAATGTCAGAGAGCAGAGATAAGGAGCCGTCAGATTAACTGGCTGATGGAGAAGACAGAAAATTCAGATCCCTCTACTTGAGCATCTCAGCCCTGTACAGAAAAAAGAATTCCACATTTGTAATTACCCCAATTCAAAAAATGATTTTTAGCTCAAAATAAGTATAATGCAATAATAAAATACATAGCCTTTAAGTAGATGCAGGTAGATGTAGCATTAATGCAATACAGATTAACCCATGCTTCCAGTGTTTGCATTTGTCTTTGCACATGAAGCAGTGTTTTTTTCTGCATATTAGCCATGGTAGCGTGCAACTGTACATTATTTCATATTGTTTGGAGTTGCTGGTCTAACTTTGTTTTTGCATTGCACATTTGGGCTACCACCATTTGGGCCATGGGCTCCTGGCTATCTTTCCAAGGCTTTTAATCAGAGCATAGTATAGTTGTATCCTACATTTCTCTCAATTTTGTAGGTCTAGGCCCAGGAGAGACAAGTCTGATAGTGTAGATTCCCATCTGAAGAAGCTACCTTGTCGTTGGTAGATGGGCCTAATGCAATTCAGAATAATCCATATTTCCAGTGTATGTATGTAGCAGTGTGTTGCTACAGATAGGGGCACATATACCAAAAAATGTCCAACATAGAAACTGAGTCTGTTGCCCATAGCAACCAATCACAGTGCAGATTTCATTTGTCTAAAGCACAAGATGGGTTCTGATTGGTTGCTATGGGTAACAAAGCTACTTTCTCTGGTAGACAGTTTTGATAAATGTGCCCCATAGTGTTTCTTTGCTTTTGCATGTCAGCCATGGTAGCGTGCAGCTGTACCTTATTTCATATTCTTCGGAGGCGCTGGTCTAACTTTGATTTTTGCATGAAACATTTCCTAATGCCACCAAAATAAATAAGAATTACCTTTCAACAAATATGCCAGCTTGGACTGCATGGACAATACTCCGAAACTTTGGTTTTTCTTCTGGGCGCCTTCGTCTCATTCCCATTTTCCTTGTGAAGGTGGATGCCAACCAGTCTCGTACTTCCAATGGAACAGCGTCTGTGTGGATATCAGAGAGCTCATCTTCTGTATCCAATAGTTTCCTATATATTTGATATAATAAGAATATAATAATACAATGACTATAGAGAGATGTCAAAATCAGGCAAAATCATCACAAACTAGGCCAGACACGAGTCACCTACGGGTAAAGGATTTGTTAAAGAAATCTGGTGTCAGCAAACTATTATTATTATTATCTAGTTTATCTATTTTTCCTGTGACCACTCTCCAGCAGAGTCTGTGATTGGAGACAACTCAATTGCAACCACAACATTTGAGTGGTCATTTAACAGGAATGCCTACTTGTGGGAGCCAACTATTTGGTTGCTATGATTTGGTTGCTTCTGAAGGCTCCAAGGGCTGCCACAGTTAAGTTCCTATTAAGCTCTGCCTGAAGCAGTGCTTAATAGGAACACAGTAATTTTCACATAGACTGCAATGGTAAGCCACTACAGTATATGGCAGAAGCAATCTAATAATCACATGTTGGATTGTTGATCAGATTATTATTTGTTCAACTGCTCTTCAACCATCCACCAACATGTTTATGAGTACCTTTAGTCTAGAGGTCCATGATGTGTTTTGGTCATTGTAAAACTAGTGGTTACTGTGTTTATCACGCAGTTTCCTCATGAATTGTGCACAACTTTTTCCACCATAGCGAAACGTTGAGGTTATGTGATGTTCAACCAAACATCCCTATGGAGTCCAAGCCATGTTTCGTCGCTAAACTTGCTGCTAGAGAATAATTTTATCATGGCAGTGAAATCAGCATCTGTGTACTTTCTGCATCCTTCAGCCTATCTTTCTCGCCCACATATTTTACTTCTCATGTTGCTAAAGACCAGTGTAATGTTTGTGATGAAAGTAACAGGAACTGCGAAATTTGTTTTGTTGACATGAGGACTAATTTTATATTGGCTCTACAGAGATAAATAAACTGTGAGAAAATATTAATAAATTCATTCAACTTTTAATGGAACAAAAACTAAAGTGATATTTTTAAGAGGTTTCTAATGAATGGACATGTCATAATACCACGTATGGGTGCTGAACTATTTCAACAAAATTAGACTTTAGGTCATGTTCTGGAAGAAACGAGTTTCTGAAATTACTTTTTGCCCTTTTGAAACACCTATGAATAGTGTGCCCAATTAGACAATATTTAAAATATCCTATTTATTACCATAGGATTTATTAATCATCTGTTCACTTGCAGGCATTGAATGGATACTGTATGTGCAAAGACCCTATATGATATTATGACTTATAGAAACTAAGTGAACGGCCCATGGCCTGCTGCAAACAGTAAGCACTTTGTCAATCATAAGCTTAGTGTGTTCATTTATAATAAGCTCAGTGTGAGATTTTTGTAATCATCATATTGACTGTTGACTGTCATTGTCATTGACTTGGAGGGACCGCGATGATCTGCAATCCCTCTAAATGCATTAAAGGGGTTGTCCGGGTTCAGACCTGAACCTGTATGTATCCATGTTTTCACCCAGGCTGCTCTGATATGAGCATCGGAGCATTTCATGCTCCAATGCTCTCTTTTGCCCTGCGCTGTATGGGGCAGGGCAAGGGCTTTTTCTGGAGATCCGGCGATGTACTGAGCTTTCCATGGGGAAGCTAGGCAGAGGCTTCCACCTAACAGTGCTCCTGGTGATGTCACCGGCACTAATGGGCGAGCGTCAGTGTTGCCCTAGCCTGTAAAAGAGCTAGGGCAGTGCTAAAGCCCGCCTACTAGGCCGGTGATGTCACCAGGAACACTGCTAGGCGGAAGCCTTCGCCTAGCAGTGTAAACAGTATAAACAAACAGCCCTTGCCCTGTGTGGTACAGTGCAGGTCAAGGGAGAGCATCGTAGCATGAAATGCATCGATGCTCATATCAGAGAGCCTATCTGGGTGAAAACCGGATACCCCTTTAATGTTAAATCTCTGCATAAATAATCTTTACACATACTCATGAATTTTTCCCTGGACTCAAAGTGGTTATCCCAGGAAAAGCATTTATCAGATATCGGAGCATAGTGACCGACTTCTAGAAGCCCACACCAGCCTGGGAATGAGGGGTCCCTGAGTCCTCTCTGAATGAAGCAGTAGTCCTATAAAAGAGAAAGGAGTAGTGGAACAATATGTGCACTACTGATCCACTCAGAGAAGGTACCGCTCATTCTTCAGGGGCAGTTGGACCCCTCACAATCCAATATTTATAACCTATCCTGTGGAAAGGTGATAAATAGTTTTCATGGGCTAACCCCTTTAAGATGGCTATCTCATTATATAAATGTTGGTGGATCTACCTATATTCCAATGTGTATTGGAGGTGGGGGCTTTCTGGTTGCCCTCAATATCTGCTGGATGGGGAAAAATAGATCAGGCATCTTGAGTTGAAACATGTCTAAATCTTGTTTTTTCCTGCAGATAAATGTTAGAGGGGAGTATGTGTCACGAACGTGCCTGCATCAGGTTGTAGGCGATCGGCTAGACTTTCAAAAGTGACATAATTTGACATGCTTTCCTCTTGGTTTGGTTGCTGTTTACCACACTCTTTTCCCTCAGCTGTTGCGGGTGTGGTGATTGTCTTTCCCCTATTTATCCCTTCCTCTCCCATTATCCCTTGCGGTTTATACTTTCTGCTGACATTGTTGTGTGTGGTGTGGTTCTTGGCTGAGATCCGGTTGCGGCAATATCTGCATTAAGATAAGTGTCATTTTCCCTATTGTGTTTATCCTACTTTTCCTTGTTGTGGTTTTGCCTTCTGGAGTCTCCTGTTCTTCCGTCCTTTTGGAGGAACGGGTTGACTCCTTCCCCTGTCACTAGTTGCAGGGTTCTATAGAGTCAGTTTGTTATTATGTTCCTGTGTATGAACTCTCCTACCACTAAGGCGTGTTCATACTGGTAGTCAGTCAAGACCTAGTTTTAGGGTTTCCTGCAGGTTGTGACCGTTTCCCTTGTTTGGTCTTTTCCCTTCCCTCTTACGCTTGGTGTGGCTATACCCTCCACACCAGAGCGTGACAGTATGTCCCTGTGGTAAGCTTACATTTTTAGCTAATCCACATTTATAGGGAATATGTCACCTCTTTTCTTGCTGTACACCAAAACAGTGCTCTAAACATACCTTTATTAGCACTTGCGTTACTTGCTTTATTTGATATGTAAATTAGGACCCAAGTGCCAAGCGGGGTGTTATCTATGATGACATCAAAATCATTTTTTGTATTTGGCTCAAGGAAGACCAGTCCAACACTGATCTGATTTATTGATATTAGCATTAGTGACCCTATTGTTAGCACCAGTTTTGATGCCCATATTGTGCTAATGATTTATGGGTTAAATCTGCACTAAAATCTGGCTATAACCATTAAATCTGCCCACCTGGTTTCATCAATGTAAACAGCTTCCAATACTGATGCTGCATATTCTATATTATTCTTCAGGTCAGACACATTAATATCTCCTTTCTCAAGCTGTTTCACCAAACATCTTAATCTGTAAAAAAAAGAAAGGAAGTAATTACAGATTGTTGCTAAATATTTTCCTACACAGTACATAAATGAAGAACTGAAAGACTCATAGCAAAGCTTAGGCCACCTTAAGATGCTGTTTGACATTAACACACTCCTACCCCAGGACAGGAGCTAGTAGTATTTTTATCACTCAAGAACACTTTTCACTTCCTCTTTTACTAACATTGCAGCATCTGTGGAGATAACATACCTGTACCACTCATTAATATAGGAGCGAGACCTACCTATTAATGGCCTACTCTTTTCATGAGCCCTATAGGAGCCTGTAACGTAGTGTAAAAGTGGATTTCAACTTTAAGAGTTAATCACAGACTGCAACAGTTCAACAGATGCATTTCCTGAACAGAACTGAAAATACAGAGACACAAAAGCTTCATGGTTACAGTGATTTTTAAAAAGACACAATAAGCATGGTGGTTACAGTTCACTCCAGGTGGCACTGTTAGGGCTCTGTGCCCATGCTGTGGACTGCAAATAGCAGTCCGCTATGCACAGGCACTGGCTGTGCGCAGTCTGTGCCCAGAAGTAGACCCATTGACTTGAATGAGTCCACGAACCATAAGATACAGCAAAAGATAGGTCACATCTTATCTTTTGCGGTGTGGAGGCACGGCCGTGAAAGCCCATAGTGTTTCCATGGGCTATAGATCCGTGTCACCGCTCCGCAAGAGATAGGACATGTCCTATCTTTTGCCATATCTTGCGGATTGTGGACGCATTCAAGACAATGGATCTGCATCTGCAGCACAGAGTGCGCACAACCAGTGCCTGTATATTCCAGACCCACTCTGTAATATGGGCACTGAGCCCTTACATTCGTGTGAATGAACCCTAACACGTACGTCAGTTTTCACACTGGAGGGAAAGGACATTCCTGAAGATAAGTCATCAGTATCAAAATCTCAGAAAACCCCTTTAATGCTAAGTTTATTGAAAGCTCAGTGATGCCTTAAGGCCTTTTTCATCTAAGCGATGCAGAACTTGTTCAACTTTTGTCAGTGAAAAACTCCCTAAGCTTTCCTTCAGTTTGCTTCAGTGTTTTCTGCAAATGCAGTTTTTGATGCGTGAAGAAAAACATCTCTCAACAACCATTACTAAAAAAACTAATTGAATCTGGAGCATGAAAATGCTAGGCTGCGATGTGTTTTTAAGTGATGGTTGCTGGGAGATGCTCAGGTTTTTTAGCTTTTCTTCAACACTTACTGGGCCTCCCCTGGTCTCTACTTCTTGGTAGAGATGCCTGCTCAGCCAATCACTAGAAAAGGCAATTCATCAATGTGGCTGAGCAGGTATCTCCTGCCATTTCTTGTGTGTCTTCTTGGGGCCAGGAAGTGGTGAGTAATGCTTTTTATCTCATTCGGACATATATATATATATATATATATATATATATATATATATATATATATATATTTATAAATAATCCCAATGGACAACCCTTTAAAAAAATATGGAATACTTACCGATCGGGTCATTGCTGCTAGCGTGTGGCCCCTATTATTATACAGTGAGCAGCTGTGTGGGTGTGGATAGGACTGTAGGTGAGAGAGTGCTTCTGTAAAACCACATTACTCGTGGTACTAGAGGTTTCCCTGTTGTTGTCTACTTGCTGCATATATAGCTGACTGATCTAGAAATGGACACTTTGGTCACAGTGGTCATGTGGATAGAACAACCACACCCAACGAGGAATGCCTCCTCTGACGTAACCTCATTTCAGACAGATGATTGTGGTCTGTGAAACATGATCTTGTGTAATAGAGCATTTTCTGGAATGACGGATGTTCATCTGTGATTTATGATGTCATGAGGTCCTGTGGTGTCAGACTGGGGTGCCTAGGGTCCACCAGTAAAATTTATTTGGGGCCCACCCAGTGGCGTAACTACAACTAGCTGGGCCCCACAGCAAATCTTTGAACGGGGCCCCCACAGCAACTTCTTCACAACCCCCAACTTACATGCAACCCTCATTCTTGTGCCTAGTCAAGGTTGCGCTCTCTCAGACAAGGCCTGGCAGCTGCTCAGTCTGTTTCCTAGAGTGTCAGTGTATATAATGTTATTGTATAATACTGTTTAGGGGCCCCTGACAGTAAAATGTTTTCGTCTTCCTCCTGAAGGGGCCCCTTGTGGGTCTGGGCCCCAAAGCAGCCGCTTCCCCTGCTTCCCCTATAGTTACGCCCCTGGGCCCACCGTACGGATACATTCAAATATTATCTGCTCACACATCAGCAAGATACTACCAGATGATTGAATATGGGGGTCCCTGCAGAAGGTAGGTCCTGGGGAGAAGAGGACACTGGTAGCTTTCCTCTATACCTATAAGCCATCTGATTGTGTCTAGAATAATAAACTGGGGAGTTTCTTTAATAATCTATCAGGTGTTTTATATGAACATAGGCTGGTGGAGGAGCTGCACACTGAATATATGTATGTACTGTAGTACTGTAAGTCTACTGTGTTATGCGTCTCTTGTGCAGGGGGTGGGAGACTAGGGTCCCACCTTGCTCATGGACCCACTGGGGAAATCACCTGTACTTCTGTGGGCCATTCCGAGCCTGAGGTCCAACATGGTTCTACTGTCCCGTACTCAAATGATGTTTCTATCACATGAAGTGAGTTTCATGGACCCCACTCGCTCATCTGAAAGCAGCCATAAAATGCATAATCTGTAGTGTGGATTATGTCTATCTGTAGTCTTGGTGTGAATGCATTAGTCTTCTCATATGTACTGTTCTTATCCTCATCATCTCAGTTCATTCATACTTGACTCAGCAGTGTTCTCCTGCCATCTTCTGAGCACAAAGCAGAACACGTACATCGGACATCTAAAGCATATATTTATGTTCTCTAGCAGGAGATTCATTTAAACTGCTGACAGCTTTGTGAAAATCCGTCTGTCTGCTATGTCACCTGATCAATTGCTGCAGATTGCTCTGTGCCCTTTATAAAGTGCGCTTTATCTGGTCAGTTTCAATCCAGACACAGCTGAGTTGAGCTATGTTACATAAAAAAAAAATAACCTGGAATAAAGTCAATTCTGCTGGTAAATAATCCATATATTTAAAGGGCATGTATTATCAAAAAATAAAATATTGCTTAAAGGGGTTATCCAAGAGTAAGACAGACCTCCCAGCATAGCCAACATACTTACGGTACCTGGTCTCCACTGCTGGGTTCGGTGTCTGGCACTCCCGGAACGGCTCTTCTTCTCCCTGCCGCACTGAAATCAAAACCTGTCGATAGGGAACTTGTCAAATGGGAGTAGGTCACTGCTGTGGCCTATGTTGGATGCAGTGGTTACGCGTCACCCTGTCGACATATGTTGATTTCAGAGCAGCAGGGAGGGAGAGAGGTATGATCTCCAGCACGGGTCCATCACTCTCAACAATTATCATATCATCACAGGCAAGATTACACTGACAGATAACTCTCTACAGATAACACAGGATTACACCATTCCCATTAGGTCATATGACAGCTTATCTACTCCCCTCCCTGCACAACGACCTCTGCACAAGTCACAGAGCATGCTTAGAAAACTCTTCCATAGAAATTTTGTATATCTCTGAAGGATGTGAATAGTAGCTCGGGCAGGATGGCAGCCCCCCTAATCATGCTCAGGAAATAGAATTTTAAAAAAATCTACAATCTAAAAATAAAAACAAGACAGAACATGGATTCACTATGATTTACTATATGGGTGGGTTTTAATTAGTAAAAAGTGTTGTGTGAGTCTACTTTTTATCCAGAAACAGCACCACTGGTATCCGTGGTAGTCCGTATCCTGACTTTATATATCTCTATATGATGTGCGGCCATATACTGTAGATTGTCCATTGTCTATTACAGTAGCTTTAGGGTATGCTCACACATTTCCTGCTGCCAATCCTAAATACGCATGGTAACAATTTATGTTTTGGATTTTCAGTGCAAATTTCATCCTTTGCGATACACAAGGTAAAGGACATGACAATCAGCGCATAACACATTTTTTTGAAACACGCATTTTTTGCAACTGATTTTGCCACTGAATCACTGCAAAATCCTTATGTGGCTATACCCAAGAGGTTGTCCAGGATTTAGTTTTTTTTTTTAAATGTCTCCCTCACCCAACAGGACCTGTAAACAGAGCTACTCTATACTTGCCTGCTCCCAGCAGCTCCTGGGCTATCTCCACTGGACTTCCAGCCACTGCACATAAACTTGCAAGTCACCCAGCAGCGACACGCATGTTACAGCAGAGGCCAGTCATTGGCTGCAGCAGCGAACATGACCCCACCCATCCGTGTGGAAGTTGACAGACGCCTCTTAATAAATTAGGCACATCTCTCGCAGTCCGTGCTCCAGAAACTGAAGTCTACGCCAGTTAGGGGCGAGCATAGACTTCAGCTATAACTTACACCAGTTTCTGGTGTAATTTACAGTAAATCAGGCAGGCCATGCAAAGCCTCCAAGCCCTGCAGCTTTTTCTCGACACTTCGGAAAAGTGTAGAGAAGCTTATAAAGTCGCAAATAATGGTGCACATATGGCATGCACCATAATTTGTGACTGATTTACGGCACAATATCAACACTGATAAATGCCCACATTGGACTTGATGTAAATGGTGGTCTGTTCTGCTCTTCTAGTGTTGGGAACTCATGCTATGGTCTGTTTCTGCATGGTGGTGTTCAGGAGGGTCACCTATCCATTGTAATGAGAGCTTCTTACTCCACCTTGGGGAGTTCTCTTTTTTCTAAGCTCATGTTATGGTCTGTTTATGCATGGTGGTATTCAAGAGGGGCTCCTATTCTTTGTAATGAGACTCTCTTTTATAAGCTCATCCTATGGTTTGTTTCTGCATGTTGGTGTTTAGGAGAGTCTCCTCTCCTTTGTAATGAAAGCTTCTTCCTCCACCTTCGGCAGTTCTCTTTTCCAAGCTCATGCTATGGTCTGTTTCTGCATGGTGGTGTTCAGGAGAGGCTCATTTGCTTTGTAATGAGAGCTTCTTACTCCACCTTGGGGAGTTCTCTTTTTTATAGGCTCATGCTATGGTCTGTTTCTGCATGGTGGTGTTCAGGATGGTCTCCTATGCTTTGTGATGAGACTTTCTTACTCCACCTTGGGCAGTTCTCTTTATAAGCTCATGCTATGGTCTGTTTCTGCATAGTGGTGTTCAGGAGGGCTCCTGTCCTTTGTAATGAAAGCTTCTTACCCCACCTTGGGGAGTTCTTTTTTATATACATGAGTCCCCAAGGTACAGTGCATTATATTGGTAATGCATAAAACACTTGAAGCTTTCATTATACTTCAAGTTGGACAGCTCCTGGGTGAGGTATGGGGCACACAGAGATGAATTTAAAAACTCAACACAGGTCTAGTTTACATACAGTAAAATTTGTATATAAAAAATAACTACCTATTTTCTGTTTTTTTTTTTTTAAATTATTATTACCTATATTAGTCACATATTACTCAATAGTATGTGAAATAAATAATTAGTTACTACCTTCTGTTCATTGGCCTCCTCTCATTCAGGTCTGCAATACATTGAAGAAAACACAAATACTGCATTCTCTACATCATGATCTTGTTAGGCATATTCACCAACATGACCAATAAACTCAGTTCAATCTGTTCCTTTTCAGTGAGGCCTCTATAGACAACTACTAGATTAAACAACATTTCCATTGCAATCAAGGTTAGTTTTTTTTAAAGACTATCCTGCTGCCATTGATAATAAAGCAATGATTCATCTTGCTCTAACAGATACTTAAAATACTTTCTATAATTTATAAGTAACATTTTCACAAAATTGATCCGCGCTAGGAATTAGTACACGGCAGGGGATCTGGTCCCTTGAAGTATTGGCCTGGAATTTAACCTTTTGATACATTTTCCAATAGCTACAAAAGGGGCTCTTAAATATTTTAGGATACTTTCATAATTTAGTCATGAATTCCACTTTGATTCTTTATAAGTCCTTACTAAATTATTTGCTGGTTCTTTCAACTACAGTTTTTGATTAAAGTGTAGCAGGTGATTTTTCAGAATAAGCTGTCGTGACTGTACATGAGGAATAACAATGTATCTGGACTATTATATCACTTGTTTTTTGCATTTTTCACCAGTTTCTCTCCGTAGGCTCCATCTTTAATTTTAAAATTTCTTAGAGCTATCCAGCTGCAATGATGCACAGAGAGTAGAGTAAATCCTTTGCCTCTGTCTTTATGTACGCCGCAGCATGGTCGACATTATACAACAGTAGTGAGCAGTGTTGTTTCACCCATCACTTGGGTGGATTAGAAAGACAGAGCCAGCAGCAACATCTACAAATATGTGTATCTATACCTCTGTCTCCCTCTAGCAGCTCACGCTCCTTTCTCCCCTTCCTCTCTCCATAGATTTCTACTGGCAGCATCTAATCTAATACCTCAGTGAGCTAATAGTCCATCTAGTCTCTCAAGAAAGTGTTTAGCTATGAATTGTGGGTGAATGATCAATTCTGGAGATGGATGATAAGTGGATGATAAGTGGAGAAAGAGGCATTTCCTAGAATCAGGTATATTACAAAGTTTCTTGTATTCACGAGTACTATTAATGTATGCAAGATTTGTTAAAAGAACAATTCCAATCCCTTGATCAATACTTCTTTTTGTACTGTAAAGTGAAATAACCAAAAATGCAAATTATTACAACATAACATTTTTCAGTTTCAAGACATGATCAATTTGAGCTGACCTATTAGAAATTAAAGAGCTAATCCATGAAGCCCAATTATAGATGTAGTATTTTCAGTCTTTATAAAATAAATCAATTTATAATATGTTTGGACACCATTTTTCAGCTTTCTTATGGTCTACATGCAAAGTTGAGTGACTTTGTAAATACATTTAGTTACTTATCCTGTACTGATCCTGAGTAACAGCCCCCATGATAATTATAGACCAGAGCAGAATTTACTATTTTATGGTAACAGTCAACAAGCTTGTTGTCAGAGAGGTCCCTAAGAGCTTAGCTGAGTGTCTATATTGCAATGAGCCCTAACCCAGTATCTTCAGTTTAGTTTCTGTACTATGGTTCCTTCACTTTCCAGACAGGAAAAGAGGAAGTTACACAATCTCCACATGGAAGAGATCATCCAACCTCATCCTTCTTTGAATTAAACTGACTTCCATTTACTGGATTTTTTTTCCATTTCGGTGTATCAGTACATAGGTCACCATGGTGTTTTGTCTTGTGGCCCTCTGAACAAAATTATACTTTTAGAAGCAGTAGATTCTTAAGAAGAAATACTCTAAACAGTGTCAGTCTACACCAACTTTAAAGGAGTTGTCTCACTTCAGCAAGTAGCACTCACTAATGTATTGGCACTTACTAATATATTGTCACTGTCTCTCTCCCTGTCTCTCTCCCTATCTCTCTCCCTGTCTCTCTCCCCCTGCCTGATTAATTACTAGCCCTGCACTGGCCCTGCACTTGCCCTGCAGTATCCCTGATGTGTAATATGGATTCCCTGAACAATTACACCCCATTTTCAACAACACAGGTCTCAGTGTCTTAGAACATCACACGTAGTGCTTCTGCTCGTCTCAGCAGTCACAGCAGAAGTGATGTGTCACTGGCTTACTGAGCCTGAGCCAATTAGAGCAAGCCCTGCCCACTAGGTCAGGTGACCGCTTTCTTCCCGGGCTTTTGCGCACGAATATAGAACTAACAGTAAAAGTTTGCTAATTACTTGAATTCGTACGCAACAGTGTATACAGTAACTTATACGTAGCATTAGCGTACAATTTATCAGCAAGTACGTAGCGAATACGTAGAAAGCCTTAGGAAGATTTTCGAATTTTAATGGAGCGAATCACCTAATATTCGTATTCGCTTCGCAGCTGAAATCTACGAATAGACAAATCGACGAATAGATTCGCTCATCTCTACTTTCAAGGCGACAGTTAGATTATGATGGATATCTAAGATGTCTCATTCTCAGTGACACCATTGCTGATAATATTTATTACAGCTTTCCATAAATGAAAGAATCCCATAGATGTGCCTGCAGAATAAATAGCTAACGCTAATTTCACAATTGGTTGGAATTCCCTTATGGCCTGGAATAAGATTTTTATTATAAAATGTTACCTTTATATTTAGGGATTATTACATTCTCTTTGCTGAACAGGTCAAAAGGCTCACATGTGAAAATATCTCATCATATCTACACTTTTGGTATGCAAACTAAGAAGTTTATTCAGTTTGAATGGATAAGCTCTTCCCCTGGAGTCCTGTTAAAGCTTAAAAGGTTTATCCCAACGATAATGTATAAGATTAAAATCATAGAGATCTCCCCAGTCATTGCTACAACTGTTCTGCTATATTGATTTCAAACTGTCAGTTTAGGTGGCGTGTCCTTTCTGAGGCAGTTAATGGCAGTGAAAGATTGGAATTGAGCACGTGCTTCCATCTCAGTGAGGACAGAGAAATTAGAAAAAGAGCAAACAGCAGGTGGCGCTATACAGATAGATTTAATTGAATATGAAAACTTAGCTAAACTGCCCCTCTGTGTTAGGGCCTGAGGGGATGGTGCATGACTAGGAGTCAAAGGACACAAAATAGAGAATCCAAGTGCCAGTCACCACCCCTTAGGCCCACACTTGTGACCACACTTTCTGTGAAAAATTCTCTACTTTCAGAGATATGTGTAAGAGTAAATTGGAGTCCTTAGTCTTGTCACAATAGCAATGACAAATATCACAAAATGTGCACAAAAGTAGCATTGCTAAACTAAGCGGATTAATTTTTGAGGAATATCCTATTTAAGGATTGTCTTAAAACAACATAACAAATTAGGATTTTTATCTGACCATTTTTCCTAAATAAGACCTACCAAATAAATTATATCAGCTTCAGTTCTGAATAAAAATAAATTTCCAGGAGTACTAAAAAAAAAAAAATCTAAAAAAGGTGGTTTAAAAAATTTGTGATAGACTATGTAACAAAAAAGTGCCACATTCCAAAAGCAGAAACTGTTCAGGGTTGGTGTTGACAGAAAATGTATACTTATTTTTAACATTTGGAGGGAAATTTATTATTGTCAGTGTATTGGAGGTTAGTATGTAGAGTTGTGATGTGCACCTGCACCAAATTTATAAAAATAACTCACAGTAACAATAAATTTGGCCTAAGTGTAATGCGGTTGTACATATTTCACTGAAAGTATGGCTTCAGGGCTGCCTGCGGTGGAGTTGCGACCTTTTGGTGACTTTTTAAGTCTCACTTTGTAAATGTGACACAAAAGTCATGTACTCTGAAGTGACTAACCAAATCCTAACCAAATTTTTCACTCCACATCTGTAGGTGGTGCTGTAAGGCATAGTGCCCAAAAAGTCAAATTTTTATGCAAGTGACCCCAAAAAGTTGCAAGATCCCATTTGCAACATTTTGAAACCAGAATTCTGATGGACAGGAATTGATAGATCCCACCCCCCTCAGTTCCTTTTATCATGTAAATAAATCCATATAAGAGATTAGGAAATAGTCACTTAGAGTGTAAATATCATTTCAGTTTATTTTTAATATTGTGTAGGGACAGGGATGTTTAAACTTTTTGTAATATACTTTATTAGGATGTAAAGAATCTTCTTAGCAAAGCTCTAGCTGAGTGTTACTAAATAGTGTCTGTTTTCAGTCTTCAGCCTTCTACTGAGCACTGAAGACACCTGTGTGTAACAAGTCAGGAAGGCAGAGTCATGGGCAGTAGTAGTTATGGAACATGTACAGTACAGACCAAAAGTTTGGACACACCTTCTCATTCAAAGAGTTTTGTATTCACACAGAATTGTAGATTCACACTGAAGGCATCAAAACTATGAATTAACACATGTGGAATTATATACTTAACAAAAAAGTGTGAAACAACTGTAAATATGTCTTATATTCTAGGTTCTTCAAAGTAGCTACCTTTTGCTTTGATTACTGCTTTACACACTTTTGGCATTCTCTTGATCTCTGGGAACTCCTTCAAGACTGTTGGAATACCATTTCAGGTGACTACCTCTTGAAGCTCATCAAGAAAATGCCAAGAGTGTGCAAAGCAGTAATCAAAGCAAAAGGTGGCTACTTTGAAGAACCTAGAATATAAGACATATTTTTAGTTGTTTCACACTTTTTTGTTAAGTATATAATTCCACATGTGTTAATTCATAGTTTTGATGCCTTCAGTGTGAATCTACAATTTTCATAGTCATGAAAATACAGAAAACTCTTTGAATGAGAAGGTGTGTCCAAACTTTTGGTCTGTACTGTACATAGTCAGGGACTGGGGTAGTGACAAGGGGCAGGATGGAAGCCTCTATACACACAGGTGTCTTCAAAACTCAAAATAACTGAAGACTGAAGGCAAACTCTCTTTAAGGCCACTTTCACACTAGCGGCAGCACGGATCCGGCTGGTGAAGGGTCCCGCCAGATCCGTGCTGCCGCAGGTGCACATGTGGGGACAGAACTGCGCTCCGGGCCCACACATGTCAGACACTGTGTTGAGGGGGGGGGGTTACTTACATGTCCCAGCAGCTCCAGACCTGTCCCAGCAGCTCCACATGAGAGGGACACTACAGAGGAGGAGGACAGAGAGAACAATGGGAAGATTCCCCACAGCGCCCCATGCTGGAGGGAGCTGAGAGGGAAAAGTGCAAAGTGACGGATCCGTCATGAACTCCATTGAAAATCAAAGGAGGATGGATCCGTTTACTAGTGTGTCACACCGAACGGATCCATCCCCATTGACTTGCATTGGGGGTCATGACGGATCCGTCTCAGTGCGGATCCCCAGTACGGAGAGCAAATCGCAGCATGTTTCGGTTTGCTCTCCGGTCTGGAGACAGAACGGTATGCTTTTAGGAGCATTCCGTTGTCTTCAGTTCAGTTTTGTCCCCATTGACAATGAATGGGGACAAAACTGAAGCGTTTTATTTCGGTATTGAGCCCCTATGACGGAGCTCAATACCGGAATATGTAAACGCTAGTGTGAAAGTAGCCTAAGAACAGTTACAACTTTGCTAAGGACTCTTTACTCTGTTTTCTAATACAAAAAGAAAGTGATCTTTAGATAGCAAGGACTTGGCACTTGATCACCAGAGATACTATAATTCAAAGGGGTTGTCCACTTTAGACCATTCCTACTAGTTAAAATGATCCCTTGACAATAAGCTGATCGAAGTTACAGTACAGAGTACCCATTTAATTCAATGGATTGCCTGCTCTCCACTCTGACCAGGATCAAGAACATGGGACATACAGTAGTATGACCTGAAAACCACAGGACCTTCAGGGACAATATACTATACCACTGGGAAACCAAAGACAGTGGACTGTATTATCACACCATAGGAACTGGATACTTGTCCACTACAGTAAGTCATCATGAACTGGTTGCTTGCCTTTGGGTAACTGGGATGTATCAATGACTCTTATGAGGTTACCAGAGAGTTGACTCTATCCTAGTATATCATCAGAGAGTGAAGATTCATGTGCATTATGCTGTGAATGGGATGAATATTTACCATTTCAGATGTAATTTTGGGATCTTCGTCAACTTGATATTTGGAGATTGTTGGTACTGATATTGGATATTTGGTGTTTGTGATAAGAACATATATATTGTAAATAAGATCACATAGTTTAATATAGGTCCTGGACTCTGTGTAGATACTGCACACAAGTGTTAAATCACAAAAGATATTCTACAAAACTAAAATGTCATGGCACAATTTGCCAATAGGTGGTGAGGAGAAACTGGTGTAAAGAAAAACTGCCTTAGTTGCCCCTAGCAACCAATCAGGTTCCATCTTTTATTTCCAAAGGAGTTCTGAAAAATGAAAGGTGGAATGTGGTTGGTTGCTAGGGGCAACTAAGGCAGTTTTCCTTTAGACCCAGCGCATTTTACAAACTAGAAATGCCAGAAGACTTAATACAATTATTTATGAATATTAAATTGGTTCCTGAATACTTCAGAGATCTTTTTACGCATTTTAACCAATATATGTTTCATGGATAATTTCCCTTATTGTATTTTAATTCAGGAAAAGTAAATTGCTAATAAACTTGACTTATTCATTCAGTGTCTTTGCCACTTTGGAAGGAAAATATGACTCATTTTTCTAATAAATGTGGATTTTATTCTCACTTCATTGAAATCAAATGCAGACTAGCTAACAAAAAGAACACCCATCAGTAATGGAAATAGTGATGTTTGATAATTCAGTTAAAAATGTATAAGGGCAACATAAGCCAAAAGTTTTGGGCAACATAGTTCAGTGGCTAGCACTGGATTTGAGTCTGACTAAGGACAACATCTGCATGGAGTCTGTATGTTCTCCCCGGGTTTCCTCCAGGTTCTCTGGTTTCCTCCCACACTCCAAAGACATACTGATAGGGAACGTAGATTGAGCCCCATTGGAGACAGCAAGTAGACATGAGCGAAGTTTACAAAACTTAAATTCGTCCACTTCGCCGAATTTCACAAAGAAATTCGCTTTGTGACATATTACTTTGTCATGAAGCACATTTCTTATTATTATTTCATTAATCGGTGAAAAAAAATAATACTCACCTTATCCATTTGAGCGCAAAGAGGCTGAACCAACCATCTTTATTGAAAATACCACGTGAAATCTCACATAGTGTGTGATGACGTCATCATGCTGCCCGGCGTGGTGACAACATACGTCACCACGCAGGAGATTTAACGCCGGATCTTCAATCAAGATGGCCACAGCAGTATCATCATTCTCGAATGGATGAGATGAGTTACCGTCATTTCATGGAAAATTGATCTGTTACCACGAAGCATGAGGAAATTCGGCTCCGCAGCAAATTGAATTTTCCCTGAAATTTGGATCAAAGTCCACTTGGGATACATCGATTTTCTCAACACTAACAGCAAGCAATGCTATTGTCTGCAGAATATATCAGCACTATATAAATGAGTTAAATAAACAGTTGCCATTTTAAGAACGCAGCCAATCAATTCTCTAGGGAGTAGTGACGTTACTTTGGCTACAAAACGTCAACTCTCAGATGTGTCTATTTTTACCAGGACATCTGTAAACATGTGGGGCTTATGGATCACATTCTTGCTGTGTTTGTTCTTTCCTCATGACGGAAGGAACGGGAGAATAATAAATATTACAACCGCAGCTCATTTTCTGAGAATAAATCGTAGCAGTTTATGTTGTTCCTCCATTATTATTACATATTGCTGCAATATTCGGGGCTATAAATTACACTCACAGATGCTGCAATATGTAAAAAAGATTCACTTTGATGCTGGAAATCTGGAAGATGTAGCGTTATGTTTTATAGTAGGGAAATGAAAAATGGAAGTATTATTTAAAATCCGTTGTCTTCCTTCCTGACCTGTTTTATGTAAAGCATGCTTTGTGTCAAAGTGCTATGATATGTGAGCAGACGCTTTATCTTCTAGAATGAATGTGCAGTGTGTATGCAAGGCTGGACTTTTATTACAAGATTTTGTCACTAGCCCCTAGGACTTTGTGATCATTCAGCATTATTTAGAGTGTAAGCTTTCGTGGGCAAGGCGCTCTCCTGCTCTCTCTTCCTAGTTATTGCTGTGTTAGAAACATCTTTGATCATAATAATTCATTCATTTTCTGGTGTCCTGCTGATATGAAAGGTGTTGGTTGGTGTTGCTGTGGATAAATAATATATCCACTATAGTCCATTTAAAGGGCATCTGTCAGCAGTTTTGTACCTAAAACACTGGCTGACCTGTTACATGTGCACTTGGCAGCTGAAGGCATCTGTGTTGGTCCCATGTTCATATGTCTCCGCATTGCTGAGAAAAATGTTTTAACATATGCAAATGAGCATTTGGGAGCAACAGGGGCGGTACCATTACACCTAGAGGCTCTGCTTTCTTTGAAACTGCTGTACCCTCTGCACTTTGACTGACAGGACCAGGCGATAAAAACATAATCACACCTGGCCCTGTCAATTAAAGTGCAGAAGGTCAGCAGTTGCACAGAGAGCAGAGCCTCTAGGTGTAATGGCAATGCCCCTGTTGCTCCTAAAGGCTCATTTTCATATATTAAAACTTCATTTTTCTCAGCAACGTGGGCAAATATGAACATGGGACCAACACAGATGTCTTCAGCCACCAAGTGTACATGTAGCAGGTCAGCCAGTTTCATAGGTACAAATCTGCTGACAGATGCCCTTTAAGCCTGTCATTTAGCACAAGCTGCAGTACTATAATATGTTACCTGCAGTTTTACATAGGATTACGGGTAAATTTACTGAGTTCTGTTGAACTGGAAAGTTAAGCACAAACAATTCAGCTGAAAAGAATTAAATCAAGCCTAATAAATCTGTCTGTGCAACATTCAGAATAGTAAAAGTATACAAGATCTGGCATAAAAATGACAAAAGTTGAGTACAGCAGTTGATAAGATTGATCGAGAGTTTAAACAGTATTTTAAATCTTTCACAATAAAACTGAAAATTCTAAATTTTCCCAAAACTTAAAGGGGCTGTCCAACCCATTACAAGCGATAGAGCAGTGCGGCAGTTAGCAGTTCCGTCCACTGCACAACAGACGCAGGTAGAGATCACATTTTTCATCGTGCTAAAACATTTACATGAGAAACAAAGCAACTTTTCAAAGTCTTGATGAAAGAATATCCTCCTGTTTTGTGCCAACAGCAAATATGCAGACCTACAAGTTTTTATGGCAACAAAGTAAAAATCACGTGTAGCCAATATACTACAGGTGAATAGGCCAATGCTGCAACATGGCTCAATTTAAAGGGGTGATCTAGGGTTAGAGGTAAATCCAGACATATCCCTTTCTTCTCCCAGACAGCCCCTCTAAGTGGAGCATCGGAGGAGCTGCCTCCAATGCTCTCCCTTGCCCTGCACTGTATCATGCAGGGCAAGGGCTGTTTGTATACATTTTTGCACTGCTTGGCGGAGGCTTCCACCTAGCAGTGTTCCCGGTGACATCACCAGCACTAATGGGCGAGCTGTAGCGCTTCCCTTGGCTGTTTTACAGGCAAGGGCACTGCTAAAGCCAACCCATTAGTGCCAGTGACGTCACCGGGCTCACTGCTAGATGAAAGCCTCCTCCTAGCATTTTGAGACCCAGTACATCACCAGATCTGCTGAAAAATCCCTTGCCCTGCACGATTCAGCTTTGATGCTCCACTCAGAGGGATTGCCTGGGTGAAGAACCTGGACAACTTATTCAGTGAATAGGAAAGCCAGATCAGAGTGGGGTATCCCCACTCTTGGAATATAAAACCATATAGCAGTAGTATGCCATCACAATTGCATGGTGGGAAAACAATGGACGTACTGTAGGTCATTCAGGTTGATTTGTTAGGTGATGAACAGAACCAGGTTACAGAGAGGAACGTTTGAGGAGATACCTGGCCAATAACTGTAAATCAACAGAAGAGCAATGGAAAAGGAAAGAAGTAATAGAATTATTCCATAGACACCTGGTGCCAGGACTAGACGTGGAATGTTCCAGACTGATTCAAGGCTGATTTTCTTTATATTTATTTTAAACTCTTTTGAGTATTGCAGGACATTTTGTTATATGACTATTATGATCACGTTGGCAGCTACATAATGGGTTAGGCTAAGGACAATTTCACTGTTTTTAACTGGATATTTATTTCCAACATGTTCACGTGCACGACTATGTCATCCTAAGAGAGGCTAAAGATTTCCATTATAGGACCAAAAACCACAGTAAGAGAAAAACATGACATTTAATACAACACATACTGGAATGGGCCATTTGTTATAGTTTATTGATAATGCTGATAGGTATTGATAATATTAATTTAAAGGAAACCTGTTACCATAAAAATGCAATGTAAGCTACAGACAGAATGTTATAGAGCGGGAGGAGCTGAGCAGATTGATACACAGTTTTTTTGGGGGAAAAGATTCAGTAAAACTTGTATTTTATTAATTTAATTTCCTGCTCGTTCTGGGCTTTGAAGTCCTGGAGGACTTTTCCCATAAAACTATATATTAATCTGCTCAGCTCCTCTTGCTCTATAACATGATGCCTGCAATTCAGATACCATGTTCAACCTGACAAGTGTTCTTTAAGTTTTTCTTGGGCTAAAATTCCCACTGTGACCTGAAAATGTCCTTCTGGAATCATTCCCCAAAAATTCCTTTCTGTTGCCAGAATTTGGATTATTATAAACTGGAGCACCCTTTCCATTTACCAATGGCTCAATAAATTTGATGGTTGTATACTGAAAAATGACTAAGACTGGAGTCTATGTAATATGTTTCTGCCTTAACTTGATATACCAGTCTATTTGGTGATTATCAGCAAGTAAATAAAGCACATCTTGTATCTTAAAAAGCTAATGTGGAGTGTGTAAATTCTTTTAAAATTTTATTCTCCTAGCCAGTTTGTGAGCCAAAGCCATGAGTAGACTGATACATTTCCTGTGAGAAAGCAGCATAACTGCTATACTAACTACATGTGTGATTCCACAATTAATGTAAAAAATGAAAATCAGACATCATATATTACATGACAGCCTCGTTCTTACAAAGCTAACACCAGCCCTGTACCTCACAGATCCAGAGATCTCCCCATTCATGGCTCCATTTGGTCTGCTAGACTCCATTCAGGCTGGCAGCTTCTAACAATAGATATGGCTGGTGGCAGTTGAAGAATATAACTGAGCATGTGCACCTCAGTAGATGGACGTGCACATTATTATACAGAATAAACACCATGGGGTTCCAATATAATGAGGCAAAGAGAATATCTCACAAGTGGAGCATTTTTTTTAACAAAGTAAATCACAAAAGTAACTCTCTAACTTAATTGAATTATATTCAAATAACACTTAATGGTGGCACTACCCCTCACCACTCCTGACATACCTGTTTTAGTAAATAATTGTATTCCACATGAAATTTTAATTCTGGGGCATCTATTCTTAAGACCCCCTATGTTGGGCCATTCCAATATGAATAAAGGTACAATTGGGTACTACCAGTTAAAGGGGGGGGCCTGTATAGTCTGGCACAGGCCAATCAGTGTTGCCATTGTCAGACTGTGAAGAGACACGGGACACACTCCTAACTGGTAACACCCAGTTGGACTTACATAGAGGAATGACACATAAGAATGGATGCTCAAATTAAGTGATAATTTTATAGTGCTGGTCGTTAGAAAAGTGGTAATACCAAATAAGTGGAGGGTATTTTATTTTTGTAATTTTTTTTTTATTTGAAACTGTTTTTTCCTATAGAAATAGTTTTTTTACAATTTTAGATGCGATCCGCCGCTTGTATTATACTACTTGTACAGTGTATTATACTGTCTAAAGGATACTGACAGGTACTATCAGGCTGCGCATCTGACACAGCCTAATAAACATACTCTGCAAGCACATCTGGGGACCTTCAATAGGCCACTGGCTGTTGTGTACAGGCATCAGCACCCTGCAATCTCATTCATAGGGTGCCAATGACTGAGAGATGGATCCCCCTCCCTCTAAACCACTTAGATGCCACTGTTACTATTGACAGCGACATCTATGGGATTAAACAGCCTGGATCTGTGCTTCTGCCAATCCAAACAGGAGCCTGGCTGTCTTAAGAGGGCTGAATTCCTGCTTTCTGCTGCATGGGAGTCCCATACAGTGCTTCTTCTAGGCCCCCTAAAAAATGTCGTGACCTAAAATAAAGCCCTTTAATGACCATCGTAAAGAGGTGTATTGGCGGTTATTTAGGGGTTAAAATTCTGCCAAGGCAGATCTCAAAACAGGGGTGAGTACATTTTAAAGTGAAAACATAAAGTTCATTCAGATGAGCCATCAATCAGTAAGTGCCCATCCTTCAGGTTCCTAAACAAATCAGCCTATGGCTGCAATCTTGGCTCCTGGACATCTACAGTATAGATAGGGCCTTTATCCCCTTGGTATGCTGTCAATACTTGTGACCCTACAATCTAGCACAGACACCACAAAAAGCCAACAATCAACCTGTTATCATTACTGCATAAATACATATATTACTTGCATGTATACACATATTACTCCATCCCTTTGGCCATCCCTGTTCAGCCTTTTCTTATATGGTCTTGCACCTCTCCTGCACTCATTTCAATCCTGATGCACTGCACAGACCTTGATGGGTGAAATACATGATATAGCAATATTTAGTGTTAAAGGGGTTACCCAAGATCTATAATGCTCCCCCCATATGTCCAAGCCCCTCATACTGGTCATACTTACCCCGCTACCGTCACCCGCGTCTCTTCTGATGCCGAAATGGCCACTGCTGCATCTCCCTGTTACATGGATGAAAACATCTGGCGATGGGGTGAGGGCAGCCAATAGCAGCCCGTGACGGGAATGAGACTCCCTAACATTGCGGGTTGGATTAGGGAGGCTAGTTCCCATCGTGGCCTCAGGAGAGAAGCGGGTGTAGGGGAGTGAGGTAAGTACAACCCGGGCATATGGGGGGGGGATTATAGGTCTTGGATAACCCCTTTAATACAAACATATGATTTGCAAATGTTACAAGTAGAGTTGTTCTTAGTAACAAGTGGCATGCGTTCCTCAGACTTTTTCCCAGTGCATGCCTTCATCTTCGTGATTTCCTTCTTTGGTTTTCATCTATATATTTGTAACTTTGGACAGATTTGTTTATTTCTGTTGCTATTGGATAAAGCACAAAACTGCTGTCTGGATCTGGTGTTGTGGCTACAAAATAGACAAATCCACCTGGTGACTGAAATGTATTTCCGAAAAACACTTTACAAAACTAGGAGTAGATATTATTTTTTCATAAAAGCAAAAGGGATTTTTTTTTAAATTATTTAAGTATAATAATAATTAAAGATGAGTGAAGTTCTCTAAAATTTGATTCGGCGAATTCACTGGATTAAAAAAAATATGCTTTGTGATGAAATACTTCGTCACAAAGCACATTTCTTTGGATATAGCCGGTGCAATTACGGAATGGTGATTGTGCCGCCCCCCATCATTGAACCCTCTCATATGCTGCGTTCATCGCTGATCATGGCATCTGAGATCCATATTTACATTTTAGTGTTTTTTAATTAAAAAAATGTAATTGTACTTACCTTATCCATGTCGGCCAGCATGTTGGCGTCATATAGATTTTGCACGAGATTTTGCATGGGATCGTCAATCAAGATCAAAATGGAATGCCTCTAAAGGTTTCCATTTTGAATTCCGTCTTGCAAATTCCATTATTCTCCATTATTACCATGTTATAATGGAAAACAATAATGGAATTCATAAAGCTGATGTGAACCTGCCCTTACCTGCTATATTCAATATATCATATGTGAGGAGTGTGACGTGCTACTGTATGCCATGTGCTCTAGAGAGAATATTTAGTGACAGTAGATCACATCATAGCAGCTGAAAATGACCTACTGTAGACTGATTATGTTCCATCTCTAACTTTTGCAGGGTTAGGCTAAATCTGCAGCAACAATCAAAGCTGTTAGAAAAATAAAACAAGCCATCTGCCAGCAAAACCTCAGAACGAGAGCTTCATTCGAAAACACTGCAAACAAGTTTGGAAAAATAAACCTGCAAAAATATCATCACTGGAAAAGTCAACTCAAATACACATACACAACTGTATATACAAAGCAATGCTAGCAAGAGCAAACACAAGCATCTGGTGCCAAGATTGCTTGGGGTTAATGTACGCAGGCTGACGTTATATCCGACTATGAATCACTGGTAACATTAAACTTGTAGACACACTTACACGTCATTGAATTTCAAGTCCTATCATTTAAAGGATATCAGTCCCAGTGAAGGAATACAGAATGCTACTCGCTCAAGAACCATAATAAATCACTGCACTGTTTCTGTAAACTGAGAGAAGCATTTGCTGTCAGGCATGCACGTTAAGCATGCTAAGTTTTCTGAATCATGACTTTAATATTATTCACTGCTAAAAAATAATAGCAGAAAGAATGGCGGGTATGACAATAACATTCCTGTGCCTTTAAATTTCACAGAAGGGGGATGTTTACAGACTAGAACAGGGGTAGGCAACCTCCAGCACTCCAGTTGTTATGAAACTACAACTCCCATCATGCATACTTGTTCTGCTCTTCTCAGAAATCCCATAGAAATGAATGGAGCATGCAGGGAATTGTAGTTTCCCAACAGCTGGAGTGCCGAAGGTTGCTGACCCCTGGACTAGAAGTTAAATGACATAGTTATGCAAAGGCTGCAATGTTGCCATATGGCAAAGAGCTAATTTTGATTAAAAAGATGATAGTGCCAGTGTAAGTTATGTGTCATCCAAAGGTAACCCCTTTCCTGACATGCACTGTATATGAATGAATGTTTTACACAGCAGACATCTGGAGATAAAGTCTGTGACCGGCAATAACACCAATCACAGACTCAGATGCCATAGTCAATAGCAACCACGGCATCTGAGAGGTCTTTCCCCAGGAGTGCTATTCTCCTGGGGTCCAAAGGGTTCTCCTGCGCTGAGATGAGATCGGGGGAGCCGTTCATTTGCTGCGGCAGATTCAGACCTTCTTCAGGGCTAACACATTTCACTGCGATGATCCTATGGAGCCCTCACAGTGAACCTCCCATAGACTGAATGGTAACTCATTGCAGTCAACAGGACAAGCGATCTAACGATCACATGATCAAGTCCCAAAGGAGGACTTTATAAAATGTAAAAAAAAAAGGAACAAGTAAAAATAAACAATTAAAAAATAAAGTACATACAAAAGAGGTGAGCACCACCGAAATAATCATAAGGCTCTGCCCTGTGTAAAACAGTAGTATCCACACAAAAAGACAGTAAACTGGTACTAAAAGCACACTAAAATTATATACAAAATCACAATAGTTTATTAAGGATGCAAAGAAAAAAGCAAGCAGACAAACATTTTAAAAAATTATTAGCATTCACAAAAGGACACATGATCCCCAACAATGAACAGCACAAGCCCTGAGTAGGGACCAAAAGTGCTCTGAAAATCAATTATATGAATAAATGAATAACATAATGATAAGAACAAGACATTGCAAAAAAACAAACAAAAAAAAAAAAACAACATAAACAATGAATAAGGTCTCACAGAACATGTGCTGTGCTGATAGGAGACACCCCATGCGTATCACCGTCCAGCACCTTCTTTAGCATCTTCAGGGGTTCAACCAAATCTGGCCACTGGTGTGATCACGCCATTCAAACTGCTCCAGAACGGGGGCTTAGGACCCCAGTTCTAGTGATTTGTGGGGCCACCACAAATCATACATTTATCATCTATTCCCTGGATTATTGATAAATACTTTTTGTAGAATAACCCCTTCAAGCTTGATGAATGTGGGAACCTCTCATCTACTTTTACTGTATGAAACCGATGTTCCGAGAGTCCAAGACAATGAATGGGCAGTCTTAGTCTCTGTGGGAGAAATGTGCTTGGGCTCCTTGACCCATTGGTGAGAACCCGCTGGGCACTTTGGACCTAATTTGAGTACCAAACAAGGTTCTTTTTCTGGCTTTGTGAAAGATCATTAACCCAGACAGAGGTACAGTATAGTTTTATTCATGTTACACAGCACTACAAAGCATTGTATTGTATCATACAGTAAAAGTAGGTGACAGATTCCCTTTAATCTATAATGTGATTTGCTGTGATTTGCAGTGACTTCTCTTTCTACAATTTTAAGTGCATTCTCAAATCACTTACAACTCATTTTATTGTCACAAAAGCCCTTTACCTCTTTCCAGATATGAGTATTACATTATCGTTTCTTCACATTTCCTCTTATCTTTCCCTGTTTCGGCACCAATAATGAAAATTAGTACCTTCCATTTGAATCAAGGTTGCCATCCAACTGAATAGGTATTATGGTTATAAGTGAAATTTGATATTTAAATTATATGTTCCTCCAGGCGCAGTGACAAAAGCTGCAATATCTGTACAATCAAGGACAAAGGAAAATTACCTTGGTTACAGGCTCGGAGGGGTCTAGCCCAGTGTACAATGTGCTCTGCTGCCAGAGTCATACTGAATGGATAAGTTGATGTATTCAGAGCACTTACTTAAGACATGAACAATTCTACTCTTAGGAATAACTGTTCTCCTGGAAGCTGTCAAAACGATTATGTACTGTATGTAACCCAAGTTCAGTCAGAGTTAATATTGTAATTTTACATTGTCTAACTGAATTAGATAAACTTTTATCAGTCAATTGTCTCCTACCAGAGTTCCACTTGTCCAGGAACTGGGCATGGCATGCTAGTAACATCATTGAAGGTAGGTCACAGGATCATTAAAGAGCACCCCAAGCCCAAAAATAAAAATCTGACAATGCTTCAGAAGCCTTATGCAATTTTACGTATCAGTTCTATAATTCAGCCAGTTCCCTCCAATTCTCCAGACCTGGTTGTTAAAATTACAACTGGATCAGAGAACCGTGTTACCGGTCCCGATCCGGTGCTCTGGCAGTGGCAGGACAGCTGGAGATGTTCACTTCTGTTGCTTATAGTTTAGCTCCTTAGTTGGGTGGTGTGTGTGTAGTGTATATATGGTGTAGTTATGTATGTGTACCACGTATATGGTGTATTTATGTATGTTGCATATATATATGTGATGTATAAGTAAACATAAGTAAACATATATATATGTGATGTATAAGTAAACATATAAGTCACATGTCTGCTGTTGAGTATGGAACCTGTTGTTAAAAATTTGAATCCCACCCTTGCTATCATGGGAAGAATATACTGTACATCCTGTCAACCATAAATTCTGGTAGAGTCCACAAATCTGGGTCACAAGTAACCACTACTGACTGCACTCTCCAAGCTCTTCCTGGCAGCCAGTCACTGCATGGTATTGCCTCCTTCTCCGATCGCTCCGATCCTTCCTGGATGAGTATTGTATGACTGATGTGCTGGGTTCTTCATGCTGTCTATTTACGTATAGTCCCAGCTATATACTACAGTGGTAGGTAGGTATTTTTTTTTTTAAACTGAATATTCATAGAAAAAAATTGTTTTAGAATTTTTGGCTGTTTTTCCTTTCTTTGTCATGAAAATTAAATACAAAAAATAGTCCTTCTGTAGCACTCAACCAAAATGATAAAATCTACTATATAGCTAGGTAATCTATTGTCAGTTTACTGCTGCTGTAAGGGGAAGATGTTATCCGCAAGGTAATCTTTGAGATAGAAGGTTTAGAAATGGGATAACTCTATTGTTCTCTTGATAGGCCTAGATTAAGATGCCTACAGAAGAGCATTGTTTAGTAAAATCTGTGATGGTCTAATTAGGCCACTACAGGAGGCTTTCTCTCTCTATCTCTGGTCACAGTGATGGTCTGACTGAGAAAGCCAAGTGAGGCTATTTGCCATGCTAAAAGTCCAAACAAACAGGAAGTTAAAGAGCCAGGACAGGAAGTAGAATAAAAGAAGTTACTTCAAAAAATTGTATCCAGAAAACCACCCACCAATTTTTTTATAAACAAAAAATACATAAAATATTCTCAGAGAAGCTGTTAATAAAAAAATGTTTAAGAATTTTACATGTTTTATACATACATGGTATATTGGCTGCAACATGTGGCTCTCCAGCTGTTAAGAAAGTCCTAGCAGGCCATGAAAGCTGCATTTATAAGAGATCTATCAATCAGTGCTTCACAGAGGTACATCCTTGTACAAATATGTATTTCTCTATTATAGTGTATCTGAATACCATAGACACTGGCATCATCACATATAGTGGCACTTAATATTATTGCTCCATTCACTGACTACACCCTTTCACAGTACTGGTTCAACATGTCAAAAATTCTAACTACGACTACTGCAGTACTCAATATTAACAAACCAAGTGCCTATTGCCTCATTATAATCGTATTGGCATCACTTAGTATTATACATATTATGCCTGTATATGGTGGTTATACAGGTCTTTGTACAGTGTTTTGATTCAATCACTATTTAGCAGTATTTGTCGGGGTCATGCTAGGCGTTACCCTAGGTTGGGGGCCAACTTGGGCATTATAATAATAATATAATAATATTTATTTATATATCACCAAAATATTCAGTTTTACAATTCAGGGGGTTCGTGTACAAACAGTCATAAATAACATAGCAACAGATGACAGAAGTCAATAATTAGAACAAGAGGAATGAGGACCCTTCTCACAAGAGCTTACAATCTACGAGGAGATAGGGGTGACACAAAAGGTAGAAGTGGTTGTTTTCTACAATGGTCCAGCCATCTTGGGAAAATAGGGGAGTAGATATATAGCTGCGGATATCTGTAGTGCTTTTGGGTGCATGGGTGTGGTGAAGCATTTGGTGGAGGATCAGGTTCAGGAACTGATCATACATGGGCTATATATGGAGAGGAGTTAGATCAGGAGATGTGATAGGCCACCGTAAAAAGATTTGTTTTTAGGGAGCGCCTAAAACTGTATATTTTGATTAAACCTAATTCCTAATTTCTTGGGGTAGGGTATTGTATATGTGTTTTGCCCCCACCCGTTCTGAACCCCTAGCTGTGCCTCTGGCTGGAGAAATTCTTTATTTCGTTGACTTGTTTACTTCTTCCAAAAGGAAAAATACAATTCATCACCAGCAGTAAGGTCAGAACCTATTTTATAATAATACAAAGACATAAATTGTGCAGAAGCCAAAGTAACCAGCGAGCAAATACGACAAGTGTTTGTGAAATAAAAATCTGTTCCATGAGAATTTAGATAGATAAAAAGAAATTATGATTTCCTGTAGTCTCAAAGCAGGTTCTGTACTGGAAGAGAAAATCTTGTTGTTGGTGGGCGTTAAACAGAAGAGTGAGTACACTGGGTCACATCATGTCATGATTAGTACATAATGGTCCGTGTCAGTGTTTAATTGTGCACACTCTAACAATCTTCCACATCCTAATGACTAAGTCTTGCTTTGATGTTAAATGCTTGTAATTTGTTCTCTGCAGTTTAAAATAGCACTTCTTTCATACCAGGCCGGCATTCCCTATTCCTCTTTTACAGATGCAGCTTTTAAATAGATTATTTTCAGTAGCTCTGCTGCTTGTAGTATAGGGGATAACAAATACATAGTGCAGCAACAACTAGTAATGAGCGAAGATATGAAAAATTCCATTTGGCTGCTTTGAAATTTGACTTGTGAGGAATTACTTTGTCACGAAGCGCATTCCTTTGTATGTGACGGGTGCAATGACGGGGAATGGCAATCGAGCCATCCCCCATCATTGAACACTTTGGATGCCGCATTCATCATTGATTGTGGCATCTGATGCTACAATTGAGGCCTTTCAGGGGTTAATCAGGTTAAAAAAAAGTTACATACTCAGCTTATCCATTTACTCACTGAGAGGCCGTCGCAACCACAGCGCGAAATCTCATGCTGGCCAGGTGTCTTGACATAATCACTGATGACATCACTGTGCCTGCCTAGAATGCTGGCGTGATGACATCACACTTCACCCCACGTGAAATCTCGATCTCAGCCATCTTGATTGAAGACACCACGTGAAATCTCATGTGCTGACATGATGACATCATCATGCTGATCGGCGTGGCGACGTATGGTGCAAGATTTTGTGCGCCCAATCAAGATGGCCACGACGGCCTCTCCAAGAGCAAATGGATGCAATGGATGAGTATGTTTATTTTTTTACTGCCATTTTAGGAAAAATAGATTAGTTACCATCAGGCACGAGGAAATTCGGCTTCGTGGCAAATCAAATTTTTCCTAAGATTTGTATCAAAGTCAGTTTGTTTGGCTTTGATTCGCTCAACACCTTTCCCAGAAAATTGCAGAGAAAAAATTGAAGAATGGATGGATAGAACCAATTAAAACACATCTAGGATGAAAAAAAACCTGACTAAGGGCTCATGCACATGACTGTTTCCTGGTCGTGGCTGTATTGTGGCCTGAAAACAGCGGGTCCACAATACATGGGCACCGGACGTGTGCACCCCGCATCACAGATGTGGACCCACTCACTTGAATGAGTCCACAATCTGTAGTTGCGGTGCGGAACGGAGGCACTGAACCCCACGGAAGCACTAGAGTGCTTCTGTGGTGTTTCTGTCACTCAGGAGGGCAGGAGCTGCTGTACACACACTCCGACTCCCTTGATCCTTGCTGGGAGGAGACTCAGCATGGCAGGAGCGCTCCCGTTTCTTTTTATCATCGTAGATGGAGTGGTCACATTTGACCATGGTATCTGAAGGGTCAACTGTCCGAGATCGGGGTTACCACTGGCTGTGGACATTAGCACCCGGTAGCTATGGCACCCACTGCTCGCGCGCACCATATTTAAAGTTCCGAAAGTTCCGACGTTTGGAAAAAACGTCTGAAAAAATGGTAGAGCTACAGGATGCTGCATTTTTGAACAGAAGACAGAAACAGAAAAAAACACCACCAAATGAACAAAAACACAGGTGCTAAAAATGCCACCAAAACCTGTGTGTCAAAGCAGCTTTAGGGTATGTTCAGAAGTCTTTTTTTTTAGCTGAAAAAAACCTGATGTGGAATCTACAACAGGTTTTTTTTGCATACATTTTTCCCCTGAAATGTTTTTGACAGTTTTTGGTTTGGTTTTGACAAGGATTTTCATTCCTGCCCATTTTCAATGGAAATTCTGGATGCAGATTCTGTGTCAAGAAAGGAAAGGGCACTAATTTTTCCGCGGTGTGCTTTTTAAAACCGCATGCGGAAAAAAAGTGTTGTATAGTTTAACATGTGGATTCCCCCCGTTATTATGCCCCGAAAATTAATGGGGAAGTTCTGCATGTGTTTTTGGCACAGATTTTTTGTGCAAACATACCCTTAAAGGACATGTCCCTTATGTTTTTAAATCTATATATGTCTAATTTCAAAGTGACTGCAAATCGTTGAGGGTCTCTTTCCCTGAACCCTGACTGTTTATTTAACTGAAACTGATGCTGGGACTTTCCTAAGTCCTGAGACTCATTTGTTGCTGCTCAGCTTTTTTTCTTTATGTTGGAAGATGTCACACAGAGTCTATACAAGAATATCCTCTGAAAGCATTCTCTTACTGTGGTCTAGGTCCTTTCAAAATACATATTCTTTAGGCTGGATTCACATCACTGTTTCACCTTCCATTCTTCTAATTTGTCAGAAGAACAGAAAAAAAAGGATCTTGTAAAAAATGGATCCTGTTCATCTGTCATGCACATTTTGCATTCGTTTTAGACATTTCCATCTGAGAACCGTTTTTTTTTAGGGAAAAAATCCTGCATGCATGATGGATCAGAAGAATGGAAAATGAAATGGTACTGTGTATCCAGCCTTAAAGGGGTCATCCCATGAATAATGTAAAAAATTAAAATCAGACATCATATAACACATGCCAATCTCTTTCTAACAAAGCTAGAACCAGCCCTGTACCTCAGATGGATCCAGAGATCTCACCATTCATTGCTCTGCTAGATTTATATCAAGCTCAAGGGGAGTGTCCTTTCTACTGCAGCTAAGGGGGTGTGTCTGTGCTCTCTGTATCACAGTTCAGAAGGCAGTTGAAGAATGAAACTGAGCATGTGCGGCCTTCTCAGTGAGCAGAACAAAGAAATAAAAAAAAACTCCTAAAAAAGTCTGTGCCCTACTACAATAAGAATGACCCCTATGGAGAAATCTCATTTATGACTGGAATAGGTCTTTAAATTCATTAAAACCGGTGTTTCATACGTGTTCCAAACCTGCCTTCAAAGTATGGACTTCAGTGGGACAGCAGTGCCGACATCAGTCTGTATTTGGGTTCTTCTTGCCAATTTCTGCGCAATTCTACGTGATTTACAACAATTTTCGCCACTTCTGGTCACACATTTATGCTATACTGTAATAGTTTAAAACATTCCAAAGCACCAGTATCAGTGGTAG
Organism: Rhinella marina; assembly: GCA_900303285.1. Taxonomy (NCBI): domain Eukaryota; kingdom Metazoa; phylum Chordata; class Amphibia; order Anura; family Bufonidae; genus Rhinella; species Rhinella marina. Next base: position 145,774 of record ONZH01029469.1, on the reverse strand, counting down.
AACGAATCAGAATATTCTCCAAGGAAGTCATGATGCAGTCTATTTATAGGCTAATAAATTCCGCGGCTGCCTGGGAAATGGTATAAATAGATTACTTGGTAATGATAAAACACTAATTTTACTCCAAATTCATGATTTCCAAAGCAACTACATTTTGTAAAGAAAAGTGCCTAATGGAATCGGTCTTTACTTGCTGCTATACTGTACACGCATTATTTATGCATTTGTGCATTATCCCTATAGTTTTCATATGGGTTTTGTTCACCTTGTTTGTAAACTTTGAGTTGTGTTTTTTTATCTGTATTTTCTTCCATATTGCAGATACAACATAAATATGGATGAAACGTATGAAGTATGAAATTTTTCGCAGACAACGTTGATCTTCCTGCGCGACAAAGTTGCATGGAATACACATTAAAATATGGATATCAAAAAATACTGTGGGAATGGGCCTTTATGGGACATTTATAATATGATACTAATGCAGGTATGACTAAGGGTGGCCTCTTTTCACTATAAAAATCATTCACCTCATAGGGAATATCTCTGTACGTAAGCCCCATTGCAAGAAAACACTGCTTGTACGGGCTCATGTACACAAACTTATTTTTCTTCCGTTTCTGTTCCGTTTTTTTTACAGGTTCGTATACGGAACCATTCATTCAATGAGGCTTGAAAAAAACTAAAATGACTCAGTGTGCATTCCATGTTCGTATGTCTGCATGTCCGTTCCAAAAAAAAAATAGAACATGTCCTATTCTTGTCCATTTTGCGGACAAGGACAGGCATTGTTACAGTGGATCCGCAAAAAAAGAAAACGGCTCCAACACGGACATAACACGGATGTTATCTGTTTTTTTGCGGATCTATGTTTTGCAGACTGCAAAATACATACAGTCATGTGCATGAGCCCTAAGGGCGAAAAGAGCTTCATGTCTAAGGCCCTGTGGCGGTATTTTCCCATGGATTTTTGTGCATATTAAGAACTGAAGTTTGTTTGAAATCCATATTTCAACAAGAATCTGTGTTTTAGCTTGTATGGCTGTTGATTTTTTTTATACACATGTGGATATGAAACCGAGGCAGGTGGTGAGCATCTGTAGTTGTGAACTATCAGAGTTAGGCTGCCTTCTATAAGGAAATGAAGTTGTCACTTGTAGGAAACTGTGGCTGGAAGTACCAGTGCAATTTTCTTGTCCTTTAAAATTGAATGTATGAGTTGCATACAGTCCTAGGAGACCTCAAAATATCATTCATGACTTTACAGGGCGATTAATGCGCTTTCAGACTATATTCGGACCCCAATACAAATTTTTCGGCCGATTTGGCCAAATATAATCCGAATAGAATTGCAAGAAATTCGCTCATCAGTGAAAATGATCAAAAGATCTCATACTGTATATCTCAATATAAAATATAAGCTAAAGCTTACCCAGCCAAACTGCAGCAGTGCAAGAGACCCCATTCGTGCAGATGCTGACAAAAGGGGAATGGAAAACCAGTGAAAAGAGCCAAGGAGCAGGTGAGTATGGATTTCCCACAGGTTTAGCTGCCTGGGGTGCAAATTAAAGAAAAAAAAGTATGACCCCTTTAAGGGGATAAGCACAGTGGTATATAAAGATGAAATAAACAACTAATACTTCCCATACAAGCTCAGTATTTTCTGTTTGAATGGCTCGTGTTCTGATTTATAAAGTCATGTCATCCTGTGCGATGGAACCTCTCTTTTCAGAGCTGATCCCATGATGGTCATGAGTCTGTTATTTATACTTCTTTCTTGTGTGTCTAGCCGCTTTAGAGATGCTGCCCATTTTATTATACTTGCATTGTTGAATTTTAAGGCCTTATCGAAGATCAGTATTTGATTCAGAGATGACTCATACAGAGCCATAATATGGCTTTGGCCATGAGGCCTTAGAGGCACATTAATAGGTAACAGCTATAGGCATATGGCCCCAAAGCTATAACAGTTCTACAAGGACATACTCATTAGACATACTTATGCAGTCTCACAACCATGAACATGTGTTCATACCATTCTTGCCATTATTCACAAACGTCCGCTATGTAATTATTAATCATGCGTGCCAAAGTTAATTACGTGTGAACTGGTTGCCTCGTCCATTAGAATGTTATGGGTTCACACAATAACTATACCATTGTTCATTAAAGGGAACCTGTCATCTCCGAAACACCTCCTGAACTAGAGTAAGCGTTGTATAGTGTAAGTGATGCTGAATCCGAATATGTAATTTTTATCTTCATACTCACTTCCATTCTGACACTGTGCTCCCACAAACCTGCAGTAAAAGGCACTCACTGGACTCTTCTTTGAGTCCTCTCCATTATGTGAGTGAGCACTGGAGTCCACTGAGTGCATTTTACTGCTGGTTTGTGGGAGCACAGCGTCAGAATGGAAGTGAGTATGAAGATAAAACTTACATATTTGGATTCAGCATCACTTACACTATACACCGCTTACTCTAGTTCAGGGGGTGTTTCGGAGATGACAGGTTCCCTTTAAATGCTTTGTACCATGACATAACATGTACATCTCCCCAAGAAATAATGGGGGATTCTGGTTGTAACAACGTATCCCTTATCCACAAGAGAATAACTATTAGATTGGTCGGGGTCCTAACACGAGGACCCCGCGGAGCATGAGAATGGGGACCCAGTACCCTATAGGATCCTCTGAGCTTAAAGATGCTGTAATGACTGTAGGTAGGGACAGAAGACAGTGAGTCCCTGAACTAAAACCCAGCTCACTTCACCTATCTATTTACAATATAACTCCTAAATGGCATAACAGCAACTGGACGACAATCCCTACACTAGAATAAGTGCAGGACAAACAAAACACACAATATGGACAAACACAAAAGCAGAGTCGTACAAAATGGGTCGGAACCAGATGGGCTACACAGTACCAAAATGTGACACAAATGAAGGTCAGGAAACAAGCCGAGGTCAAAGCACAAGAAATCACAGCATTCAGGAACAGGAACAAGAACCACGCTAGTGAGCCAAAAGACTATCACTGGCAATGGTCTCATGCAATTAAGGGATTTAAATAGAGTGCCAGGTCTCCGGACCAGAACCTGATTGATCTGATGAGCCTAGAAGCAGAACAGGTAACTGATTAGATGGGCATTCAGTACAGTGCTCGCCTTCCACAGCGCATGCGTGGTGGGGTAAAAAAGCAGAGTATTGCGCTCTGTTAATAAGGACATGGCCGCATCACTGGGGGGCATGGCTTAGCAGCACGTCTCCCAGTGCGTGGGTGCCAGAGCTGAGGATCATGGCGCTGGAGCCTGGACAGGTAACTATATTACAGATGCACTAAATTTATCACAGTATCTCGAGATAACTAGAGATATATTTTGCGCACGGCTAGACATTTTTACATAGTAACATAGTTTATAAGGCCGAAAAAAGACATCTGTCCATCCAGTTCGGCCTGTTTTCCTACAAGTTGATCCAGAGGAAGGCAAAAAAACCCTGTGAGGTAGAAGCCAATTTTCCCCACTTTAGGGAAAAAAATTCCTTCCCGACTCCAATCAGGCAATCAGAATAACTCCCTGGACCAACGACCCCTCTCTAGTAACTATAGCCTATAATATTATTACACTCCAGAAATACATCCAGGCCCTTCTTGAACTCTTTTACTGAACTTACCATCACCACCTCCTCAGGTAGAGAGTTCCATAGTCTCACTGCTCTTACCATAAAGAATCCTTTTCTATGTTTGTGTACAAACCTTCTTTCCTCCAGACGCAGAGGATGTCCCCTTGTCACAGTCACAGTCCTGGGGATAAATAGATCATGGGAGAGATCTCTGTACTGACCTCTGATATATTTATACATAGTGTACCTTTATACCAACTATTGGTTTACTTTGTGCCAAAATGTTGGTGTATGTGTTTGCCTCTCTATGCTGCTTACAGCAATTTTCTGTCTGTCATGGCAACGCAACCATATGGAACAGAAAGCATTCTGGTGGACTCTGTTCTGTTCAGTTCAGTTTTGTCCCCATTGACAATGAATGGGGACAAAACTGAAGTGTTTTCCTCTGTTTTGAGATACTATGACGGATTTCAATACCGGAAAGGTAAAACGCTGATCTGAAATTAGCCTAAGCGGGTTTTCCGTAACCAAGATCGAACATAAAGATTTGTTGACTTTTGTACTTATTTTTATAGTACTGTATGTTGATATCATTGGAAATCCTTTATTTCAGTGTTACTCATTTGTACTTATCACCAGACACATTTACAAGCTGTTGTCAAGACTCGAGGAGGCTATACTATTGGTCTATGTATTGTTATTGTTCCAAGGGACTAACTGCAAGGAGAAAGAAAAAAAAAACTTGAGAGGCATATAAATGATGGTCCACCATTATGTGTGATCTGAATATGTGAACTGCGCTTTGCAATAATATAAAGGTACATTCGCATTTTGAGGTGCGACATAAAATAAAAGTCCCTGCCTCTGGGTAGCAATGAAGATGTTTGCATCTATAGTTATCACCATGGCTTTACCTCCACGTGGCAAACTACTAAACAGTCTGCATAGTCTCTAATGGGAATTTCCGGGTGTGGTATATCTGGAGTCACAGCCTGTGTGCCCACTCTTCTCAGTTGCAGTAGGCCCTTACTTGCGATACACAATATTGTGCACAGTCTCTCCAACAGTTTTGCCACAGAATGCAGGCTGGCTGGTCTTGTGCACAGAATTATTATTCAGTCATTGGATGCTATTAGGATGCTGTGGCGCTATCTGAAGTGCTATAACCTTAACACTAGTACCAATCACCTCCACTGCTTACTAACTACATGTAGGAATATTGCTGGCTTTGTTTTAGCTCACACATTTGTTCTCTAGATGCATTTTGGGGATGACTTATTCTCCTACTGATGAAGGAGACTATGGCGTCCCCAAAATGAATCTAGAGAAACAAATTTAATATTTCTAATCCTACCTAGAAATCTAACTTACAGCCAATATCCACTGTTTCATCATGGAACAGTGGAGTCTATTAAATCATACAACATATGCGCAAAGTCTCAGAACCAATACAGCCTGACTGTTTTATCCTGGGTGACATCTAACATAGTCACTATTTGTAGTGAACATTTGTATACTTAGAAGTAAGTGGAAAAATGCTGGACACAACAGTATGGTTTCATCGGTAATATCGACAACTAAAATGCATCTGCTTCTATATACAACTAAGACTACTTTCACATCTGCGGCAGGGTGATACGGCCACCAATTCCAGCAGAGAATTCCGTGAATCAGCCAGACAGAAACCGCAGCATGCAACGGTATCTATTTGGCAGATTGCGGCTAGTTCTCTGCCGGACCCCATTATAGTTAATGGGGCCAGCAGGCATTCCAGTTGCATCCGGCAGTGAATTCCGGCAGTAAATTCCAGCAGGCTAGTCTCTGCCGGAACAGTCTGCCAAGAATCCATGCCACAGATGTGAAAGTAGCCTAAAGTTGTGAAATCTCCATCTATAACATTTGTATCAACCACCGGCGGGTTTCAAATAGACTTTTACAATTGAAGTTGGATACTCATAATGATTCAGTTCAGCGATCTCATTAAATTAATTCTAGAACTTTAGGACAGTGTGCACACGTACTAGCTGTGTGACCTATATCAGTGCATGTTTGAGCTCATGTATTTAACTAGCCGCAAAGCAATATATGGTAGGATTTAAATGAGATAGAGCATTTACCAAGTAGTTTTGTGACTTACTCCTGGCATATTCTTGGCATATTAACTAATACACATTTTTTTTTTTTATTTGATTAAATTTTGAGTCTATGTAGGTGTTAATTTTATTCTAATTCATTCTCTTGTTCATTTTCAGTATTAAATACATTGATATTTTTGTACAGTATGATTTGAATGTATAATACTATTTATTATTCCTGGAGGTGCCAGGGTTGATCCAGGCTTTCGATCTATCAGCTAATGGACACCTAGGTGAGCTGCTTTTCTAATTAATACAGTAAATATATTTTATACTGTCTGCAACATTTCCCACCAATATACAACTATGTGCAAGGCCTGAGCACTCAGGGCATTTTATTCTTCTAAGTGCAGCATCTTCTTTTGTGGTACACCAGCTGGCGTTAGCCAGCAATATAAGGCCTGTTTCACACTTGCGTTGTTGTTTTCTGGTATTGAGATCCGGCAGAAGATCTCAAAAACCTTTAAAAAAAAAACGTTCTGTTTAGACCTTATACATTCTGAATGGAAAGAGATCCATTCAGGATGCATCAGGAATCAGGATGTCTTCCGTTACGTCAGTATTCCGTTTTGTGACCGGACACAAAACTGCTGCAAACTGCGGTTTTGTGTCCAGTCATAGAAACGGAACAAACCGGATCCACCACTAAAAATAATGTAAGGCAATTGTGACAGATCCTATTTTTTAGGATCCTAAAAAAACGGCTCCGTTACCCATTGAATTTCAATATATTTAGTAACGGATGTGGTTTGTTCCATTTTGATTTCACACAATCGCATCTTAACAGAATGGATGCATCCTGTAAATTTTGTTTAATTCTGGTACTGAGATCCTCTGCTGTATCTGAAAACCGGAATTAACAACACAAGTGTGAAACAGGCCTAAGGGCTCATACACACGAACGTATTTTCTTTCCGTGTCAGTTCGTTTTTGCAGACCCATTGATTTCAATGGGTCTGCAAAAAAACGGAAGTTACTCTGTGTGCATTCTGTTTCTGTATGTCCATTCAGCAAAAAAATAGAACATTTCCTATTATTGTCCACATTATGGACAAGGATAGTACTGTTCTATTAGGGGGCAGCTGTTCCGTTCTGCAAAATACGGAATGCGCACAGACGTCATCTGTGTTTTTTGCAGAAGCGATTTTTTTACGGAACATAGCCAATCAATTTAACAAGAGGTCTACATACAGATTTATTTTTCTATTATATCTATGGATAAGTAAGAAATTTGGATGATCTATGCTTCTAATAAATGATGTAACAATTAATCCAAGTTTATTACAGCGTTTAAGCTCACTGTTCCACAAATCTAAATAGACAAGGATCTCCAAAAAAACATAAAAATGTTCCATAAACATTCACCATTAATGAAATTTCCATTCGTTGTTTCCAGCTATCATTTTTTGTTGCTATAATATTTATTCCTGTCCCCACAATTAGAATTGCCAATGCTTTACTAAAGCAGATGATTCTTCAAAGGAGAATGCAGGCAACCTAACAAAACAAAGCACATATCAACAATCATGAAATATTAGTACTGAAAAACTCAATGAGCAAAGATAAAGAATAGGAGGTTTGAAAAATGCAAAAGTTATCGGGAACATTTTTCAACCCCCTTAAGGCCCCATTCAGACGGCTGTATTATTGCGGGTCCGCATTATTGCGGACCCGCAATATTACGGGGGCTGCCCGGCGTGTGTTCCGCACGCTCGGAACACACGCCTGGGCGGCCCCATTCAAAATGCCTATACTTGTCCGTGCATGCGGACAAGTATAGGACATGCTTCATCGGCTCCCCGCTCCATAGAGGTGAATGGGGCTGCATCTATTCCGCAATATTGCGGAATAGATACGGCCCCATTCACACAGTCGTGTGAATGGGGCCTAATCCTGAAAAGTGGCGTACGCCCTGCTTGTGCAAAAGTTTTGCCCCTTTGGCAAACTGCTGTAGATTGTACTTGAAATGTACTTTAAGTCCCTTGCTGGCGTGGGTTTCAGTTCTGGTGCAAGGTCCTGCAGAGATGCGATAGAATGTTTAGGAGGCATGTGCCTTAGGGCTCATGTACATGACCGTATGTATTTTGCGGTCTACAAAAAAATGAATCCACAAAAAAGTACAGATGACGTCTGTGTGCATTCCGTATTTTGTGGAATGGAACCAGTGGCCCCTAATAGAATATTCCTATCCTTGTCCGTAGTGCGGGCAGTAATAGGACATGTTCTATTTCTTTGTGGAATGAACATATGGAAACGGAATGCACATGGAGTAACTTCTCTTTTTTTTGAGGACCTATTGAAATGAATGGTTCTGCATACGGTCTGCAAAAAAAAAAAAAAAAAAAACGGAACGGACACGAAAAGAAAATACAGCTCCAAATGGAATTTTTCTCCTGGATCTTTGGGGCCCCCTCTGGTACCCTGGTGAGCCAGTCTGGCCCTAGGAACAAAAAAAAAACTGAATTAAAATATTTCTTGCATGTATACAGTAAATTAAACTGTATATGTGCAGTAAATATTTTAATTCTGTTTTCTGCTCCTATGAAGGAATAGAAAAACGAAAAAAACGAAAAAAAATAATAATGCACATATGAACTCAGCCTCACTGTTCTTGCACAGCCATTCAGTTTCGAGCTGTGATGTGAAAAAATGTGAAGATGACACTAGGTATTAATTAGTACTGTGGCTCTTTGTTCTATGGCAGGAATAACCAACTGGTGGACCGGGGTCTGAATCTGGGCCACAGCAACCTGTCCTGACCTCTTCATGGCTGGATTTCATCTGTGTCTGCTGTCTGAAATAGAAGATTCATTCTTATCATGTCCATGCCACTCCAGTCCTCAGTACTGGGCTGTTGTCTTCATCTTCCAGCATTTGGCTGGCTATGGGTATGGTCATATACACTGGCTTCAGCAGTGATGTGGCCACAAGCAGCACATCACCGTTGAAGCCAGTCATTGGCTGGAGCGGTGAATGTTACCATGCCAATGGCCAGCCTAATGAAAACACCATGGGAAGAGAAAGATGTAGACAGAGAACACAACACAAAGGACGGGAGCTGTGTGGAGCAGGCAAGTATGAAGCTTCTTTTTCAGAAGTTCTGTGGTCAAATGTAAAATACCTTTAAAGCTTCTGGGCCCCAAAGCTAAACTGTAACAGTTCCATCATCTACCATGTTCTTTTTATAATAATAATAGTGCCTGCTTATGTGGCAAAAGTAGAATGGGCCCATTCATGCAGTGGGACCCTCTGCACTCCTTATAGTTAAGCCCATACCTAACGGTCCATACTAGGTCCTGTCATCTGTATAAGGCCTAAATGAATATGATCCATGTCTTCTCCAAAATTGCTAACTGCACCACCATCACTCCAAAGTGTGAATGCACCATTACACCTATTGTAGATTTATGGAATATCATATCAGTAAATCTACAATAGGTGTGCACCTATTGGATATTTATGGTATATCCTATCAAAATGTTATAAAAGTCCCAGATAGGAATAACCTTGATATAACCTGGTTATATCAAGTATTAACTACTCAACTATTAGATCACTGGGGGTACTACTGCTGGGACCCCTATTGACCGCAAAAACGGGGGCCCTAAACCCCATGGAGCCCCCTGAAATGATTGGAGTAGGTGATCAGATATTTACGTGGCCACTCCGTTCATTTCTATGGGAGTTCTGGAAATGGCCTAGTACAGCTCTCAGCTATCTCCGTAACTACTTTAGTTTCATGGGGTTCCACAGGATTTGGGACCAGGGGCGGATTGGCCATAGACCTTACAGGGAAATTTCCAGTTGAGCCAATGCCCATGGGGCTGCCTGAGCCCTCCTCATGGCCGGCCAGTGGAAGTTTTTGGAGATGTATTTTGTGCTGCTGGCGACAGTATTTTGTGATGGACTGTGGCATTTAGCTCTATTGGGGTGGTATAATGTACCACAATATGGTATTACTGGACCCGTGTACTTGTGTTGGCCCCGCCTTCCATCAATTTGGACCCGACTACAAAACTGGACCAATTTTAGTATTTTTTCCCGGGCCACTTAAAGTTCCCAGTCCGCCCCTGTTTTGGACCCTCATTCTTGTGATCCTTGGGGGTCCCAGCAGTATGACCCCTACTAATATAATAGTTATCCCCTATCCTGTGGATAGTGGATAACTTGATATAACTGGAATACCACTTTAACATATCTTCAATGTATATTTCCAAGAAATGGCAACTAGCCAGATATATTTTGATCAAAATATGGAATCAGTCACTCATAAGCAGACATGCCATATGTATAACATGTGCTGCTGCATAGTGGCCCAATAGGCAGGGTTTCCAACTGTCATAAAATTTGTGGACAGTTAGTAAAAATAGACTTTTTTCCAGTGTTCACGACAATTCGAAGCTGGTGGGTCATTGAGATTGATAATTTAGCAATTTGACAAACTTCTATGAATGTTTCCTATTTTCAACTGGACCATATGCATGTCTTATTAATCTAGTTACCAGAACCTTAGTAATTTCATTGTGAGATACATTTTGCCTCCTATATTAGCAAATATCACAAGTGTCTTTCCAGCCCTTCTCCAGCTCTTACAATCAGCGTACACAATAAAAAGACATTTCATTTGCCGGATAATGCCACAGTCTCGGGAATGAAGGCCCCGTGTTGATTCACAATCAGCAGAACAGGTGAAGGATACCTTTTCAATATGCAGGGATCCTGGTAATGTAAAGGTCACAACACACTGTTCCTTTGTAAATGTCAACCTCTTATTATGCAAGTGTCTATCATAAGCACATTAACATTTACAGCTCCCCAGATATCGGATAGCAATGCAGAATCTTTACACTGCTTGTATTGTTGGCGATTTCTTTTTGTTGATATGTTCTTTAGGAAGCTAAACAGTTTAGATGCATTTGTGGGCATCAACCTGTCTATCTATCTATCTATCTATCTATCTATCTATCTAAGTTATATTCTCTATATAAATTAAATATTAAACAAAAAATGGCAGCAGCACTAGATAAGCCATGACATATAAAATGAACATAAAATGAACATATGAAGAAGTAAAAAAGCATTACTGCTATGTAGTAAATAAAGTGGAAGCTCTTAGCGCATACAAATGATCATAAATATGTCGGGCTCATCCACCAACGATCAAGGTGGCTTCCAATCGGATGAGTCCTACACTAACACTGACCTGCATCCTTCAAAAACCGGCAGGCCCATATCAGGAGAACAGCATACCTGGTCAGAAGCTGCACCAGTGTGAACAGGAGTGCTAAATTCCCAGAGGAGGCCAGTCCTCCTCTATATATACACAATTGCAAAAAACGGACAGCACCTCCTACAGGTGAGAGTCAGGTGCAAGCTACCTGCTGGCTAATTAAATACTAAACAAAAAATGGCAGCAGCACTAGATAAGCCATGACACATAAAATGAACATATGAAGAAGTAAAAAAGCATTACTGCTATGTAGTAAATAAAGTGGAAGCTCTTAGCGCATACAAATGATCATAAATATGTCGGGCTCATCCACATAAGCCATGACATATGTTCATTTTATGTGCCATGGCTTATCTAGTGCTGCTGCCATTTTTTGTTTAGTATTTAATTAGCCAGCAGGTAGCTTGCACCTGACTCTCACCTGTAGGAGGTGCTGTCCGTTTTTTGCAATTGTGTATATATAGAGGAGGACTGGCCTCCTCTGGGAATTTAGCACTCCTGTTCACACTGGTGCAGCTTCTGACCAGGTATGGTGTTCTCCTGATATGGGCCTGCCGGTTTGTGTAGGATGCAGGTCAGTGTTAGTGTAGGACTCATCCGATTGGAAGCCACCTTGATCGTTGGTGGATGAGCCCGACATATTTATGATCATTTGTATGCGCTAAGAGCTTCCACTTTATTTACTACATAGCAGTAATGCTTTTTTACTTCTTCATATGTTCATTTTATGTTCATTTTATGTTCATTTTATATGTCATGGCTTATCTAGTGCTGCTGCCATTTTCTGTTTAGTATTTAATTAGCCAGCAGGTAGCTTGCACCTGACTCTCACCTGTAGGAGGTGCTGTCCGTTTTTTGCAATTGTAAATTAAATATTAGATATTTATATATTCTAAATATAAAGATATCAATATACCTTGTCTCATGACCCTAAATTTGAGATTGCTCGTCTTATTAGATCCATTCTTGCTGAAGCTGTGTTGGGTGGTATTATTGATGATGAATTGGAGAAGTTTTTGACTGTTGACTTTCCAATTACACCAGTAATACATATCTTGCCTAAAATTCATAAGACTTTGGTTGACCCTCCGGGGCACCCAATTGTGTCAGGGACAGCCTCTATCTTCTCCAATATAGCCATCTTTATAGATCGCATTTTACGTATATGTGATTGATGCACGTTCATATATTCAAGATACCTCAGATTTCCTTATTAAGCTACAGCAGATTGATCTATCTACACATGATCATATTATTTTGGCATCATTTGACGTAGTTTGTTTATATATTTCCATTGATCATGATAGGGGGGTTGATGTTGTCTCTCGTTTTTTACGGGAGTCAACACTTACGGATATGTGTCAATCAATCATTCATCATCACCTTATTGAATGTTATTCTTCGTCATAATTTTTTTCTTTTTCAGGATCAATTTTATGCTCAGAGAAAAGGCGTGGCCATGGGGTCTTATGCAGCTCCAACATATACTAATATGTATATGCGACATCTTGAGGAAGACGTCATCTCTGTTTCCCATCACTTCACCCATGTGGTGAGGTGGTGGCGTTACATTGATGACATCTTCCTCATTTGGCATGGATCTCTTGAGGATTTACTATTGTTTCATTCTTTTTTAGATCCAATAGACCCTGATATTAAATTTACTGTGGTACATTCAGAGACAAATGTTCAGTTTCTTGACACTATGGTGTCCCTTGTGGACCATACACTTAAAACTGACCTTTTTGTTAAACCTACTGATAGAAACTCTCTCTTGCATTACAATAGTAGACATCCACGTAATATGATTAAACATCTGCCTTACAGCCAGATGTTACGCGTGAAACGTATAGTTTCTGATGACGCTTCATTACCTTCCACATTAAGTACCATTTCTAATAAGTTTGTACAAAGGGGTTACCCCACCTCATTAGTGCAAACACAACAAGAACAGGTTCTGCACTTAAATAGAACTGATGTACTTCGGTCTAGTGTAAAACAGCCTATGCAAAAGCGGATTTTCTTTGTTTCTACCTTTACGGAGCAATCACAAGCTATTAGTAATATCATTCGGAAACACTGGTCTATTTTACGTAGGGGTCATGATGATATATTGGAGTTTAAATCCCCTCCACTTTTCTCTTACCGTCGAGCTAGAAGTATAGGTGACCAGTTGGTACATTCGGATACAGCACCTCATAGACAGTTGAGACAAACGGTGCTACATCCACGGAAAATGGGGTGTTACCCGTGTTTGTCTTGTATAAATTGTTGAAGGGTACACAATTTACACATCCTGTTTCTGGGGATGTTTTTTCTATTCGTCATTATTTAACTTGTAATTCGGATTACGTTATCTATTTATTAATTTGTCCGTGTAATCTTTGGTATGTGGGTGAGACCACATTGGATTTGAAAACTCGACTTAATAATCACAGATACACTATACGTAAAAAAAGACTGGATTTGCCAGTCTCTAGGCATTTTGTAGAGCATGGACATACTGAACAACAGCTAAGGTTCAGGGTCATTGACCATGTCCCCCCACTACGACGCGGTGGGGACCGGGCCAAGATCCTATTGCGCAAGGAGCTCCAGTGGATACATAAATTATCCACCTTATCTCCACTTGGTCTGAATGTAGATTATAAATTGGGTGTACTATTATAAGATTCAAGCCCATTATCTCCCTGATGTTTTTTGTTACCATTGTTCCTATGTATAAGTGTTTTTTCTTGTCATGATATAAAATTGCATTATGACATTATCATGACATATTGTTTTTTTTCTCCTTATAGGGTCCTTTTGACTGGGAAGGTTCGGTGGAGCAATATTGGGACCAACGGTGTCAACAGTGTCTTCTCTATTGCCCTCCTAAATGTTATTTTCATTTTTTTTTTTTTTTTTTTTTCAAATAAACAATTATTGTTTTTTGTTTACACTACAGGGTAACACCTTCTCTTTTTTATACTGGAGGAATTGTTTTTTAATTTGGTCACCTATACATCTCTTGGGGATATACTCATTGGCGGTTATCTTGGAGTGTGATTGTGGTGGTTATACCATTATATGCCTCGTGTCTCTACTGTAAAGTGGTCTCACTTGGCAATAATAGTGGTATGGAGCGTGAATTGTGTGATTACTTTGTGGTCACACGTTCACTGCCCCCACTGTATTGTCAACTCCTTTGTGTAATTAAGCCACGCAAGAGATCATTGTGGGGTTAATCTGGCAAGAACCTGCCCTATACCCAATGGTTTCAAGTGGAGTACCTTTTCTAAGATGGCGACCTTATGTTAACGTATGATCTGCGCATGCGCGGGTCTTTAGGCATTGCCAGTGAGACAGATGGCACTCCAGTCCTCGCTCTACATTATGCGCATGTCTGACATGCGCAGAGGATGTGGGTGTTCCCCTGTTAGTGATTTTCTCGTGCGAAGGTCCTTGTGACATGCGCAGTGGGCTTTCTGTGACGCCATGGTCTCCATACATTGCTGTACACCGGACTTTTTCTCAAGTCTCATAATGGACCAGGCTTGTCTTTTTAATATTTACCTTTAACACATGGCATCTTTTATTGTAATTATATTGATGATTAATTAATTATGTATTTTTCCACCTCGCTATTTATTATTGCACTTTTGATTTACTGCGGTTTACATTATATTTGCACTATTATGGTCACTGTTGTTAATTCATATGTATAATCATGTTTGGCATGTATTTTTCACATTGATTGATTTTTTATTGACTTAATATCCACTATTGCACTTTACATATATATACTTGTTCACCACCACTCATTGTTGCTTGAGAAAGGCTCTAGATTGGAGCCGAAACGTTGCGTGTCCCACATGGGTAAATAAACCTTTTTCCATTTTTATTTTTTGAGAGTGCTGCCTTTTTTCTTTATTAAGTTATATTCTGTATATAAATGAAATATTAGATATTTATATATTCTAAATATAAAGATATCAATATACTGTATACAACTTTGGCCCATATTTACTCATCCTACTTGTAGACAGAGTAAGACCTCATGCACACAACCGCATCCATATTTCAGTCCGCAAACCACAGATCCACAAAATATGGGCACCCTTTCGTGTGTATTCCACATTTTTCTCATTCTGATCAATCAATAAAAATGCCTATTTTCGTCTGCAATACGGAGAAGGATAGGACATGTCTTATAATTTCTGGAACAGTCACACAGATCTGCAAAAAAATATGGATGTGTTCATGGCCCCATAGAAATGAATTGGCCAGCGTGCAAGCTGCAAAAAAAAATGCAAATAGTGCACAGATGAAAAATACAGTCATGTGCATTTATTTATTTTATGCACTTATATAGCGCTACTATATTCCACGGCGCTTTACAGACATTATCATCACTTGTCCCCCATGGGGCTCACAATCTAAGATCCCTGTAAGTCTTTGGAGTATGGGAGGAAACCGAAGAACCCAGAGGAAACCCATGCAAACAAGGGGAGAACATCCAAACTCAGAAGTTGTCTTTCTGACTTCTGACTTCATTTAGAAGTCTAAGAGGATCTGCTGAAGTTATGTAGAGACCAACATCTTTTCATAACTCTGGCGGATCTACCACCAACCTAGGTCTAAAACGCCAGTCTTAATAAATGTCCCTTTACAAACAGTACATAGTGTTCCAAAACATAACATGCAAACTATTACGCCATGCCATTGTCAGCCCCCAACTGCCATGTAAACACACCAGCACCTTACAGTAACCTCCTGGGGCACCTGGGCAAGCAGCAAAATGCATCTGTTTTTCATTCATACTTTTACAACGGGCATCCATGGCACAATTGACTCCAATTTCTGACAAAAATGGTTAATAATTAAGTAGTAGTGCAGATTAGACATCAATTTGGAGTACACAGCACTATAAACACATGCACATACATTGATCAATGTGGCCCATAGTTCTTAGAGGGATTGTCTATTTTTGATAACTTTTTGATGCCTTATTAGAGAAGGAATGTCCTATCAGTGACCTCCCTCTATTAGCCAGATTGGAGAGACAAGAGTGCAAACAGCTGCTTCCATTCAGGAAGGATTTGGCACAACCATGTATTACATTTTCACCCATTAATATAGCCACTACAGATGAGCAAAGTTTTGGAAAATTCGATTTGGCTGCTTCGCCGGATTTTACAAAAAAATTTGCTTTGTGAAGAATTCATCACAAAGCACATTTTTTTGACGGGAGCTGCTATAGCAACGCTACTCATCATTGTAGCTTTCTGATGCCGCATTCATACATGATTACAGCATCTCAGAGTAAAAATGCAGTGTAAAATTTACAGAAAAAAAGATTAAATCATACTTACTGCCTCCATTTCCTTGCGTCACCGCGCACAGGATTTTGGCCGAGATCTTCATTCAAGATGGTGGCAGCCGGCCCATCACGAGCAAATAGAGGAGGTAAAGTATGATTTTTTGTTCTTTTACACTATTTCAGGATAAATCGATTCACTACCACGAAGCACGAGGAAATTCAGCTTCGCTGGGATTCAAATTTATCCTGAAATTCGTATCGAATTCTACTTCGCTCATCTACCACATACCTTTCTGATCATCAGGAGTTTCAGCTTCTGTATTATTACTCATTAGGCGATCACCTGAGGGTCCTCGGTTTATGCAGGAGTTATCCAGATGGATGAATCACTTTATATAAAAAAGAGCCTTCATCATTGGAACCCCTTTTAGCTACAGATCAGATCATATCTAAAGTATCTTCAGCTTTACATTTGTGGACTAGATATCCAGTGTTAACCACATGTGAAGTCTAACATTACGTCACATTTTAAAGATGATACAAAATATCCTATAAACATTTATAGGAAACTTTCACTTTGTTTTATAAAGTTGCACTAAGAGGAATGTAGTCCAGTGTGATGAATGCACATCCTGCACATATGGTATATAGACCTCTCCTGACCTGGCGGATTTATTTAACTCTCAATCTTTCTGAAGCTAAACGCTAATTATGATCTTCTGTAAAAGATATATCAAAAGTTGAGCCTCCATTGAAATGTTACATTTTTCCAGAAAACGCAATCACACTGTAATCCCTACTTGTACGTCAGAGGAATAGGCTTCAAAATGATAGACTCCAGGCTCTTCTCAGTGGAAAAGATTACGCTTGTTAAAGTCAAATATTTTAATCTTAAAGGATCATCATTTTTATGAGAACCACAATTTTGCCAAAACTGACCAAATGCATTCACAGATAGCAAACCTTTGTCATTACAGTTGCTGCACAGAAGTTGCAGCTAATTTTTTATCCCGTTGTAGCACATCATGGCGGATGGAAATAAAGAAGTTTATTATAAAATTAGCAAGTGTTTGTCTATTGATTGCACTTAAAGGGATGATGTTACAGACCATATTCTACATTTTTCAAACCACCACCTGGATCAGAATACTTTTGTAATTGCATGGAATCAAAAATGTATTATAGCTTATAAGATGTTCCATAAAATGTATTTGTACAGCGCCACCTGCTGTTTGTTCTTTGCCTTATTTTTTGTCCATCAGGTCACTAAGCTGGTCGAACATGCTCACTTTAAGGGCTCAATCAGATGGCCGTATGCTGTCCACAAAAATGCAGATCTGTTTTTGTGAGGACTGTTCAGCATGTTCGCAAAAAACGGATTGCATTCCGTTTTTTTGCAGACTCATAGACTTCAATGGGGCCATGTTTTGATTTTCACTGAGTGATAAGTATAAGACATGTTTCATTTGTTTTGTTGAGCTATGGAATAGAAGAAAATGGCCCCATAGAAGTGAATGGGTCAGCACCTAATCCGCAAAAAAACAGATACGGCTGTCTGAATGATCCCTAAATCTTCAACTGCCACCAACCATGTTCTGTTAGAAGCTGTGGCAATTATAAGGAGAGAGTCACACAGAAAGGACATGCCCCCCTGAGCTGCCAGGCTGAAGATAATCTAGCAGAACACTTGGAGCAATGAATGAGGAGATCTCTGAACTCATGTTGGGGCTCATGCACACGAACATATTTTCTTTCCATGTCCGTTCCGTTTTTTTCAATGAGTCCGCAAAAAAAAAAAAATGAAAGTGTGCATTCCGTTTCCGTATGTCTGTAATTCTGTTTTGCAAAAAAATAGAACATGTCTTATTATTGTCCGCATTACGGATAGGTACATACGGTTGTGTGCATAAGCCCTTAGGTACAGGGCTAGTTCTAGCTCTGTTAGAAAGGTATTGTCATGTACTATATGATGTCTGATATTCATTTTTAACACCAATAATTGACATAACCCCTTAAAAGGTTGGTTATTTTTCCAAATAGGCAAAAGAGGATCTATTCACCCAAATTTATGTTTGATTTGAAGATATCTGGAGTGCCACTTCCTCCACTGGTGTGTGTGTTATAGTGATATAGATAGGAGTCCGTCCTTCTGAGGGGTTTGCATCCTCCCCATCTTGAGAATTTACTTTAGTTGTGCTTCTCCACTTCTGCTAAATATCTTTAAAAGTAACGTTATCATTAGAGATAAGCGACCTTATCAAAAAGTCGATTCGGCTGATTCGCAGAATTTTACAAAAAAAATTAGCTTCGTGGCACATTTTTTGTAAGTAGTGGGTGCAATGACAGGGAGCTGTGATAGCGCTGCCCCCGTCATTGTACCCTTCAGATGCCGTGTTCATACATGATCACGGCATCTGAGTGCAAAAAAAACTGTAACATTAACAGAAAAAAAAAAAAAAATCATACTTACCACCTCCATTTGCTCATGACAGGCCGGCCGCCACCATCTTACTTAAAGATCTGGCGCAAAATCTTGCGTGACACGAGATTACATCATCACGCCATGCGGATTTTGTCCGAGATCTTCAAGCAAGATGGCGGTTGGTGGCCCGTCGCAAACAAATGGAGGAGGTAAGTATGGATTTTTTTGTTTTTTACACTATTTCAGGTTAAATCGATTCGCTGACACGAAGCATGAGGAAATTCAGCTTCTGGGCAAATCAAATTTATCCTGAAATTCAGATTGAATTCCACTTCGTGGGATTCGATTCGCTCATCTCTAGTTATCATGCATTATAAAATGGCCATATAACTTATTAAAGTATCTCAGTCAGTATAACATGCAGCCCTAGACAAATACACGTCCAAAGGGTATTAGGACATACAGCTTAACATCTGGGGGAAGGGGGGGTACTGGTCCTTTTTAAGGACATAGGCTGTGTATGGAGCATTGCCACTATGTCTCCATATGCAAAGTCAGTTTCACAAGAGCATATTAAGTCTGGGAAACACACCCTTTGTGGGAGCAATATTTACCAAACCAAACTTGCAGCATTATAAAGATTTATGATGCTGTGAATTCCCATCTTATCACAGGTCTACTGAATTGTAGTCACATCATGTGATGACTACAGTTATGTAGAACTGCAATGAGATGGGAAATCATTATGGGAGTTCACTTCAGAGGAGCAGTGTTCAGTCCGGGAAATACAGCTCACACAAAGAGTGTGTTTCGCAGACTGAATATGCTCATGTAAAACTGGCCTAAAGGATAGCCAGTACCCTCCTCCCCTAAGCTGCATTCATGGTATCTCGCTCAACCAGCCAGAATCCTACCCCATACTGATGAGGGTCAACCACCCCAAATCAGCTGTCTGCAAATTGATTTATGGCTTAGTTATTTTCCCGTATCATGTTCCAAGGCTTGTTAAAAAGTTGTACTTTATCTCACAGGTGGTGCTAGTGAGATGGGTTCTCTTTCTCTGGGAGATGCCTCTTTGCATGCTAAGCCCTTGCAAAGAATATGCTGAACCTATAAGGAATTGCCCTTTAAGCAACATCATAATGTTTTATAAAAATGTAATCCTAAAATAGAGGTATAGTTTAATATCTGAAAGTAAGGTAAAGGGATCCTCCAATAGTTTGAAACAAGAGATGCTGGAAATGTTCTAAAATAACAAAAAGAAAAAAAAGCAGTACTCACCCCTTCAGTCCTTTGCTGATACAGGAAAGATGCTCAGGTGGTTCTCCAGGGGTCTCTGTTTAAAGGCTGTCAGTAATGTCCTCAGTGGTCATGTACTATACTTACTGGCATCACCCGAGCAGTAAGTACTGTTGGCAACTCCACTCAGTCATTACTTTTCATTTTTACACAGCTTCAAAATAATTTAAGCAGCCACAAAAAATCCTAAAATATATAATAAAATGGGAGCACATCATGTGCTCCAAGAGAATTCTTGTGCATTTTGACCCCCTATTTCTAAGCAGAGGAAATGAATAACCTCTTATATCAGCAATGTGCAATGTCCTTTTTTTGTATATGAACCAATGTGTACGTGCAATACCCCAGATATGTCATATTATGTTTATTGTATCTCCCGTATGCTTTAGGAACGATAAGGTAAGGTTGGTGGGAGTTGGCTGGTACTACTTCCTGCCAGGAGGAGGAGTTCCAAAGAGTTCTAGGAAGAGTGAGATGAGCAACCCTGGAGTGAGGCAACACATCCATCTGCTCCTGCTCCATGGGCTTTGGGACTGAAGTTACAGCTCATCCACGAGGACCACTACTCTGGGGAGACTGCAGGATGCCAGAAGATCTGCAAGCTACAGAGTTTACAGACAGCAGAGTGATCAGCACTACAGCTATACAGACTCTGCTACAAGTTGAGGGGGTAACAAGTTAAGACACCCATCACCATGTTTCAGGATAGGCACATGCAAAAGCCTGGATTTCAAGTGGATATCTATAGCCACATGTGCCTGCTTATTGCCGTTAGAGAAGGGAAATCAAGGGAGAGAGAAGGACTACTCTAGAGTATTATTGTCTGCCATCTTGCCTGCCAACATACCTCATCATCTGGAAGTGGAGACATCAGTTGGATGTACTGTAAGTCATCATTTGTGCAGTTAGATAAATGTTTGATGTTCTGGCATTATTCTTTCACATCATCTTTTGACTGCACCAAACCCCAAGGTGCGACGGCCTGAGGGAGTACACTTTGACACAACATGTCATTAGGGCCACTACCACCCCCATCCTCTGCACTGGCTCATCAGGGTCTTGATTCATAAGCAAGACCAGCATCATGCCATGCACTTGCCAAACATTGCATGCCATGCATCATGCCAAACATTCACACAATCCTATTATGCGTGACGACAGATAACCCCAAATGCCTCTTGACAGTGTTTTTTCTGATGTTACATGATATTGTAATTTTCGTTACTCTGCTGTGTCCACTACTATTAACAGTTAATTACGTCTTGTAGTAGTGATTCAAGATAATTGGCAAAATAATAGCTTCATTTAGAAATAGGGTGTGTATATCTAATAACGCAGATCTAAGCCAAGTTACACAGAACACGTCAATGAATACAGCAGTAATAGCTTACCATTCATATGCCTCTTGAATTGTTCATTTGTAGAGGTATAGTAAATGGTTATATTTTTTGCTAAAATTACGCTGTTAGGTTCAATGACGTCTATGATAATATGTAAAAGATAGTTCACTATACTGTATATTCACCTCTGTTGAGTTTTCTGAGATAATATAGTCAGAGACATGTAACTTGTTTGCTCTCCCTTGAACACTAGAGATATTTTTATTTTCAATTCTATTTTTATTAGTTTTCAAGTAAAACAGTTCAAGGATGTAAAACTGTCCAGGCGATATCAATGAGCTGAGTAACAGAATATAAGGACAGCAACGTATATCAAATAGGCATATAAAGAGACTCATACGTAAGTGTATCAATATGGCATGTCAAGATCAAATTACGACATGGAAAGCTGCCTGGACTAAAGAGAAAGAGAGTACAAACAAAATAAAAATAAAATAGAAAATAGAAAAGTAAAAAAGGAACTAAGAACAAATGTTGCAGCATTTTATACACCTTACAAACTGTTCTAATTATACTCCCTAAAAACTTTTTTCAACAATTACAGAACATTTTTAAAGGGGTTGTCCCATGAAATATATTGTACAGTTTTCAAACCAGCATCGGGATCTGAATTATTTTGTAATTGCATGTAATTAAAAATTTAGCATAGCCACTAAGTGATACAATAAGATGTATCTGTATACCACTTGCTGTTTATTTTTTTGTATTTCTTTGTCCGGCTCACTGAGAAGGCTGCACATGCTCATTTTAATCCTACATCTGCCTCCTGAGTTGTGATAGGGAGAGCTGAGACACGTCCCCTTAGCTGCAGCAGAAAAGACACTCCCCTTGAGCTGTCGGCTTGATATAAATCTAGCAGAGCAATGAATGGGAAGACCCATGTGAGGTACAGGGCTAATTGTAACATTTTTACAAAGAGATTGTCATCTACTATATGACGTCCGATTGTGATTTTTTACATTAGTAATGGGATAACCCCTTTAAAAGGGTTATCCAAGACTATAAAAATGTCCCCCATATACCTGGCTCCCTGATCCCCATGCCGCTCCTGGTCCCGGTACAGCCGCTGCTGCTTCTCCCCATGCGCAGATGAAAACATCTGGTGTCAGGGGGAAGCAGCCAATGGCAGGCGGGGACAGGGACGAGCCTCCCTAGCGTCACCTGCGAAGCAGCAGCAGTACGGGGACCAGGAGCGGCATGGGGAGCCAGGCGAGTATATTCATTGTGAAGTGCTGGCATATGGGGGACAATTTTATAGTCTTGGATAACCCCTTTAATACATTTTAATGGATGAATAACTGTCCCAGATTGTCATACTCATACCTAACTCAAAAGAAGCATCAAGGAGGTTTTGCATTATCGGGTCTTTATCAGTATTACCGGGCGATCCATCTCTCCTGCTGGCTAGATCTAAATACTAATGAACACTAGATATATTTCACTGAATAGGTGGAGACGCTTATGACGTCAATGGGTCTGGCAAAAAACAGACGCACCACAGACGTCACATGGACATCATCCGTGAATTGCGGATCTGTGTTTTGCATACAGCAAAATGGATACAGTCGTGTGCATGTGGACTAAAATACACAAAAATCTTGCATTAAACCCTTAGGTCTCTTTCACAGGATCGAGTTTTCCGCGTGGGTGAGATGCATGAAGTGAACACATAGCACCCGCACTGAATCCTGACCCATTCATTTCAATGTGTCTCTGTACACGAGCGTTATTTTTCATGCATCATCTCTGTATTGCGTGAGAATTGCAGCATGTTCTATATTCTGCATTTTTCATGCAGCCCTGGCCCCATAGAAGTGAATGGGGCTACAGTGAAAAAAGCATTGCATCCGGATGCAATGCGTTGTTCACTGATGGTTGCTATAAAGATGTTGTTCATAAATCTTCAGGTTTTTTTTCACGCGTGTGAAAAATGCATCAAAACTAATTGCACCTGCGCGGAAAAAATGCAAACACTGAACGCAATTGAGTACAAAACAAACATAATTTGCTTGCAAAATCGTGCATTTTTAACTGAATGCACCCTGAACGCATCCTTAGGCCCCTTTCACACAAGCAATACTAATTGGCTCCGGATGCGTTCAGGGTGCATTCAGTACTTGAACATAATGCCTGGCCAAGGCAATCAAAATTTGGAGAGCGCAGTAGTTTCTGGGAAAGAGGAGCCTCTAGATGTAATGGTGACACACCCGTTGCGTCTAGAGGCTCATTTGCATATAATATAATCATTTTATAATCAATTTATAATCATTTTTCTCAGCAATATGGGCACATATGAACATGGGACCAACACAGATGCCTACAGCTGCCAAGCGCACATGTAACAGGTCAGCCAGTTTCATAGGTACAAATCTGCTGACAGATGTGCCTTAAGAATGTGAGTTCATTTTAGTCGGCACTGTGCAGAGGCAGATATCTTCAGATGTAAACCATCAAAAACAATCTGGCAAAAATGTCAACCACATTTAATAGCTATCATGCTAAAAATCTACGGATAGATATTTGGCTTTGCTATTTTTCCTTGTCAAGTCCCAAGGCTTGTTAAAAAGTTGGACTTTGACTCATAGGGATCCACTTCTAAAAGGTTGTATTAGCGAGACGGTTCTCTTTCCCTGGGAAATATCTCTTTGCATGCAAAATATCTTGACATTCAAAGCTACAATGTATAAGACAACACCCAAGTCTTAAAACCAATTCCTCTATTCCTATCCACAGGACTTATGTCTTTAATCCTGAACTGTAATCATTTGTTCTGCTTCGCCGCCAGTAGTTTGCATTTCCACGCCAATGGGTGAAGTATTATCACATCTGTTTTTATTAAAGTAACCATGTGATTTCCATAAACAGAAAAAAAAACATTGTATTTTCCTTTGGAGTCAGTTCTGCCACTATTAGAATGATGTGCTTTCTATCCACAACGCCCCAAAGCAGGACATAATTGTATCTAATCAAAAACCTAATCTCGGAGCTGTACTGTACATGTGTCCGTGGAAAGGTTGGGCTGGGCGCCAGAAATGCCAAAACATCTGCTTGCTTTGAGCTCTTGAAGTTCAGGGGACAAGTTGATGATAATCCACCGCTGATCAGGATTAAGCACCGAGATAAAAACAGATTCCGCAGTCATTAACATCAACATTTTTTTTATTGTATAGCAGCACTTTAGTGTGCTTTAATGCATCAATGTCTCTAACATATCCAGTATTAATACTGTGTGAAGACATACACATTGTTTCATATTAAAATGCACTCTTGCATGATCCAGAATGACATGTACTAGTGTTACTTAGTGTAAAGTACCCCAACAAACACATACTAATAATAGTATAACAAAAAGAAAAAGCAAACTAGTGTCTGATATTTAAAAAGATTTTTCTAGTACTGTACTTCAATACTGATATCTTATCCTCAAAAAGGCCATCAATATCTTATTGGTGTCAGTCCGTCTCTCCGCACCACTGTCATATACATACCGCCCTAGCACGTAACGTGGATATAACTGCAAGGAGTTAATTTACTCCACTCTGAATCTTGGATTTACCTTGCACTCAGGCTACAAATTGAGCATAAATAACCCCGCAACCAGTCCACACACATGAACACACTTGCTGCCACCAAACACTTGAAGATACTCCACACGCAGTAACACCAGACGCACTTATACTTTACAGGACATGTCTGAGTTAGTTGGGGCAACAAGGCAAACAATTAAAGTTTTAGGTTTTAATGTGCAAAAGGTACGGTACTTACAAAAATAAAGAAATAGACATAAATACATTTGGAAAGACATTAATAAAATTAAAAACGGGGGAAAAAACAGAAAGTCTACTACTTAGTATGTTGCGTGGTAAAAGTCCTTTGCTGTCCCAGAGGCAGGTTCCAGCTGACCTGGGTGTCAGAGAAACCAGTGCAAAGCACCGAGGGGGAAAGGCATGGTCAGGAAGTCCGGAGTCAGGGCAGGCAGCGATCAAGCAAAGTCCATAATCAAAGTCCAAGGTGAGGGGCAGGCGGCAATCAAGCAAAGTCTGTTAAATTGAGAAGCAGGGTCCGGTACACAGAAAAGCAGAAACCTACCAAACACCTTAACACAAGGAACTAGACAAGCTAGTGACCAACATTGCTCAGGCGCCTTCCTGAGACAGGAAATGCCTTTAAATACATCCTGCAAACCAGTCATAGGCTGGGGAGATTGAGGGTTTGCATGTGCCGCTTTCCAAAAAGGAAAAAAGACATGCCCACGCATTCTCTAACAAACAGGACTCTGAGCAGGAAGGAAGCTCCGGCTCAGAGCGCAGATACAATAGTTTAAGTCACCTGCAGCCCGCGCTCGTCAGCACAGCGGCAGCAGAAGGGAGTGAGGGAGCCCATGCCCGCGTGTAGGGGCAGCAGCGCAGGCACAGAGCACTGGGCTAACAGTAAAGAGCTGGAAGAAGACAGCTGTACCCACTGTGTAGTGGTCATGCAGAGTTACTGCAGCTCAGTCCCCATTATATGGAAGCCTTCCCCAATCAGGAAAAATTATCTACAGCACTGCAAATACTGCATTGTTTGTCACCTGTAGGCAGGAATGTGCATTTCTACATTTGTATATATGCATACTTTAGGTTATCGGTGTTTATATATTTAACATAATTCATTTATATAGTGTCAACATATTCCACTGTGCTGTTGTCATCACTCACATCAGTCCCTGTCCCTATTCACAATCTAAATTTCAAATCAATCTATTAGTATTGTAAGTTTTTGGTAAGTAGGAATCCCATAAAAACACAGGGAGAACATACAAACTCCATGCATATGTTACCCTTGGTTAGATATGAACCATAACACAAGCACACAAGCCGTTCGTCGTTTCCTTTACTTTGTTTTGCCCATATAATAATATAGGAATGGGAGTAGAATAATAGGCATTAATTTTCTTTAAAGTACTTGAGTGTTTATTCACAGCAACTCGACATTCTGAAAGGCGTATGCTGCCTGTTTTTCAGCTTGCTTCCTCTCCTCTTCCAAGAGAAAGCGCATATGTTTCTCTCAGCCTCTTAAAGGGCCATCATGCACACTACCGTATTTTCACCATTTGCTACTTGACCTGACCTCTGCCTGACTCTCATATTGACACTCTGCTGCCCGCTCAGACCTTTGGCCCAATTGAACATAATTTGCCTGCCTTGACCCCGGCTTGTTCCTTGACTATGATTTTGCCTGATCCCTTGGTGATCTACATAAGTGTTTCTTGGCCCTGCGAGTCAGCAGTCACTTGAACACTTGAGACTTCTGTAAGAAGTAGAAGCCTGGTAGTTCACCTGTAGGGGTTAAAGAGTGAAGACCAGGGAGGCTACTTAGATAACCCTCTTAGGAGTAGCCCCGAGTCAAACCTTTTGAAAGTGTATCTAGATCTGCTTTTGATACACTTGGTACCAGACCAAACACATCACTGTAAATCAATAATACTATATGAAGAAAATACAGTATTGTTGTTCCTTGATCCGTTAAAATCAATGCAGTTATACATATATGCACTGAACAAATAGTGGCGTGTGTTTCTTAGCAGTGAAACATACAAGTCAGGCAGTGTTGAGTGCTCGTGTCTTCTGTGCACTTTATTAGGATTTATAGAGGCTTACATGAGTCCTATGTTGTTAGTTTGTGTAACAGATTGGTTTCTTTAGCAACATTTTATACTTTGCCATACACGCTGCATAAATGGATTAAAAGTTTGATTAAAAAACGTATTTCACATGTCTCCACTTTATTTTTTCCTGCAATCCAAAACAGCTGAACAAACAATTTCACAATAAATAAAGAAGAATTTCCGCCCAAAAAACAAAAAAAATGTATATGTTTCTCTTCTCAGCCCAGAGAAGCAGTATGAGCTCCAGAGCCTTTCTGTAGGTTATAGAGGTTTTGCTTTAATAACCCAGTCACCCATTTTCCTACAAGTATACAGTATGTAGACCCCTCTCTCAGATACAGTATGTAGACCCCTCTCTCTGACAGACACATACGGTTGAGAAGGAGGGTAGAGCACAGAGGCTCTCTGCTCTACCCTCCTTCTCAACCATATGTGTCTGTCAAGATCAAGGGCATACGGCATAAACAGAGAAAAAGTATCATGGAAAGATCTGCAACTTTTTCTGTTCTTTGAAAGTACACCTGATTACAAATACTGATGCCTGTCGTGTGAAAATCATCTTATTCAGCCAGATGAGTTAAGGCTACTTTCACACTAGCATTTTTATTTTCCGGTATTGAGATCCGTCATAGGATCTGAATACCGGAGAAAAATGCTTCAGTTTTGTCCCCGTTCATTGTCAATGGGGATAAAACTGAACTGAAGAGAACGGAGTGCTCCAAAATGCATTCTGTTCTGTTCTTATACTGGAGAGCAAAGTGCAGCATGCTGTAGTTTGCTTTCTGCCCTGTGAAGCAGAGCAAGACGGATCCGTCATTATCCACAATGCAAGTCAATGGGGAAGTATCCATTTTCTCTGACACAATCTGACACAATAGAAAACGGATCCGTCCTCCATTGACTTTCAGTCTTGGCTATCTTAAAGATAATACAACCGGATCCGTTTATAACGGATGCAGACGGTTGTATTATCAGTAACGTAAGCGTTTTTGCTGAGCCCTGCCGGATCCAGCAGGATGTGCTAGTGTGAAAGTAGCCTTAGACAGTTTTATTGCAATAATATAAATGTAAGTGATATTAAAAATATTAAATAAAATGTAATAATGCATCATAAGGTAGAAAAGAAACAGAAAACAGAAGTATGTACTGTATGTTCACATAGATTTCTTTGTAAGAATCTCCATTCTTACAGCTACTGCAAAGAACTGAAGTCAAGGCTAGCAGTCTCTTATGATGTGTATAGGAGGCATCTCCCTGCATCACACGCATCTTGTATAAACAATTGCCAAGGCCAATATAATTGAACTTATGTCCTTATACAAAAATCTACAACAGTTCTTATATTTACATCAAGATATCAAGGATCAGTTGAGTAATTTAGTCATGTAATAATGTAATAGTATGTATTCCTTAGTATAGCTAATTAAAAAATATCTATAATTGGTTGGTCAATTGTTGGCCAATTTCCTTTTAAGGGATTGTCTCATAAAGGCAACTCCATCCATATGACCTATTAGGGCATATAGACATTATACAGGAGGACGTTGGGACCTTTGTCTATGAGCTAGAATGGAGAGCCGTTCCTGATTTGGTGGACTTGGGTTGTCCATGCATTTCATGGTCGGCTTGTACGTAACGCAACATTTCCCTTGCAACAGTCAGTCTCCATGGGTTAGAGAAGCTGGAAGTTGGCTTCTAATTTAAAGGGAGTTGCCAGGGTTTACAAAAATCTGAATTGGGCCCCCATCTAAAAAACAAAATGTTCTCCTCACATCCATCCCTTAAGGTCCACGTTCCAGCACTTTTAACCACTCCCAAACCATAGAAAGAGTAGAAGAAATGAAAAAGGCAACATAGAGACTGAAATATGTAGTCTTTCTCATCCTTAAAGGGAACCTGTCACCTCCTTGGGCTAAAAAAAACTGTTAGCAGTACCTTAATTTATGTTCCAGCGTGATTCAGAAGATGATCTTTGTAAGGAGAAGAGATCCTTCAAACTGTGTAAAATTCATATTTTAATTCTC
Source organism: Rhinella marina (assembly GCA_900303285.1). NCBI lineage: Eukaryota > Metazoa > Chordata > Amphibia > Anura > Bufonidae > Rhinella > Rhinella marina. The sequence goes on along the minus strand of ONZH01029469.1, from coordinate 116,688 downwards.
CGTTGGCGCGCTGCCTTGACTCCATTGGCTCGCTTACTTGGCGCATGCGCAGTACAGGCACAGGCGCCCGGAATTTGAAGAGCTGGAGCCGGGATCGCGCAGGGAGATATCGCGCACCGCGCATGCGTGAGACTTGCGCGATCCCCGGCCCATCAGCAAACTGTCCATCATCTTGCCAAGGGGAGTGGTTTACTTGACTCGAGTCAAGGAGGCCGCTGCCCCCTTGACTTCAAGCCGAGTCAAGGCAGCGCGCCAACGGAGGATTAAAATATGAATTTTACACAGTTTGAAGGATCTCTTCTCCTTACAAAGATCATCTTCTGAATCACGCTGGAACCTAAATTAAGGTACTGCTAACAGTTTTTTTTAGCCCAAGGAGGTGACAGGTTCCCTTTAAGTGCATCTCATGCACTTATGACTCCTCAGTGGAGCAGAGGCTGAGCATGTGGCTTGAAAGACCACCAAAATGAAAAGGGGAAGCTTTGGCAGAAATGACAAGCCAATTAGCAGAGCCTCCTTCTACTTATTGGTCCCAACAGTGACAGACAGACTGCGAAGGCAAGCCATTGATGGTGCGTAGGAGGGGGTGAGGCCATTTGACCTAAGTCCCAACTGACCCAAGGGCCCCAAAGCAGCTGCAGTGGCAGTAAATGATTGGGTGGTTACAATTGTTACACAACCCTTTTGTCCCCAGTCCTTCAAAGCCAGCCTAACCCCAGTTTACCTTTTTATTAATACCTATACTCAATCAATAAGGAATTTACAAAAGTGCCTGTCAACATGTACTGTTAGTGGTATACGTCACATAATTGTGGAGGTTATATAATATGGACATCCTCTATAATAACAAAAAAAAGTAAGCAGAAAGGCAGAGCTTTCACGATATTCTTTCTAGTAGAAAATAGAAATGGACTTGACTGGAAGTAAACTCTCAGAGGAATGCTGCAAAGATTGTTAGCCAAGTTCAGTTGTTTCTGGCCTATTTTCAGGCTCTTACTTCTCATAATCTTGTAAATTGCAATTTAAGTGATCTGTTGAAAACAAAAGACAGGCTTATTGAACTACCAAGGATGACTGCAAGGGTCACAGTAGACTTATGCACCACATCACTTGTGCTTTGCTTGTGGTTACTGCTTGTTGTTTCTGCCATAGATAGATACTGTAGCTTCATAGAGCTGTCGATCTGCATGTCTATGCCAAATGTAAACCCCTTTATTGGAAATGATAAATAACATATGTAGATACAGTACTATCAAACTTGGATTAGGATGGTTCATGTATATTTTCACTGTTCGTTGTCCTGCTGCTTCTTGATGGACACAGAACTTTGCAACCATGTTTATTGCCATCTACACTGCTACAGTCTAAAGCTGCCCATACACATTAGATGGTGAATCCTAACAAAATCAGCAATATACTACAATTTAAATGGGGTTCAGAATGGCCAAGCACACTTTTCTAATGAAGTTGAGGGAGATGTAACCCGATGATATCATTGGCCAGGGGAAGTTTACACTTGGCTTATCAGGTGTTCCCCAGTTTGATCTAACCTTGGATAGTGCCATTTCTGATTGATATCAGCTCTCTCTTTCTGTTTCTGGATTGTCTTCTGGTTGTGTTACCTAGTTTTAGTTGCTTCTTAATGACTCTTGGTTTAGCCCATCAATTGAATACAACCTTGGTCTTTTTGCCGGCCACATCTACCATATCATGATTACAATCCTGTTCATTTCCTTTATGCCTAGTCTTGAACGTTAACTGGTAGACATGAGCGAATCATAGTCAAACAAATTGACTTCGATCCAAATTTCAGGAAAAATTTGATTTGTCATGAAGCCAAATTTCATTGCGCTTCATGGTAATAAATCTATTTTTCTTGAAATGGCCGTTAAAAACAACATACTCACCTTATACATTTACTCACAGAGAGGTCGTCACAGCCATCTTGATTGAAGAAAACCATACAAAATCTTGTGCACATCGATGTCAGCACATCACCGCACTGGCCGGGCGTGGTGACATCATCATGCCACTGCGTGAGATTTAGCGCAGTTTCTTCAATCAAAATGGCCTTGATGGCCTCAATGGGCTCTAGGCGCACAAATGGATAACGTGAGCATTTTTTTACCTTGATTAACCACTGAAAGGCCTCAATTTTAATGTCGGATGAACATGATAAATGTGGCATCTGAGGGGTTCAATGACGGGTGCAGCACAATCACTGTTGCTCGTCATTGCTCCCCCTACATACAATGGAATGCAATTCGTGACTAAGTAATTAGGAACAATTTCTTTGGGAACTTCGTCAAAGCAGCCGAATCGAATTTATGATAACTTCACTTTTCACTCATCACCATTGACTATAGCTGAGGCTAGAACATAGTGGGTGACTCAATGGAATCCTAGATGCTTCAAAATGGCTCAGTTACCCTTACAAGAATGATATACTATAATAATTGTCTTGTGGACCTCAAACAGGTCATACATACAGTGCTGTGTAAAAGTTGTAGGCAGGTGTGGAAAAAATGCTGCAAAGTAAGAATGCTATCAAAAATAGAAATGTTAATAGTTTATTTTTTCAGATAAAATGCAAAGTAAACGAAGAAAAGCGAAATCTAAATCCAATCAATATTTGGTGTGACCACCCTTTGCCTTCACAACAACATCAGTTCTTCTAGGTACACATAGTTTTTAAAGGAACTCAACAAGAAGGTTGTTCCAAACATCTTAGAGAACTAATCACAGACCTTCTGTGGATGCAGGCTTGCTCAAATCCTTCTATCTCATCATGTCATCTGAGACAGACTCATTTATGCTTAAAGGGAACCTGTCATCAACTTTATGCTGCCCATACTAACGGCAGAATAAAGTAGAGAAAGGTGAGTTGATTTCAGCGGTCTGTCATTTATAAGTTAAAAGTAAGTGGTTTCTGAGAAACAACATCAGAATCATTGCAGACTGGGCCTCGAAAAGAGTCCCGGCCACCTGAGAAGAGTCCTGGTTATTCATGAATTCCTGCTCTTCCGCCCACCTGCTGATGACTGACAGGCTTCTACCTAGTTTTCTCCCTTTCTCTCGAGGAGAGAACTGCCAACCATCAGCAGATGGGCAGGGAGAGCAGGAGATTATGGATAACCATGACTCTTCTCAGGTAGATTTGACTCTTTTCAAGGCCTGGGTTGCAATGATTATGATGCTGGTTCTTGGCAACCACTGACTTTTAGCTCATGAGTGACACACCGCTGAAATCAGCATTTCTGTCACCATTGTATGCTGCCCTCAGTACAGTCAGCATAAAGTTGATGACAGGTTCCCTTTAAATCAGGGATCTGTGGGGGCCAAATCATCACCACCAGGACTCCTTGTTCGTCTTTACGTGAAATATTGATAGCAAACTATAAGAAGTGCTGGGTTGAAACTGTCAAAGACAGCCTGACTGACCCTCTTTTTCTTTGCAGTTTGTACTGGAGGTGTGGCTACTCTATTTAGCCCCATAGGTTGATTTTAATTAGTGTAAGTATAAAGCTGTAGCCTGCTCTCCCTGCACTCACTGGAAGCCTTTTGGCACCAGGAGAGGTATAGAGTGGGCTCAGCATGTATGTTGGTACCTGCATCTACTGGATTAAATGGAGGCCATTTTCGGCACCAAAAATGATAAACAGCACAGTGGACCCAGCATGCATGTGGAACCTGCACTCCCTGAATTTTATGGTGGCCAGTATGGCACATAACAGGTAGTATTTAGTGTTAGGTTCCTGTCTTACAGAGATTGCCATTTGCCAAGAATCTCAAACTTGCAAAATAAGCGTAGCATTAGCACCAGAATATTTTCTATTACTATCGCAATGTTGTGTGTTATTTGGTTTGCAGAGTGCTGCTGCATTGTGTTTTTTTTTTCCTTTGTGTTTCTAGCCATGGCAGCGTGCACCTGCACACTGGGATGTGCTGACTGACCCCATTTTTCTTTGTCAAAGACAGTGCAATCTTTTATAAGGTAATGGGGCAGTTAGTTTAACATGGGTGCACAAAAAACTGTTTCTTACAATACAGTAATCGTTCAATGACTATGCAATATTTACATTTACTTTCCAGATTTTTTTTAGCTAATAAAAATGCTGAAAATATCTATATGTGTGCTGAATGTGCTCCATGTGATGCCACAGTAGATCAGTAGTTATTTTTCATTTTCAATATCTTGCCCAGCTGTGTGCAGCACCTTGGTTTTGATGATGCCAGGGCTTGCACTGGGTGGGATTACCAAAAGGCTACAGTTTTCATGATTCCAATGTCACTGTATCACTGCCTGTTTATAACTGCCTGCAAGCGTCTCTAGGGTAAGGTGTAAGATAGTGCTGTAAATACTAACTATCTTCACACAATACCAAGCTGTTCTGCTGCCCAGCATGAGAAATATGATCCTTCCATAGAAAAAGAGAGGGGAGAGCCAAGGAGCAAGGAATGAAAATCAGATGGACTCTGATCTCTGATGGGAGATAACTATGTGTTTAGTGCACGGGACGTCACACAAACAGGGGCATAGACACGTGAGGCTGACTTAGTATTGTTACTGCATGTAAACTATTTGCACATCATTTTAAGATCTTTTTAAAACACCTTTACGTTGAACCCTCAACTTGATCCCGCCCATCCCCTGGTCTGATTATATATAGCATGTAACTTGACTGCAGTGGGTGGATGAGTGATATGTTATTCATAGTTACAATATGCCTCTATTGCGGTCTGCAAATAGTCAGAGGCCAGAAGTGTTGTTGATATGGATGACATCTCTCTCTGTATAGGGTATACAGCCAGTGTTGGGTATCAGCAAGCAGACGATGCACTAGAACTATTCCTTAAGTTAAGTATATTGATTTTTTTCTATTTGTAGGCATTTATATTATATTTTCGATAAAAAAATTAATCAACGGGAGGGTAAAGCTTTCAGTTTAAGGCATTATCACAGTTAGGGCTCATTTACACGACCGTAGCCTATTTTATGGCTATCAAATTGCAGATCCGCAAAACACAGATACCAGTCATATTCATTCCGCATTTTGCAGAATGAAACATCCTGGACTCTATAGAACTGTCCTATCCTTGTCCGTAAAATGGACAAGAATAGGACATGTTCAATTTTTTTGTGGGTGCCACGGAACAGACATACGGATGTGGACAGCAACGGTGTGCTGTCCGCATCTTTTGCAGCCCCATTGAAGTGAATGAGTCCGCATCCGACCTGCACAAAAATATGGTCATGTGAATGGGGCCTTATCATCAGCATTAACTTACATCAACACCTGAAATACCATCACTGTGAGCAAGGTTCCCCACTCAATAGAATAGCCAAAGCATATTCAAAGAGCACATATAGCAGTGCTGCGGAACATGGAGCATGACATTCGTAGAAAATTTGTTCTTGTTTCATCTGTGATGATGTCCGTGATGAATTCGTGTTTGGTCTGTGTGTCCGTTTTTTGCCCACTGTGTGTCATCCGTATTCCACGGACACTGCTCATCAACAAAAGATTTGAAAATCCATGAAAAACCATTGAGAGAACACAGATGCCATGGATGTCAATGGTTTTTCACAGACCTATAGACTTCAATGGGCGTGTTTAGTCTGCATCACAGACCAAGTAGTGCATGCTCCCTTGATTTCCTTGAAAACAACTGATATGTGAACAAACACATGTGTGATTCATTGACCTTACTGAGTATTTTCATTTTATCCTCATCAGGGTAGTTTACTTTTTGCTGCAACAGTCCCATTGAATCTACCAGAATGGGAGCTGCTCTCTACTTAGATCTTTTTTGGTGGTCAGAAATACTGCCTAATACACTGCAGATGCAGCTCCTACTCATCAATGTATGTTATCCCTTTCTTATTGACCTCTATGGAAAACTATCCAATTTGCTTCAAAGTAATATGCCATGTTTCAAGCACTTTTCAAATCAGCTGTTGAAAGGAACTCTACCATGTGCCCAAAATCAGTTTTTTCTTTGCACAGAAGTCAATGGGAAGCTGTTGATTTAAACGTGAAATACGCAGCAGAAAATGTCCACTTTCTGCTGCTGAATTGGGGACAGTTTTTGTCCATGTGAAAATAACTCTATGCTCAGCTCCATAGAGGGCTTCCTCCTTTAATCTAGACAACAGGATCATGTGCTAGTTATGTTAGTTAAGAAGTCATATGTCAGTTATGAAGTTAGGTAGATAGGCAGATAGATAAAAAAGAAATGTCAGTACTCCAAGGGTTCCAGTGAAAATAATCTAGTCATTTATTCACCCATCTACTGTATACACAACATTTCAGCTCTGTTTTATAGCCTTTTTCATCAGAGCTAAAATGTTGTACATGTATGGGTAAATACTCACTTTTCACTGGATCCTTGGAGTGCTGCCATTCTTTGCTGTTTTGTGCTTTGGTTGGAACTTGGAGTCGAGGTCCCGATGCTTGCAGCCGTTTACTTATTGTGTAGTTCTGCTATTTCTTCATAGACATGAGACATATAGATTAGCTAGCTAGATAATATGAGAAGGCCAGGCTGATAAATCGTATCTGCATATCTGCAATATCACATCTATGCACTATAGCCATTGGTGAATTATGAAAACAGCAAGAAAGACATAAAGGATGAAAAAAGAAAGAAAGAGAAAGAAAGAAAGAAAGAAAGAAAGAAAGAAAGAAAGAAAGAAAGAAAGAAAGAAAGAAAGAAAGAAAGAAAGAAAGAAAGAAAGAAAGAAAGAAAGAAAGAAAGAAAGAAAGAATTATAATAGCTGTCTCATAAATGCAGTAGTAACAGTAACCACACTGTCCTATCTATAGCTTTAAAGAGGACCTTTCTCTACTCCTGACATGCCTGTTTTAATAGCATCATGCATTCCCCATGTAATAACAGTTCTGGAACATCTATTCTTATGGCTCTATGTTGTGCCATTCCTTTATTATTTCTACTAGAAGTTATAAATGAATTGCTAGAAGTCTGTATTAAGGGTACAAAGGGGTGGTAACCAGTTGAGGGTGTGTCCCTGCAAAGACTCACGCTATCCAATTAGTGATGCCTATTTCAGACTGTGCAGGTACACACCCCCAACTAGTTTCCTCCCCTCTGTACCCTTACTGCAGACTGCTAGCAATTCATTCATAACTTCTAGTAGAAATAATAAAGGAATGGTACAACATAGAGCCATAAGAATAAATGCTCCAGAATTGTTATTACATGGGGAATACATGTAGCTATTATAACAGGCATGTCAGGAGCGGTGACAGGTCCTTGGGTCTCTAATAACAGTCTTTTAAATATTTTGATGTCATTATTGCTATTGTAATTTCATTACTTGAGAGCACTCCATGGAGAATAAACCATCCAGTTATTCTGATGCGCACTCTTCTATAATACTAGCATACACCAATACACTACATTCAAAGGTACAACAAAAGGATTCCCCTCACTCTTGGCGAGGATTAAAGTGCAAATGTTATTAATTATTGTTTGTAATAAAACCATAAATTACCCCATATTAATATATCAAATACAAAAAGTATTAAAAGCCCATTTTGCATTCCATTGTTAAATATGAATATGGGGCAAATGCTGGTTTTGTGATATACAATAATGAATAAACATTATGTTTAAGGTTGAATAAGTAGTCTACTGATAGGTTCTAGTATTCAGAATTGACTCCCCCAGCATTGGTGCAAAACCTGAAGCCCCAGCTGGTGGATAATATTCCTATGATACTGACATTTCACTAGACTTGAACACAGAAAATGTATTGTAGAATTTAAAGTAGTCTGTTGACTTGTAATAGTTTATACATTTATTAGTTGTTTTCTTATCATCAAACTATGCTGCAAATTTTTGAATACATAAGGGATCAAAAATGGAAAGACAGCACTACTCACTAGTTGTATCAAATATCAGCGGTGGCGGTGCCAGCGGTGTTAGGCCCCAGCCAGTCGGGCCCCAGCAATGCACGAGATGATAGATGACCGCAGCACTCTTTGTCTTCAATAATGTGAGAATTTATTCACCAACAAAGCGACGTTTCGGCTACATAGAGCCTTTATCAAGTCTATGTAGCCTAAACGTCACTTTGTTGGTGAATAAATTCTCACATTATTGAAGACAAAGAGTGCTGCGGTCATCTATCATCTCGTTGAATACATAAGGCACATAGAACATAGAAGAGGATTCTTTACTGTAAGAGCCGTTAGACTATGGAACTCTCTGCCTGAGGAGGTGGTGATGGTAAGTTCACTAAAAGAGTTCAAGAGGGGCCTGGATGTATTTCTGGAGGGTAATAATAATGCAGGTTATAGTTACTACATTTCTGGAGAAGGGTTGTCATTGGAGTTGTGAAGGAATTGTTTCCCCCTAAAATGAGGAAAATTGGCTTCTACCTCAAAGGGTTTTTGCCTTTCTTTGGATCAACTTTGCAGGATGACAGGCTGAACTGGATAACGGATGTTTTTTTTTTCAAACTATGGGGGTCATTTACTAACCAGAAATATGCCTATATTAGGAGTATTTCTGGTGCAGATTGCAGCACAAAGGTCCTTTGCACCACAGTCTGCAACTTTTCCCCGCTCACGCCAGGTCTAAAAAAAGTGGGTGCGGTGTGGGTGGGGAAGGGGGTGTGCCGGCAGGCCCATTTTATTTGCCACATTCTAAGCCTTTTTTAAGCATAGAAAATGGTCTAAATATAAGACAGCTAGGAAGCTGTCTTACTTTTAGAAGCGGAGGTGGATCCGCCGAAGTTTTGTAAAGGCCAACGACTCTACATAACTCCAGGGTATCCACTGCCAGCTATAGGGGATATTAAGACCAGCATCTAAAACGCCGGTGTTAATAAATGACCCCCTATGTTACTATGTTACCATATATCCAATAAAAGAAAGACAAAACCTGTACTCCATAGTCTAAGCCATCCAAACAAAATAAGGTGCCACAAGTGACTATAGCGCTCACCAAATGTAGAAGTGTAAAAGCATGTAGGGATTCAGGCATCCCACGTGCAATGTGGATCCAGGCTGCTGCCTCCTCTGTATGGACATGGCATGCAGTGACCACGGTGAAGATTCAAAGGAGAGGAAAAATAAAACCAGATCCTAGGCCGCTGCCGATCCAGCTAAAAAAGTTTATAATACAAAAATGTATAATGCGTTTCTCTGACGACCCTTCAGCTTCTTCAGATACAAGTCTTGTATCTGAAGAAGCTGAAGGCTCATCGGCAAGATGTGCTATACATTTTTGTGTTGATAAACTTTTTTAACCAGATCAGCAGCGCCCCATCATCTGTTTTTATTTTTCCTCTCATTTGAAGCAAATATCTAATGAATATTCATGTACTAGCATGTAGCAGCCATAAAAGTTACCATGAGTGTTACTGAAACTGGAACAGAACTGCATTAAAGCAGCTAATGTCCTGGTAAGGTTAATAACTGTACAACATGTTTCACAAACACCTGACTGATGTGACACAATCTACATTCATCTAGACCTTAATTAAGATAATGATGATGTGGTTATGCATTAACCAGTGTAAAGTAATGTATTACTCGGTAGCAATGGCACCATTTTTGGTTAATGTATTAAATGACGGCCTTGTATCAGAGGAAACAGAAGAACATGCAAATGACAATATGTTCAATGACAGTTTTAGTGCTTTTGGGGCTATGGATATTGTTGTTCCTACTACAAATGTTGGGAAAACTAAGGGTCCGTTTATTGGGACGATTATTGGGAACGAACGCTCATATCAATGTTCATTTCCAATAACTGTCCTGTGTGCTGCCGATCACCGAAGAATGAACGAAAAACTAGCTTCTTCTGTGTTTTGATCATTTATCTGGAAGAACGAATCATTGCTCACTGTAAACACGGATGTGCTTCCACCAACAATGAAACTCTATGGGGATGCACGATTGTACATGATCCGTCAAGTTACAATATTAATTGGTTACAGGAGGACCATTGTAGGTTGAGTAATCGGTTCGAAAGCCCAAAAATGTCATCCAAGATAAGAGAAAATGAAGATTTAAGAAAAATAAGCAGATAACTAAGAGAGATAAAGCAAGTTCTTATATATAACAGTCAGGAATAGCTGCTAACTAGCATCTAATACAGTTGGTTTACCAGAGAAGTGGCCTTGAGTGGTTGGATCTGAGTCTGAGGCATTGTATGTTGAGTCTGGTTTTAACTTATGATGGGTCAGAAAAGACCATTGTATGTGAAAATATTGTATCCTGAGGCCATTGTATCTTGAGGGATCACTGGAGTAATTATCATCCATCCCCATAAGACCAGACAATAGCTGCATGGAAATGAGGCTAACAAGTGGGCAATGATCAGGAGTGAATGCCGGCGCCCCTTCATAACTTCGGCAGATCCTCCGCCAGCTAAAGGCCTTATTAAGACCGGCGTCTAAAACGTCAGTCTGAATAAATGACCCCCACAATCCCAAAAATGAATAAAGGCGTTACTTTACTAGGATAAACTGAGGGCTGAACATAGTTTAAAGAGGTCTTGTAGCCTCTCCTGATAAGTCTGCGGGGCAGCATGGTGGCTCAGTGTTTAGCACTGGGGTCCTGGGTTTAACTCTGACCAAGGGCAACATCTGTATGGAGTTTGTATGTTCTCCCCATGTTTGCCTGGCTTTCCTTTGAGTACCCCAGTTTTCATAGTTGCCCCAGCCACACAACTGTCCCTGTGAGAAAAGTGTGTTACCAATGTTTGTAATTGTTTTAGCAGCTACATGCATTCCTCTTGTAATAACAATTCTGGAGCATCTATTCTTATGATTGGATGCTGTACCATTTTTTATTACTCCTGCTAAAAGTTATGAATGAATTACTAGCATTTACCAATGAAGGTCTAGATGGGTGTTACCAGTTGGTGGTGTGTCCCTGTACAATCTGAAACTGGCAGCACTGATTGGTTACTGACAGATAGTGCAGGGACATCCCCCCCAACTGGTGACACCCATCCATTGGAAGCCAATAGTGATGATGCAAGGAATGCCAGATGCTCTGAACAGAGCAGCCTCACCCATGGTTCACGAGCAAGAACAGATTAATATATATTTTGTTTGGGTTCAGGAATCCAGTGGATTGTTTTACTTAGTGATTAACAGCCTACATTTATGAGTATGCATACAAAGATGGCTCATAGTCACTTAGTCGGACCACCCACTGGGATCCTAAGTCTAGATTCAGTAGGGATTTACATTACTAAATTACTAGCTATGCTAAATATTTTCCCATAAATCTATATATCAATCTTCTCAACTTCTGCTCTCTAATACACTGCCAGAAAATAGGACAGCTTGTTCAATGTGACAGATTCCCTATAAGCTGCTAATTGACTTGTGGAGTGGATTCCTGTATTATTTCAGATTGTAAATCATTGTAGAATAGAGGATTGGAAGAGCTGCCCCAGTTCATATTTCAACAGCTATGGATTCTAATATCTGACACAACTGACCAGTTCAGAAAAACTATATATTTGCAAAGCAATTTAACTTAAAGAGTCACTGTTTGTTCACACAATTTAACAGAAAATGGTATAACAGAGACACAGAAGACGGTAGAGAAGAAATAGGGGAATGTCAGAGCTAACTGAGATTGTGAGCCTGATAAAAGAACTGCTTCTATACTGCTTTTGAAGATTATAGGAGACTCCTGTGTGTCTGTAAGTGTGATTTTCCCCCTCATCTGTTCTTTGGAGCTGCAAACAAACATAGTTGGAAGTCAGGGGCTCATGGGCCCAGGTGCAAGAATTCAGCTTGGGCCCCCCATCTCTCAGTGCTATGTGGCAAGGAGCACATAGCCTTCATGCTGCCTGAGGCAAGAATTAAAACAGCAATCTCCCATGCCAAGTTCTTGACCTAACCCCTTCCCTCCAGCCAGAAGTGTAACTTGAAGATTCTGGGCCCCAGTGCATAATCTATGACAGAGCCCTCCCAGTATGCACTTTGTATAACACGGGTGTCTTCTTATATGACACAAGAGTCTTTGGGCCCCCTCAGGCTCCTGGGCCCAGTAACGACTGCTACCTCTGCACCCCCAATAGCTACGCCCCTGTTGGAAGTAATGGAAAAGATGTCAGTACTGGAAGATTCCAGAGAACGAGGACACCCCTTGCTTGTAAGAGAAATGCATCTATCTGTGCAGCTGAAACTGGAAATAATATGGCTGAAAATATTGCCTGCTCGTTCAAATGATTCTGATTGTACAATTTTTTTTTTTTAATTTCAGGTACATTTTAAAAATAGTCACATTAGAACAACCCCAGTCCAGTGTTGTACTGGAGCTTATTAAGACATATGAATGTCTGGAGAAAAGGGGCAGAATCCCCTGACTCTCTATTTCAGCAAGAAAAGAGAAATGCAAAGAGCAGCACCTGCTCCGGGGGTGTGATCATTTGTTGACTATGAAAGCACTTGAAAGGGAACTATGTAATACCACAATTTTCCTTCAGCAATCATATAATGCATTATCCACTGTAAAACCTTGTAAATTAGTTTTATATAGTACATTTATTTACATTCTCTACAGATTACATTAGCAAGGAATCAAACATTCCTCTAGTATAATAGACTATACCACAAAAATGATAATTGGGATGCTTATTTGTGTATTCTGGAATTCTGAAGTGTTTCTTATACACTTGTATTTGGAATGAAATATTTGTGGATGCTTGTATATATTCAAAAGTAATCCGTGCTCCTTTGTGATCTTCCTCACAGCACGAGTTGTCAGTAAGACATCTGTTACTGATTACACTCACCTAATACAAGCAACATATGGTTTCCACATGGATTCAAAATGTTCTTGGGCAAAGCCAAAACTGTTTGTTGTAGAATCCAAAAGGCAGGGCACATATGTGGGCAAACACGAGATTCACAGAGACCTATCAGCAACTTTGAGAACATTTTATGTCTTCCATATATTTTTATTACTGCACCATTTTGCAGTAGATTGTATTAACAAACCTCTTTGCATGTACTGTATAAACTCTGACCCTTGAACCTTCAAAAAGGTCTGCTGCTGATGTGTTTTCTTACATGTCTCATATTAGTGACTTGGTCAGATGTGAGAGATATATTCACAATCAACAGATTTCTATGACTTTTGTTCTTTGTGTTTACACTTTAGCTGATTGTAAGTCGGCTGCCAACAAATGAGAAAATATTTTACTACCTTAGTGACACAGTACCATAGTTCTTAAGGTCGAAAAAAAGACACAAAGCAATCTGGTTTAACCTATGATCCTAAAATGTTGATCCCAACGAAGGCATAACAGCCCAAGTAGATGCCAATTTTATTTATTTTAGGAATAAAATTTGTCCTGTCTCCAAATATGGAAATTGGAATCAATCCTCGGATCAACAACTCATTTTGAGTAATCTGCTACGGAAAATGTGTAACATTATTACTTTCAAGAAAGGCATTCAGACCCCTTCAAAGCCTCTCAGGGAATCAGCCATGACAAATTCACATGAAGAGCTCCATAGTCTTAAGGTCCTTTTACACGGGCCGATTATCGGCCGAAAAATCGTTCCTAGGAACGCTAGTGCCGATAATCGGCCCGTGTAAAAGTGGCCCTAATCAGCCGACGAACGAGCAAAACGCTCGTTCGTCGGCTGATTGGATCTTTTGGTTTCTACAAAAGATCCAATCTGTCGGGCGCACATCGGCTTGTGTAAACAGGCGATGTGCGCCTGACAGTATGGAGCTTCCCGGCCGCACGAGTGATACAGCGATCACTCGTGCGGTCCGGCGCTCGATTCATCGGGCCGTGTAAAGGCTCCCTGCCCGAGCTCCGATATCGCTGATCGGAGCTCGGGCAGGGAGACACATCGGCCCGTCTAAAAGGGCCTTTACATCTCTTGCTATAAAGTAGCACATTTATGATGATGGTGAAATCTTCTTCCCTCTAGATCAGGGATGCTCAACCTGCGGCTCTCCAGCAAAACTAAAACTCCCATTATCTCCCAATAGCTGTAGGCTGTCCAAGCACGCTCGGAGTTGTAGTTTTGCAACAGCTGAAGGGCCGAGAGTTGAGCATCCCTGCTCTAGATGTATTTGCAGCGAGCCCTGGAGGATCTGGTGCAGAGGATGGGAGTGGTGCTGGCCCCGATGAAATGTATCACTGTGTACTCCCTCTGGCTATTGCTCCCTGGGGGGTCTGTACAGTGGAAATGTAATATTGTAGAATAAAGCCAGAATTAAATGTCTAAAAGTCTTTTTTACTTAATGCAACATAGAATTTCAAATGCATTCATAGCAACTGATCTTAAGTTAAATCTTCTGGCACCAGTAAGGACTATGGAGGCAGGTTAGATGGCTGGAGTTTAGCACTTGTATTATACTGGCCTAGTAGTAGATTGGGTAATGGGTGTCTTAGCTGTAGTCCCTCACCTCATAGCAGTGTCTTTTTTCACTCTTCTCAAGGATTTACTTGAGGCTTTATAGCTATTTCTCTGGAGATTCCTCTTTAAGAGCAGGAGCTCAAGTGTGTGCTTCCTCTCCACTCTCAGGTTGCTCTGGACCTTCTCCTTCTGGCAGGAAACAGAGCCATCCCACTTCTACCAAGAAGGGAGGGACAGGATGGTTAGCCCAGTTCCTCACTAACCATTGACATCCACATACTTACTAGTAGTAATGGCCATTTAATACAAAAATACATAACAATACATAACACAAAACTATACACAATATTATAGTTCCTCTAGGTCTGGGGTACTACATATTGGATTGCCCTTGTCATGGTGACAAGCCCGCTTGATCATTAGAGAGATCTCTGTGTTCTGCAAGCCTTTTATCTTCAAACTAAATAACTCCAATTTGGATAATCTATCTGGGTACTGTTGTCCATCCATTCAATTTATTATTTTATGTATCCAAATCTAAACCCGCTCTGCTATATCTTTTTTGTAGACTGGTGCTCAAGACAGTACGCAACGGCCCACATTCACTAATGTAGGTGCACCTAGGCACTGTTAGAAACTATGCCAAAATTTGGAGCAAGTTGGTGCAATCTGGTGCATTTTTTGGTGCATCTAGTTCTCTGCACCAAGCTAACAAGTGGGCATGACTTACCGGAAAAGGGTGTGTCTCTATAGAAAAGGGGTGTGTGTGGTCTAATATGCAACATTTAGCTCCAACATTGCAGCACAATTCTGGTATAAAATTCTCTCTCAAACTAAGCCAACCAATACTTAGTATAGAGTGCACCAAATTTATCATCCAGCCTGAGCCACTGTGATAAATCTGGTGTAGGTCTAGACAGACTGTCTGAGTTTACTCCATCTATAGGATTAGTAAATCTGCCCCAATATTCAATGTGTGGTCTGACTAGTGATTTATAAAGCAGTAGAACTGTGTTCTCATCATCTGCATCTGTGCCTCTTTTGATGCGTACCGTGAACTCATTTGCCTTGGCAGCAGCTGCCTGGCACTGGTTACTGCAGTTCATTTTGACTGAGTTGATAAAGAAACCTCTCATAATTCAGTTTAATAAATCCATTTTTTCACCAAATTATTTCTTCATTTCACTGCAAAGTACACATTTTCTACAGTGTTTCTGTATGATTGAGAGAGGGACAGTATTCTAAACACAGCAAAACAGACGTCAGAGGCAAAAAAATAAATTTTCCTCCCATAGCTATGGGATTTCAGAATAATCTGGGGCTCCATTATTTCATTCCCTGAGCCAAAGCCGAAATCTAAACCTCATTTATAGCTTTTAACAAAAAAATACTTCTGTAAATCACGGAAAAGAACTATACGTTTCCCAACAAACATTAGCATCTCTTAACCTTCTGGTGAACTCGGGATAAAATAATGGTCATGATCATTTCGCAAGGTTCTTATTCAGATTACACTTGTTGTGCATGAATGAGTATGATTGCCAAGAAACAATATTCATAAGTGCCGACGACTTAGGCACAAATCAAGATTTCGGCATAGTGAGCCTTCGAGCGCACCATGTGAATCTTGCTATAATTGGCATGCTTTGTTTGGTTAAGTACAGCTCTAAACATCTGCCCATAAAAGTTAATGATGGAGCAGAAATTACATAGCAGAACAGGTCCCCGCTGCATCTTCCTGCAATTACCGCTCTCAAAAGTAAAGATAATATTTTCTTTAATCCCGTACACCACATAACGTGTCCGCTGAGCTGTGAGCAGGATTTTAGGGAAAATGGAGTTGGTGACGATGAATATGTATTTATAGCATTGTAGTAGCAGATATGTACTGTATCTTCAAAGAGATTGTTACCAAATGAAAAGCCCCTCACAATGAATATACTTACCTGGGTCTCTGCTCCCTGCGCCGCTCCTGGTCCCTGCACCGCCACTGCTGCTTCTCCCTGTGCGCAGATGAAAACATCCGGTGTTGGGGGGAGCAGCCAATGGCAGGTGGGGATGGGCCTCCGTAGCATCACAGGTGATGTTTTCTCTCTGCTCACAAATGTGGCACTCCAATACCCAGCTCTATTTTCTCTTGCTCAGTCAGTATTTCTAAAGTACCCTCTCTCTTAAAGGGTTTCTGTCACCAGTTTTTTCGGTATGAATCAGGCTGACATTAGAGATGTGCTAATGTCACCTGATTCTAAATATATAGCTGTTTTATTTACTGGTGCCCCCATTTTTATATAAAACAAACTTTTATTTTATGCTAATAAGGCCTCTAGGTGCACACAAACAGCCTGTCTCCTCCTAAACCATGTGACTGATCACATGGTCATGACATCATTGAAGGTCCTTGCAAGCTATGGTGAATGGAGTGTTTCTTCTCTGCCTGGTCCTGTCAATCAACAGAGCCTCTAGGAGCAGGGGTAATGCCCCTTGCACCTAGAGGCCTTATTAGCATAAAATAAAAGTTCATTTTATATAAAAATGGGGGAACCAGTAAATAAAACAGATATATATTTGGAATCAGGTGACATTAGCACATCTCTAATGTCAGCCTGATTCATACCGAAAAAACTGGTGACAGAAACCCTTTAAGTCTGGCAGGAGACCTGAAGCTTATCACCCAAACCACAATGAAATAAAGTCCACAACAGGCATATATGTGTTACTTTACACTTGTATATTCCTGCACTCTCCCTTTATAATGGTTGATACCGTCCCTTAACGGGGTTGGCCATTTTAGTTTACTAACTGTATTTCTGTCCCTGCTGTTGTTGCCTTCGTTAAAGGGGTTCTCCGGGAATTAAGAAAATGGAAATATTAAAACATTACTTTATTATAAATATATTCCCAAATACCTTTCATTAGTTATTATGGCTCTTTTGTCTAGGGAGCAATCATTAGGAGAAACAAAATGGCCGCGTCCTTTTAGTACACACGAAACCTGTCCTAATCACACAGCAGGACAAGTTACTTCACAACACTGAGCTAAAGAGCTGCCTCATCCTCATCTCTGCTCTACTTGTCAGGGGTTATTATAGTGAATACAGCTGATAAGATTAATTCAGCTGAATCTCTGTAGGAATGGAGTTCATGAGGAGACATTAAGTGCAGAGAGAACAGACAGGACAGACTGTGGTAATGTGGGGCTGTGGTAATGGAGACTGCATACAAGTGCTGCTGCTCATTATCCTCCCCCAACTCCTCTCACTTCATGTCTCCTCATGAACTCTATTCCCACAGAGATTCATTTTATCAGCCGTATTCAGGACCATAATCCCTGACAAGTAGAGCAGAGAGGAGGATGAGGCGGCTCTTTACCTCAGTGTTGGGAAGTAACGTGTCCTCCTATGTGATTAGGATAGTTTTTGTGTGTACTAATAGGACAGCGGCCATTTTGTTTCTCCTGATGATTGCTCCCTAGACAAAACAAACCAATATAGCTAATGAAAGGTATTTGGGAACATATTTATAATAAAGTAATATTTAAGTATTTTTATTTTTTTAATTCCTGGAGAACCCCTTTAACTTTCAGCCGTATTCTTTTTCTTCTGCTGCTTTTTGTCCTGATTACTACTGTAAACAGTGCCTGTTCATTGTTTTTGCAGCTCTGGTACCTTTATATGACATAAGGGAAAATGGCTCCCCATCCTGCCGGCATTGCACACTCCAGTCTTGTTTTCTACTGCACAGACAGACAAGTGTTTGGCATCTACGCAGTAGAATAATTTCCTGCCTCCAGTGTCCCGAGCGGCCATTGCAGCAGGCTTTGTCAGTGCATATGCTCGCTTCTCTAGCCAGCTGCTATCTGAGGACGGGGTACATACTATAAGACATATGCTTTAGTTACCCTTTTTGGTCCACCTTGGCAACTGATCTTTTAGTGCCCTGGTATGCTTGGTTACCACCTGACCTTTCTACATCCCAACTAGCCCATGCATTCTTGGCATCCGTAAATCTGTCACAACGTATCACACGGGATGTCACGTCAAATACAAATGTTTAAAGGGGTTGTCCGAGTTATTTTTTTGTTATTTATATGTTTCTAACTTGTCAGGTATAACAACTTTCCCATATACTTTGTGTTTCTAAAGCTGCTGGTTTCTCAGAGTTGACTGAGGGTCACATGACCTGTGATGTCACCTTATCTCTCTGCTCTGTGATGTTTCGTTCACATGCCTTAGAGTTCAGATAAACAGTCTGTACACGAGAATTGCCGGGCTGCTATCTGCTCTCTCCCTGGTTTCCTTCAGATAACACATTAACCCCTTCAGCCAGAACACACTGAGGGCTCAAGGCTTTACAACAAACAGTAGCTGCAGCAGTGAGAGGAGACAAATGCTGGGCACAAGAGCTATAGAGGAATTGTATTGTACAAGAACAGGTAGGGAGAAATTCCTGTATGTATCTGCAGTGTCATTGTACAGCTGGGACTTGTAGTCCTACACATACAACATGCTGCTGAGTATTCCAGCAGGCAGACATGTCACTCAGCACTTGTATTCATTCCCTTTGCAGAGAGGGGGGGAGAAGGGGGAGGGGCTGAGATTGTTGCTATTGCATGTAAACAAAGACCAGAAGAGAACCAGGGAAATTAGGAAATATGGATTTTTTTTGCCTAAAACTTGCATAACTTAGTTATATATTGCTGCCCATCAGATTTACAGTGATATATATTTTTTGTCATAACTCGGACAACACCTTTAATGTCTTATGTTGATTTCAAGCTTGAATCGCAAACACCTTTCTAATAGAACTGAAATTGTATTCTCTTTCTGTACTGTTCATTATTTTTTTCAGTAAAAATTTATTGCACTGTTTTTGGATGACCCTTCGACCTTGTTGTAAATGCCATAAGCAGAGACAGATTGACGGATAGATCTTACAGGGAAATTTCCTGGTGGGCCGATGCACAGGAGGCCGTCTGAGCCCTCCTCACCGCCGGCCAGTGAAAGTTTTTGGGGATGGATTTTGTGCTGCTGGCAGTATTTTGTGATGGACTGTGGTATTTGGCTCTGTTGGGGTGGTATAATGTGCCACAATATGGTATTGCCGGCCCTGCCTTCCATCAATTTGGATCCGACCACAAAACGGGGCCACTTTTAGTATTTTTTCCAGGGCCACTTTAAGTTTATGGCCATAAGGTTATAAAAAGCCATGATTACACATCAATGGCCTAGGAGCTGATGAAGAGACTGTTTCGATCTTGAAACGCGTTGTCTGTTTCACTAAAGCAGTTTTCTACTACATGTAACTGCTTCACCTTGGGGGCAGCGCGTCCTAAACTTTCTGTTTTCTTTTTCCTCCTATCAATTAAAATTAGAGCCATGACAGCAATCCTGGATCCTTTTTCAATGGCACCTGTCCGTCAAGGGTTCTGGTACCTTTGATAGCAAGAATAACAAGTCAGAATTATTTATTTTTTATTTTTGCCATCAAAAATGATTCCTCCAGCTCTTAGTGTATCCCATTGGCTCATTCAGACGACCATATGTTTTTTGTTACCCGAAATAATGCGGATCCGTTTTTTTGCGGACAGTCCAGCATGTCCGCAAAAAAGCAGATTGCATTGTGCACTTTTGCGGACCTATAGACTTCAATGGGACCACATCCTGATTTTCACTGATAAGTATAAGTCATGTTTTATTTGTTTTGCGGAGCTGTGGAATGGAAGAGAAGATGCAGACAGAATACGGTGTGCTATTCGCATCTTTTGGGGCCCCATAGAACTAAATGGGTCCGCATCTAATCCACAAAATTGTGGATCACATGTGGAAAGCAACATACGGCCGTCTGAATGAGCCCTATCCCTTATATCTATATAGTGCTGTCCAGGGGTGCACCTAGCCTTTCTGCTGCCTGAGGTGAAAACCGAAACGTGCCCAAACCTCCCAAAAGCAATTTCTTAACCTAACCCCTTCCCTTCAGCCCATGGCCCTTCTGCTGCCCCCCTCTTGCCCCTATCTGGTGCTGCCTGAGGCAATTGCCTCACCTGGCCCCATTGGTGGTGCACCCCTGGTGCTGTCCTACACACAATTGATTGAAAGAGATCTACTATCAGTCCTCTCTGCACTATGTGCTGGTTTCAAGTAAGACGAGCAGTTGCTGCTCTGGAACATCTAAGACACGTCTTGAGAAAGAAATCCTCTTACTTTGCCAAAGATTAACTATGTTTGTTATTTAGAAATAAACACTCGAGTAGTAAATTGAATGTGTGGATTTCATTCAAGCATTCAATGTCCATAAGGAGGTTTCAGAGCACACGGAGTTATCGCTTCCATTTATATTAGATGCAGATGTTTGTGTCACTGCTCTGTTTATCGTGTTTTCTCTGCAGAGTCTTGCATACTTAAAGAGTCTGTTATAGCAACTCCTTGCGCCCCTTGTAATACCAATTATGTAGCATCACGCATGTCATTGCCATTCCTTTATTATTCCTGCTAGACGTTATGAATGATGGTCCAGATGGGTGTAACCAGTTGAGGGTGTGTCCTTGCACAATCTGACACTGGCAGCACTGATTAGATAATATCAGACTGTCCAGGGACACACCCCCAACCGGTAACTCCCATCTGGACCTTCACCAAAAACTGTTAGGAATTCAAAACTTTTAGAAGGAATAATAAAGGAATGGTACTATATCTCCTTATGAGGAACACCTTATCGGTGTGAGGAGTCTTATAGGCCAGGCAGCGCTCCTCTGGAATCCTGTTAAGAAAGAGATGCAAATGAGCTCTTAACAAGCTCCGCCTCTGATGCCACCAGATGTAATAAGTCAACGGTAATTACTAAAACAGGCTTGTTAGCAGAGGTGATAGGTTCTACATTACATGTATTTCTACACTGTGATATAATTCTGGAAACATTAGTTGTCCACTTGTATAAAATCTTCTAATTGTCCATGACTTTATGGGTGATAAATACTGGGTGACCACCTCTACTAGTGGTCATTATAGCACCCATATGAGTTGCAACATTTTCTATGAATTGCATATACTGTAAGCTATGATATCCCCTGCTACCGTGTTATGTTTCTCTGATTATACAGTATAAGTGATTTATTTTGATTGACTTTAGTAAGAGGAGGATCAACAAAGTCACAGGTCACTCCCATATAGTCGTGTGAAGCATTGTTGAAACTATTGAAAGTAATACATGCTTAACCAGTGATGGACTGGACTAACGCAGAGGCAGACAGCAACAAGACTCTAGCAGATGATTGATTATGGCGGTCTCTGCCACAACTTCAAAAGCTGGGTCCAGGGAAGAGAGGATACTGGCTGGCCTGGCTCTATTCCTAGAGGCCATCTTAACCTTCTGATGCGTCTATAATAATAAACTGGATAGTCTACCTAGTTTTTTATATTGATATAACTTATTTGAGGTGCTGTGCTGGTCGACTCGAGGCCCACATTTCTCAGGGGCCCACCGGGGGATTTCCCTGTTCCCCTGTGGGCCAGTTCGAGCCTGTGCTTAACCCATATGCTACCAGTGCATACAGGTGTGCTGTCCGCATCTTTTGTGGCCCCATTGAAGTGAATGGGTTTGCATCCAATCTGCAAAAAATGCATATCGGATGCGGACCAAAACCATGAGCTCTAATCCTAGAATTGAAGAAAACTGGTAATAACCTTGCGGCCTTCAGCAGAATACATACTGTCATCATCTCCCTTTTATCTAAAGCATTAGGCTTTTTTGGAGACAATAATTTTCATTGAAATTAACATTTTTCAATACAGTGAAAATGTAAACAACGGCATAATAACAACTGAATAAAACATTGCAATGATAATATTTTGATAATACAGAAGTAAACGGTACATGATAAACCATTAGGCTTTTTTGAGGAGCATTAGGCTCATCATCAGATCCCACTTTTAAAAGCAGTATTTTCAGGAATAGAATTGCGCTAGAGAACTCTTGACGTACGTAGATCCAAATCAGACCTTCACTTTAAGGAATTTCAAGCTGTGAGTATTCAACGTCATTGAAGATAAAACTTCGCTCTCCGCATAAATAATCATTTATATGACAGGCAACGCAATAACGCAACTGTGACATGGTGGCCTGTCAGTTGGAGCCCAGGAGTGATATATATCTCTGCTGTCCATACAAAGCTTGTATTTCTGCCAAAGTGCTTCATGTCGGACTGTAACCTAGACTACAACGTGTAGTGCTGGTGTTTGAGGAGATGTGTTTAGATAAAAGCCACATTGAATATATAACTAAGGTGAATGTACTATACTATTAATAATTCATATCACTCATCGCTTTAGAAACTAACTTAGCAGTGATGCTTGTGTCTTAAATGCCATAAATAGAGAATAAATTGATTAATAATAGTCAGATCGTTACAGCCAGAAAATTGTAATATTGAAAACAAACTGAAAAAAGTTTATGGAACTTAAAGGGTTATTCGCATCTTAGACAATGGGGGCATATCGCTAGGATACACCACTGGGACCTGCACGTAAAATTGAGAACGGAGCCCCCAAAGTGAAGGAGGGCGCACTGCGCATGCGTAGCTGCCCTCCATTTCTATGGGGCCACCGAAAATAACTGAGCTCTGGCTCGGCTATTTCCGTCGGCTACATAGAAATGGATGGGAGCGGTGGCCGCGCATGCGTGGTGTGTTCCTATTCATTTCTATGGGAGCAGCGGGGAAACCCAGGGTCCTCCAGGCGCAGCGCTCCCCGCTCCGTTCTCGATATAGGTGCGGGTCCCAGCACCTATCAGACAATGGGGGCATATCCAAGCAAAATGTCCCCATTGTCTAAGATGGGAATACCCCTTTAAAGGGAACCTGTCACCTTAAAAACGAAATGTCAGCTAATGGTACCATGTTATAGAGCAGGAGATGCTGAGCAGATTGATATATGCCAAATGATTCAGTAAAACTTGTAATTTAAACATTTTATATTTCTGCTCATTCTTGGCTTTGAAGTCCAGGAGGCGGTCCTATCAGTGATTGACAGCTATCTATGTACACACAGCCATAGAGGGAAGGCTGTCAATCACTGATAGGACCGCCTCCTGGACTTCAAAGCCTAGAACGAGCAGGAATGTAAATGTATAAATGACAAATAAGGCCTTATACGTACGACCATATTTGTTTTACAGTCTGCCAATCACAGGTGCACAAATTACGGATGCGATCTGTTTTTTCTTTGTGGACCCACTAAAGTCAACTTGACCTTAGTGGGTCTGCGGTCTGCATTTTACAGACATATTTTATCTTTTTGCGTAATGGACATACGGAAGACTAAAGCACATGGATGATGCTGTTCTGGGTTTGTTCAGCAAAAACATAGAACATGTACACAAAAAGCAGGCCACGGACCTATTGAAGTCAATGGGTTTGCAAATAAACGCGGATGCAACACAGACAGTATCCGTAGTTTGTGGATCCGCAGACCACAAAGGTCATGTGCATGAGGCCTTATACTGAATCTTTTTCCATAAAACTATATATCAATCTGCTCAGCTCCTTCTGCTCTATAACATGCTGCCTGGAGCTCAGGCATCAAGTTCAACGTGACAGGTTCCCGTTAAAGGGTTCTCTGAGAAAAAATCTCATTTTATTGGAGCAGTTCACTGATTACAAGATGATAGCGATGTTGTACTGTTGGGATTCTCAGCAATCAGCTGTGGTCTGTCCAGGAATGTAGTAGGAAGTCTTTAAATCTCCTGTAGTGCCACTACAGGGTAAATGCAGCATTACACTGTATTTACTGAAACCAATGCAATGCCCGTGTAATGCACAAACACCAGGGAGAGAAAGCTCCTGCTGATTAAAGAGGAGCTGTCCCCTCTCCTGACAAGTCTATTTTAGTAACTACTTGCATCCTCCATGTAATAGCAATTCTGGAGCATCTGTTCTTATAACTCTATGTTATGTCATTCCTCTGTTATTCCTACCATAAGTTTATGAATAATTTGCCAATAGCCGGAAATAAGGATGGGTTCAGCTAGGTGTTACCAGTTGGGGAGTGTCTCTGCACAGTCTGATATTATCCAATCAGTGGTGCTAGTGTCAGAGTGTGCAGGGACACACCTCCAACTGGTAACACCCAGTTGAAACTGGCAATTAATAACCTCTAGTAGTAATAATTAGTGTTGAGCGAAGCGAGCTTCAGATGCTTCATTCGAAGTTGCTTCGTTCAAAACTTCGGATTAACACTGTACAGAGATCTGTCTCCATACAGTATTAGAATGTATGGGCTCTGATGAGCAGAAGTTAGTTATTCACGGAGTCGCACATGATTTAGTTGAATACTTCGGTAGTTGATTTTGAAAGTGGAAAACCACTTTAAAACCTGAAACCGAACTCGGCTTTTGTTCCGAGGTGCTAGTCAGAATGGAAGCCAAGTTCGGTTTCAAGTTTTACAGTGGTTTTCCACTTCAAAAATCAATTACCGAAGTTATACAACTTTGCAAATACCTGACTTCAGCGCATTGGAGCCCATACATTCTAATACTGTATGGAGACCGATCTCCATACAGTATTATTCCAAAGTTTTGAACGAAGTGACTTCGGATGAAGCATCCTAAGCTTGCATTGCTCAACACTAGTAATAATAAAGGAATTGCACAATAAAGCGTTATATGAAAAGATGCTCCAGAATTGTTATTACACAGGGAATACAACAGTCATGTCAAGATAAATTAAAGGTCCTTTTTCATGGAGGTCCTAAATGAGAGACCCTCTGAATGACAATATGCCCTAAAGGAGTATTTGACAGTGGGTTTTGTAAACCAGACCAGCCCTTTAATGGTGACCAGTGGATTGATGCTCTTTCATTTCCCAATGATGAAATATGGATCTGAATCACGCAGTTTAGAGTACGATGATAATGTGTCTGTGTAGTCTGTCCTCACTGTATATAAAGATTTTCGTGGTAGTGCAGTATAAACACTTACCTTAGTGGTGACCTTAGAAGCACTTATTTTCTAAGCCTCTGAGAATCGCATATCATCTATGCCAGAAAATCCATTACAAGTGAACTGTTTAGTTTAAAACAAGAGTCAAATTGGCCATACTGCATCTTTAAATGCTTGCTATGGAACATTAAAGGCATTGACGAAAGGCTTTCATGACAAACGTCAAAGGTTTTATAAAAGTCAGATCATTGCGGGTAAAGCAGCAGGAGGGAACGCCAACAATCTGGAGAACTAGGAGGTCCTGTCTGCTATTATTAATGAAAAAGTGGCCATATCTCCTCTATGGTAGAGATTTTGAAGATGATTTCATTCTTCAGGTTCGGGCAGGTTAGCAGCATCCAAACGTCTACTAACACTGACCTGACTTTTATGACCAGTCTGATGGGCAGATCATAAAATATCATTAATGAGAAAACCTTTAAAGAGTTTGTCTGACAGAGGCAACCCCTTTTTAGATTATGCTGTCTCGCACCATCACTAGGGGAGCTTGCCGTCTGCTATATATTTTCCCAGAAGAGGAAGTCAAATGTTAAATGAGGGAAATCAAATATTCACCAGAGCAAGTGCAGCTGAGCTTGGGAGGGGGAATCCACCCCTATGTCTTAATAGTACCTGTATTTTTTTAGATAACCTGTTTAATGCAACCCAAAAAATCTAGCCCTTACCTTATTTTATTGTAAAATAGTATAATATAGTACAGTATATACAGTAAGTAGCAGTATCAATTTGGACCTGACTACAAAACAGGGCCACTTTTAGTATTTTTCCAGGGTCACTTTAAGTTCCAAGTCCACCCCTGGTAAGTAGACAGAGCTAATAATCCAGCACTTGTTTATAGCACAGAAATGCAATAGACAGGACCATGAGCAGAATACTTACAGAAAAAAACAATAAGGATCTTCATAAGAATAAGAGCTCATTCAGATGGCAGTAGTGTTTTTGAGGTCTGCAAGTTGCGGATCTCAAAATACGGATATCATCCCGGGTGGGTACCACAATTTGCAGACCGCACATGGCCGGCACTATGATAGAAATGCCTATTCTTGTCCACAATTGCGAGGCCGCGGAACTACGGATGCGGACAGCACACAGTGTGCTGTCCCCATCTTTTGCGGCCCCATTGAAATGAATGGGACTGTACAGTATCTATTCTGCAAGATTGCGGAATGGATGCAGACCCATGAATATGGTCGTCTGAATGAGCCCTAAAACAATATTTTCAGCTAATATTTTATTTTAGGTTGTCTTGTATAAAGTATATGTCACCATTTTACCATAATGTTATCTTCACACCTTTGGGTGCATTTTATTATTGCATTATACTTATTTTGGGCTAAAAATCATTTTTCAATTGGTATTTTTTTAAAAAAATCTTTAACTGTGATCTTTAACAAGTTTTCAGTTTTCAGACTGTTCTTTCTGCTTCTCAGTGAGCGTGCTGCTCTCTCAGCTCAAACTCTAGTCCTTATCTCTTTTCTCCTGACAGCTTATAAACACTCATTTAAGCTGAACTCATCTTTTTTAATATAATTCATCATAAATGAATGTTTATGAGCTGTCAGAAAAGTAGATATAAGGGGCTACAGATTAAGCAATCCGTGCAGCTCTCTGATGGATATTAGTGAGAAGGGAAAAGAACAGTTTGCGGAGTTAGAGAAAACCTGACGTCTATAGAAGAACAATGGTAGAACAATGGTTTTAATAAAGTCTAACTGTAAATGTAAAATGCTTTTTAGCCCAAAATAAGTACAATTTAATAATTAAAGAAACTGCTGCCAAAGATGTCTATAGCCTTTAATGGGGTTGTCCTGGAATGCATAATTTCTAACTCTTGCTGGCAGCCTGCGTCACCTATTGAAAGGTTCATACTTATCTGCTCCCCACCACTCTAGTCCTCCATGCTGGCCCCTGTATCTCCATCTTCCATTCTAAAGAGAAGTCAGAAGTCAGCCCTCTACCTTGTCTGTATTGTTTTGCACCTGAATTCCTCCAGTATAGAAGCACTCTGGTTTATTGCAGACCCTGAGCCTCTGAACTTATTTCCCATTGGGGTGCACTACACCTTACCATCCCTTCTGGAGAGCAACAACATGTGGTGAGACCTCAATGGTGTCCAGCGGACCCAGCATAGCGTTGGGACCACCACAAGTTTTTAAAAATCTATGGTGTTAAATTGTGAAAGACACTGATACCATTTTTAGTGTTGTTTTTCACATTATAAATCATGGCATTTGCCTTTATAGTGGCAGAATCTCCACCGGATCCCAGGTTATCAGACTTGGGGTTATTCAGTTTGGAAAAAGGAAGGCTTAGGGGATATCTAAGTGTTATATGAATGGACAATACAGAGATCTATCTAATGAACCTTTATATATCTAGACCTGTGACCTTGAAAAGAGGGCATCCTCTTTATCTAGATTCAATTAATGGGGACTGTGAGAGCAGTAATACTATGGAACTCTCTACCACATGATGTGATGATTGATTCATAATAATATTAAAAGTTATGGTTACTAGATGTAAGGAGATGGGGCGTTGATCCAGGGGTTTATTCTGACTGCTGATTTTCTGAGTCAACAAGGAACTTTTCACCTAATATGGAGCAACTGGCATCTGGGCCATAGGGGCTTTTCTGTCTTCCACTAGATCAAGATGATAGGATTAAAGGTTGAGTTTAGCAGAGCGGTGTCTTTTTTCAACCTTATCAGCTATGTAACTATGTGCACGATCTTTGAATCATATTATTAGGAATGTGACAAACACCACTGAAAACAGCACAAATAAAGTATGTGCCAAAAAAGACAATGTTTACAAAATACCATAAAAATACCATAAAACACAATAGTGCTACAGACTGTTACATTAAAAAAAAAGCTGTTGATGTTTTAAAATTCCTTTTTTGAGTGTGAGGGAGCCTGAACAGTATTATAGTATATATGTACAGTATATGTTACCAGAGTAACTAGTATATATATTTTAATATGGAGTAGTCACTAATATTTACTTCCATTGCCAAGATATCCCTTATGTTCACTCTGCAATTCAGTTTTTTTAGTTCCGGTAGTCAGGACTTTCCACTCCACATCTGTATATTCACTATTTAGTTTAGAAAAAAATTCAGTTTTGTTCCATGTGATTTAAGTAGAGATATTTGCAAAAATATTAACTTACTACTCACGCTAGAGTCAAATTCTTGCAAATAGTTGCGTAAATCATGTGAAAGGTTTTCAAAGCCTCATAAGCATTATCTACAGCTATACACTGACACAACAGTCACACCCCAATTATCAAACTTTTTTTTGTTTAATGAAAGCATCATATGAAAAATGTATATGAATATGAACAGTCATGCATTACACAGCCTATACCAACTGATTTTATGCCCATCAATATAAGGGCTCATGCACACGACTGTATGTATTTTGCAGTCCACAAAAACTTATCTGCAAAAAATACGGATGACATCTGTGAGCATTCCATATTTTGCAGAACGGAACCCTAATAGAACAGTCCTATCTTTGTCTGTAATGCGGACATGTTCAATTTTTTTGCGGAACGGAAATACGGACATACAGAAACGGAATGCACTCGGAGTACCTTCTGTTCTTTTGCGGACCCATTAAAATGAATGGTTCCGCATACAGTCCACAAAAAAAAATGGAACGGATACGGAAAGAAAATACATTTGTGTGCATGATCCCTAACCCTACATTTGCCTATAGCTCATATAGGAGAGAAAGTTTGGAATCTGAATTATACTATACTGCAAGTATATTACACAATAGAAAAACATTTTCTTTGCAAAAAGTTTCAAAACCACTCCTATTTCTCCAAATTTAGTCCAGTTAGCAAAGAGTCCCATTTTGTTTGGGTTCAAATTACGTTTTTTCCCGCCCATTTAACGTATACAAAAAAACGTATATGTTAAACAGATGCATCAGACTGATGCCATACAGTGGCATCTGTTCACCATAGAGTTCCATTGTAAAAAAAAAAAATATGTATACTTTTTTTTTACTGGACGTGGTGTTCTGCACTTTTGTATCTTTTTTTTTCTAAGGTATACGTCAAACGGAGGTATAAAACATAACATGAACCCTCCTTGCGACAGCTCGGATATTCTTGTTGCTGTATAGGGGTTGAGTAGTCACAACATTGCAGTACATGTCAACCTATTATGGTAGATAAATACAAAGCATGGCCAGACCTGGCACATGGACATCCTTCCAGATGACAGCGTATCACATTTATATTACTGCGCAACACTTCATATAAAAAATGTCAAAGCCACTAAAAACAAGTATGCCGTATAACACATACACATTCCCCTTCATTCCAATCATAAAACTCCATCATAAGGGATGCAGAGCTGAAGCTGTGCTATTCTCTAATGTGAGCTGAGCAGCTGAAAACTTTTAATATAAGCTTGCATTCTGCCTTCACTTCTGGAAATGTAACTCATTAAAAGACGCAGCAGATGCCAGCAACATAGTTTAGTAACAAAAGCATCCACGGGCTGCAGTGATCAAAGAGCCATGTATTAAGAAACTTTGGGCGACGCTCTTCATGCCACGCTCTCATAAGAGCAGAAATAAATCTTAGTTTTCAAGCAGATTAAAAAAAAAAACCACCAACGTCTTCTCTTCTCCACAAACTGTAAAGCTTTATCTCGCTGTCAAACCTCATGATTCAGTTCAGTTACTAGCATACGCTGCGTACAAAGCTCTCAAAAACAACTATTGTAAAAATTTAAAAAACTACCAAAAAGTTTCACCAAAGCAGCAACTGCCAACAACAAATGCTTAAAAAGTAAAAGCAACTTACCTAAATATAGGCTTTTGAAGATGCTTTTTCTTCACTGTAATGGCGTCACCCATTTAAACCAGAGGAAACGTAGTATATTGTTTTCCAGAAAACGTCCACAAAAAATAAATTCTGAATATTGACCTTGAGCTATTGTGATACAGACGCCGCGCAAAGCAAGTTGTGCGTTTGGAGTGTTCTCTCTCTAACTGCTGTGCAAAAACAATCCATTGAGGCCACAACAGTGTGCACACAGCTCAAGAGAGCAAACCCTGCTAGAGCACATGTTTAAAGTTGACTGAGAAAGAAGGGCCGGAGTCACAGACTACTCAAGTCTGCAAGGAAAAGTGAAACTCAGCCAAGAGCATTTCAAGCCTTAAAAAAAAAAAAAACGCTCAGCGAGTTCTCATACTGCAGCTATGAGAATAAGTGCTGCTCATATCCGTCATAGCTCTTAAAAGTACATATGGGCAATCCAGGGCGTCTTAACCACTGCTGGAAGACAAGCTTTTTTTTTTTCTTCCGAATAAAAGTTTTGGGGCCGTCCTTCAGTTTTCCATGTAAACGTCCTCAGAAAGTTTGTTCAGTTATAAGAACTGTACACAAATTAATGAAGACGGATAGATGCAGTCTGTGTGGCTGGCTGCCTTTCAAGAGATTATAATTACTTTACAATCTGGCTTTTATTCACTCCTGGATGATGTGGAGATACAACAACATACACATTAAAGAGTTATTCTCTGTTATGCCACTTTTTTTTCCTCTGCCTCGTAGGGAATTCCAGGATGTGATATTTAAAAACATTTATATAACCAATCATTGTGATGTTATATAATGGTAACACACGTACGTGTGAAACATAAATGTGCTAATGGAATGGAGACATAATGCTGTTAGTGTAAACTGAAATGTTTCTTTTGAAAGATATGAGAAAATATTTGTGGGATAGCATTATTTATCTAAATAAACTTTCCGGCATTTTTTGTCTATATAGTGCAGCATAGGTTATTAAAGGGCATCTGTCAGCAGATTTGTACCTACAGTATGAAACTGGCTGACCTGTTGCATGTGCACTTGGCAGCTGAAGACATCTGTGTTGGTCCCATGTTCATATGTGCCCACATTGGTGAAAAAATAAGTTTTAGTTAGAAATTAGCGAATCTATTCGCCGATTCGTTGATTCGTATCGAATCTTGGAAATTTTCAGCTGCGAAGCGAATCCGAATATTTGGAGATTCGCTCCGTTAAGATTCGAAAACGTTCCTAAGGCTTTCTATACATTCGCTACGTACTGGTCCGATAAACTGAACGCTAATGCTACGTATAAGTTACTCTATATGCTGTTGCACACGAATTGCCCAGGAAGAAAGAGGTCACCTGACCTAGTGGGCAGGGCTTGCTCTGATTGGCTCAGGCTCGGTCAGCCAGTGATGCATCACTTCTGCTGAGAGGAGCAGAAGCACTGTGTGTGAAGTTCCTAAAGACTGAGACCTGTGTTGTTGAAATTGGGGTGTAATTGTTCAGGGAATCCATATTACACATCAGGGATACTGCAGGGCAAGTGCAGGGCCAGTGCAGGGCAAGTAATTAATCAGGCAGAGAGAGAGAGACAGGGAGAGAGATAGGGAGAGAGACAGGGAGAAAGACAGGGGTAAAGACCAGCTGCAGATCCACAGTCAAGTGAAAAACTTCTGGAATGGATAAGCAAAAGGGGTCCAGTTCCAGCCAGACCTCGAGCTCTAAAAAAGGAGAAAGTGGCACAGGGCAGCAGTGCCAAAGGCACTTGGCCGGTGTTCTACCGGGCTAACTAACCAAGGCGTAAAATTGTAGTGGAGGAGAAAGTGGATGACATAGTGGAGTCATCTGCTGATACAGTATCCATATGTAGCCAGGAGTCAGACTCAGAGCATTCCTCCTGCTCCACCATTCCTCTCCAGAAATGCCCATCATCTTCATACGCAATTTGTACACTCATGCGTACGTGTTCAAAGAAGTTGCGTACCTTTTAAAACTGAATGTTCGTTATTAGTGGGCGGATGTTCACAAAACGCCACATAATAATGTATGATTTGTACGCAGATTCATCGAATAGATTTGTAAAATATACGAATCTTATGAAAAGTTCTACGAATGTTCAGCAAATAAAATTTTGAATGATTTGCTCATCTCTAGTTTTAATATATGCAAATGAGCCTCTAGGAGCAATGAGGGTGTTGCTGTTACTCCTAGATGCTCAGTTCTCTGTCTTTCACAGGACAACGCAGTGAAAACCACATCATACCTGCCTGGTCCTGTCAATCAAAGTGGAGAGGCCACGGCAGTTGAAAAGAGAGCAGAAACTCTAGGTGTAATGACAATGCCCCTGGTGCTCCTAGAGGCTCATTTGCATATATTAAAACATTATTTTTCTCAGCAATGCAGGCACATATGAATAGTTTTGATCGAGCACCAAAGTGCTCATGTGCTCGGGTAGAACACTTGGTGATGCTCGAGTGCTCTACAGAGCACCCGAGCACAATGTAAGTCAATGGGAGAAGACCAGGCACCCTATGCTCGGATGAGGGGAGGGTGTGGGGTTCATAGGAAAAGGTCAGAATCGCAAATTCTCTTCTTTCACTCGTTAAAGTACGCTAATTAACTGAATTTGTGCGCATTAGCGTACAATGCGTAACATTAGCATACAAATTTGTACGCATAAGTGTACAATGCGTAGCATTAGCATACAAATTCGTAAGTATTAGCATACTCGAGCATCGCACTCAAGCACACGCGGTGTTTGGCCGAACACCAAGCGGACCCGAGCGTAGGCATGCTTGGCCAAACAGCGAGTTCGGCCGAGCATGCTCGCTCAACACTACATATGAACATGGGACCAACACACATTATAGAAGCGGTCATTAGCATGTGGGAGGTGAAGGCACTTCTTCATTTGATGTACTCACCTTCCCTGGTCTTCTTCCAGGTACTGCTCTGGTGTCCTGACCGCACACAATACCAGGACATAGTGCACATAGTCCAGCACTATGACCTGATGCTGTGCACATCAGGTCACAGTACACAGCAGGTCCCAGAACAAGCAATGGAGTGGTGTGTCCTGGATCTGCTACTCCATCCGGAGCAAGAAAGGTTTATTTATTTATTTTTGTAACGTCTGATCTGAGGTCTGATGGGGGCTGGGGGGTCTGATCTAAGGCTTAAAGGGGCTGGAGGGTCCGATCTGAGGCTGAGTGGGGCTGTGGGTGTGATCTGAGGCTGATAGGGTCTGATGGCTGATCTGAGGATGATAGGGGCTGTGGGTTCCAATCTGTGGTTGATAGGGGCTGTGGTGTCTGATCTGAGGCTGATTGGGGCTGTGGGATCCGATCTGAGACTGATTGGGGCTGTGGGGTCCGATCTGAGGCTGATTTGGGGGTATGATGAGGATTGTGAGTCTGATTAGGGTCTGATCTGAGGTCTGATGAAGAATGGGGATCTGCTTTGGAGGTCTGCTCTAAGGGCTGATGGAAAATATATTTTTTTTTATTTTCCTTCTCCAAATCATAGGTGCGTCTTATAGTCTGAAATATCTTTATGTACCAATTAATCCACTGGATTAACAAAACCCTTTTAGGGACCCCAGTGTATAATAGATTAAAACCTAACTTTTATTATTTATTAAATTATAAAAGGTGAGGAAAGGAAAAATAGTTAAAACTATCAGCCAGTTATTTTTTCACTTTGTATTGATATTATTTTTATCAGATTTATAATATTGATCAGGAGTCAGTCAGAGCCATTCTAAGTAAGAGGTGATACTTTGTTGCATTTGTTGTATTGTTACACTTAATTGCCGCATATAGCGTTACATTTCTTTAGTCATGCTCTGCTGTACTCCTAAATCATATAGCCAGGTCTGTGCTGCAGGGTCGTATTGTTTGTTTAACTCAGGGAATCGCAGTTGAGCCCTGCTCTGGTAATCACTGCCACTGATCCCCGGCAGGACCCCTGCACCCTCCGTGTATCACCATCAGCCACACGGGCTGACTGCTCTAATGCGGCTCTCCTACCCCGCCGCTCAGACCGGACGGGTAAGCGCGCGAGATCTCGCTGCGCTCCGGTACACTTTAATCAGCCACACTTGAGCTTCCCTGCTGACAGTTAGACACTGCGTTTAGTTTTAGGCAGCCAGCTATTCCAGTAACGTGGTAGTTTATGGATTAGGGATACATAGATTTAATAGTTTAGCCGTGTCTAACTGTCAGCAGGGAAGCGCAAGTGTGGCTGATTAAAGTGTACCGTACCTGACGGCAGACCGGAGCGCAGCGAGATCTCGCGCGCTTACCCGTCAGGTCTGAGCGGCGGGGTAGGAGAGCCGCATTAGAGCAGTCAGCCCGTGTGGCTGATGGTGATACAAGCAGAGATCAGTGTGAAGCTGGTTCTCATAGAAGTACATATAAGTCCCCACAGATAGTACAGATAGTATTGTTGAGAGACTCGAGCTTCAGAACCAAGATCCAAAGTTGCTTCGGTCAACTTTGGATCAGTGCTGTCTCTGTACAGCACTAAAATGTAAGGGCTCCGGCAAGGTGAAATTCATTATCACCGAAGTCTCGCGGGACTTCAGTGAATAACTTATGCCCTTGATTCTTAAACTTAAAAACCATTTTAAAACTTGGATCTGAAGTCGGCTTTGGTACTGGCTGGTACTTAGGTACCGAAGCCGACTTCGGATCCAAGTTTTAAACTGTTTTTCAAGTTTAAAAATTGAAGTCCAAAGTTATTCACTGACATCCACTAAGCTAAGAGCTGACATGCAGTTCTCTTAGCTTAGCAAAGCAGGCCGAAGGAGAAGTCCACTCCACTCAGCTAATCCTGGCATAGCACATGGGTACAGGGTTGTTTTAATTTATGCAAATGAGCCTCTAGGAGCAACAGGGGCATTGCCATTACACCTAGAGGCTCCAGGTTCTCTGCAATTGACACACCCTCTGCACTTTGATTGACAAGGGCACCTGCAACATGTCAGCCAATTTCATAGGTATAAATATGCTGACAGATGTCCTTTAAAAAACTACAACTCGCCCTGCATGTTCTGTAAAAAAAAAACAGCCCTCATACATCAATGGAAGAATAAAAAAAGTTATAGCTCTTGAAAAGTCTCAAAACAGGCTCAAAACAGAATTTTATTGCAATAATAGACAATTTGTTTCAAAACCAATTTCATAAATCACAGCATCAAAACGAAGGTGGAAAATTATTATTAGACTGCATTCACACGACCTTATCGGTTTTGCAGTCTGCAGAAACACAAAATACAGATCCAGTTCGTGTACATACCACACTTTTCATGGACCCCAATAAAAAAAAATGCCTACATAGTACAAGAATAGGACATTTTCTATCATTTGCGGCTTGGCTGCAGATCGGATGTGGACTGAAAATATGGTTGTGTGAAAGCACCATTATGGAGTGGCATTAATGCCACAATTTTATCACAAATTAGTGGCAAGTTCCAAGTTGCATGGCTTTGGAGACCTAACCTTATTGGTTTATGCAAACAGCGTGTTCATTTCCTACATCACATCTTCCCCATCCATAAACTTCAATGTAAACAGAGAAATATGAGCTTCTGGTGTGAACACTTGGTGATATCATCCAGGAGCTAAATCTTTCCCCTTGCTGAAGAAAAGGAGTCAAATCACTCATCTCAACAATTTTCCAACGACAAGAAGCACTTCTCTTCTAGATAAATGGTCTGATCATCTGAGGCCACTTGTGTGAGAGGTTACCTTTAGATTAGGTCATCTCTATTATACACTACCAAACCCAAACTAATATAGCGCAGCATGGGGTCTAAGATGGCAGGTACCTTCTGTTTCTTAGCAATGTCTGCTTCTTACCCCAATGCTGATCATGTCTAACTTCCTAATCTCCATTGCTTGAAAATTATTCTCATATTACTTTATTGCAAAGGCAAAAAATATATAGTTAAGGGCCAAAATGATGCCTTTAATACACATACAATAATGAATAAGAGTGATGGTCCAAGGCTCCTATAGAAGCACTGAAGGCAGAGCATTTTGTAAGGAATCTGAATAGTTATATCTCATGAAAGTTACCAGTTCTACTTACGGCAATCCAGCTAGTAAAGTAATGAGTTTAAAGATAGTCCTCCTTAGGAAAGTATGCAAAATAGATGTTCTCCAGAAAACTATTTCTTGAGTGCCACCTATGGATGCCTCTCCTTTAAGTCCTATGTCCTATAGCTGGCACTGGAGAGAAAGTTTTTTTTTATAGTTTTGCATTAGAGATATTTTGCAAAAGTTATCTAATAAACAAAATAAAAACTGTAGTAAATTGTATTTCAGAATTAAATAAGGGTGCATTCACACGACCGTAGAAATGGATCCGCATCTGTTCAGCAATTTTGCGAAATTGGTGCAGACCCATTCATTTCAATGGGGCCGCAAAAGATGCAGACAGCACACCTTGTTGTCCTGTTCCGTTCCGCATCGCCACAAAAAATATAGAGCATGTCCTATTCTTGGACAAGAATAGGCATTCTCTATATAGCTCTGGCAATTTGCGGACCACAATACACTTACGGTCGTGTGAATAAACCCTAACTTTGTAATTACTGGTTAATGTTTCCTTTTCTATAGAAATAACAAGTACATTTTAAAGGGAATTTGTCACCACATACCTGTAAATAAAACCATTAGTTCTGCTCATATTCTCTACCAGCCGTGCTCTCACCACTTCCATCTGACTGACCAGCTCTAGCCATGTATTGGGCTCGCGTCAAAAACACCACTGCAAGATTTCAGGGACAATTGTGAGTACACCTATATCAGCTAGCCTTGTCAGTCAAAGAAATGGGGGTGCGGATGGCAGAGAAAATAAGCAGAGCCTCGGTGCAATGGCTAATTTGCATACAATAAAAAGCTTATTTCTCAGAATTGGGGGCACGTAGGAAGATAGGACAAAGCACATTACAACCTCCTGACTTAAGCCTTCTCTCACCCAGTTAAGCTGGTACTCTCTCCTCTGCACTGATGAGGGGCAGTCATCCTGATACAGCTGTCTGCAGATGAGATGCTGGCTTATTTATTATCTGAGTCATGTCTCAAGGCCTATTTAAATGGTTGAACATTGACTTACAGGATAGCTGTCTTACTTATGGTGGCGTTAGAGACAGAGTTTGTTAAGAGCTCATTTGCATCCCTTTCTTCCCAGAATTCCTGAGGAGCATGTATGGCCTATAACTCTCCTCACACCGATTAAGGCGCTTTCTCCCCAAGGAGAGATAGTACCCCCTAAAAACCTCCTGAGAAGCACA
This sequence comes from Rhinella marina, assembly GCA_900303285.1. NCBI lineage: Eukaryota > Metazoa > Chordata > Amphibia > Anura > Bufonidae > Rhinella > Rhinella marina. The sequence continues at coordinate 79,201 of ONZH01029469.1, read as the reverse complement.
CATCTGCAGAGGCTGATGGCTTTATTGACAGGTATGTGGTGATCAATTCCCTTTAAAGCAGGGCTTTTCAATTGTGAAGTGAGCCTTACTGATGACATACCTTCCTGTAGTTGTGGCTGGGGAGGTATAAGCTGGGCAGTGGTTTATATAATTCAGATATTATTTCTATTTGTTCACATTTTAGTGTTACTAAGTTCAAAAGGCAAGTTAACGAAGGACAGAAATATTTTCAATTTTGTTATGGTCTTTGGCCACTAGTGAGGCCAACCTCCAATATATTCTAGCCACCATAAAAAAGTCCATAAAAAGTGGTTAAGAAGAAACTATTTAAGGTATATCCAATTTAAGATATAAAATAAAAAGCAAAGATACAAAATAAAAAAAACAATGCCATATCTCGCCTGCTTATTGACAGTTTCCAGGTGGCAACACATTTCTCAACACTGCACAAAGTAAAAAACTAAAAGAAGTAAATACACCAAAAAGGTACTGAACACATTATACAGAGATACTATTTTATGTTCACGGTTTTGTCTCAGAGTTGACACCTATTGACAGTGTGTAAATACATTCCATATGGACGTGTGGTATGCCAATATTTCCAGGTATGAGAGGGTGATAATATCACTGTTGTGTACAGCTAAACTTCTATAATAGACTGTACTGTAAATTAGCGAAATGCTGTGGTTAGACTATATTTAACACAGCACAAGCATGAATTACTGTTTCTTCAAATGCAGCTGACTACAACTATCTTAAATTAAAGCCTTTGACAAGAATCTCTCGTTTGGGATTCGTTTGTCACAGTGCCAGTGTCCCAAAGCATGAAGCATATTTTTTCATTTGCTTAAGTTTATGCCCCTGGCTCATGCATAAACTTTGTTAATGTTGTTCTTAAATGTGATGCAAAGCAATTAACAGCAGAATTAACATTGTATGTGATTAGCAGATTCAGCTAAAATCTTCGAAGAAGTATTTACTAATGTTAATTAATCTGGTTGCATCTAAAGTATGTCTTCTGGCTTTTTTTTTTTTTTTACCGTGTCTCGGAGGCATTGTATGAAATAATTTTCATTAAATTTTCCCGAAATCCAACTATTTGTTTGCAAAGCTTTCCTGCACATGCACAAGAATGCAGTAAGAACATATATGAGCAGTTAAGGTGGTTTCCCAGTGATCAGACATTTATCATCGGATAGATGGGTGATAAATGTCCATTATGGGGAAAACTGCTTAAAAAAGGGTAGGTGATAAATTCCAAGTTGTGATGGGGCCTCATGTCTGGTGTATAATGTGCTATCATGTTGGGGACTTTGTCTCCTTAGTGGATTTTCCCCTGTGTCCAATTCCCCATCTGCATTGTGACTATGCATTTCTATTAGAGATGAGCGAAGTTATGAAAAATTTAATTCAGCTGCTTCGCCGAATTTCACAAAGAAATTTGCTTCACAATCACGTCCCTCCCCCCCTTATCATTGAACCCCTCAGATGCTCCATTCATCTCATATTGTGGCATCTGAGGCTACCATTTAGGCCTTTTAGGGGTTAATCAGGGTAAAAAAAATTATTCACCTTATCCATTTGATTGCGTAGATGCCGTCGTGGCTATCTTGATTGAAGACACCACACGAAATCACACCACGCTCAGGATTTTGCAAAGTCTCTCCAATCAAGATGGTTGCAACGGCCTCTTTGCACGCAAATGGATGAGGTAAGTATGTATTTTGGTTCTTACCACCATTTCAGGAAAAACTGATTGGTTACCACAAAGTGCGAGGAAATTCGGCTTTGTGGTGAATCAAAATTTTCCTGAAATTTGGATAAAAGTCAATCCGCTTGACTTTGATTCGCTCAATGCTAATTGCTATGATCTCATGTATCCTAAAAATATTCAGGAGGAAGGGGATGTAAAACGTTTGTGTGTTGCTGGGGGCTTCAGTAAATAAACATTTTATAGACGGTCCAGGGACAGAACCCCTCGGAATGTGGTGGTGGAGGGAGTAGAAGGATGGTTAGGGGCTAGTAGTAGGAATGATGAGAATACAAAGTGAAGAAGTTGGGTGTAGTAGTTATAGTTGTGTACTGGAAGGGTCAGGATCTGAAGCTGAGGCCAGATCTTGGGACCATGAATGATGATCGCTTGATCAAGGAGATCTGTTGAAGCCATCCCATGAGATATCCCAGTAATATTGGATTATAAATAAAATAGTTGATCTCCATGGCTCCTGTATGAAGGACCCTCGAGTTATCCCTTTGTGATAAATGTTAGATTATTGGGGAACTGACCAGTGAAATCACCACTGATTCACAGAATGAGTGATCTCCGTCTACTGTCCTCTCCGACCAACATATCCACGATGTGCATGAGTAGCTTGAACTATGGAACACTGGCAAAGCATGCATGCCGCTGCTCCATGCGCTTCTATGGGAGGTATCAAAACAGGCAGGAAATATGGCAACCTTTCTGGGACAGATAGGGCTCGATTGTCAATGGTAGTTGACAGAATCAAAAAATAGACTATGTCAACATTAAAGTCTTAGAAGAAGGCTTACGCCTCTACATAACTTTTGCTCTTCCTCTGGCAGCGCAGAGTGACTTGAGACCAAGGTGGAAAACTCTGGTCTTAATAAATATCCAACTAAATTTATAAAATGTGTGTACTCAACCAATGCTAGAACTACAACAAAGTAATACTCTGGATCCTGTTTGATTTTCTTTGTACACTGTGTGGAATAGTCCCCAGAAAAGACAAAATAGGTTACACATAGCATATAGCACTCATATTGTCCATAAATATATACTGTATATTGCCGTTACTTTAACATTGCATTAATATTGCGATTACTTTAACATTGCCAGTATCTTTAACAAATTCTCAATTCTTGAGTTATCATCTTCTTTGTATTACTTTATGGGCCTCAAGTGTATATAATTAATGCAAAAGAGTGGTACTACTGTATTGCATTATAGAAGCCCAGCTAAGCCTTTAGGGGTATTTCTGTCAGCGAGTTGTCAACTGGTATCAACATCAACCTTTAAAATTGTGAATACAGAACCAGACTATACTATAGACTGTAATTAACTTTAACCCCTTCCCATGTATACAAATGGGCTAACGATATAATACCAGTGCCACTGCTTGTGTGCTTGAGTGTTTGCTAGGGAACCCCGAAACATCAATATAACATCACAGTAATTTCCTGTACAGAGGGAGCGTGGAGCCATGCAAAGAAGACACAACTTCACTGTCTATCAATACAGAGCACTGGTGATAGTGACCTAATAGGCTGCTATAATCAAATCACTATTATCAGTAGTCTGTATATTTGGACACATCATCTACTGTATGTGTCCCCTGCTATCCCCATACAACTTGTGCTCACAGTAAAAAAAAAATTAAAAAGTAACAAAAATATATATAAAACAATGTGAAAGTGAAAATGTTAAAAGTTAATTCATTTAATAAAAGCACAAAATAGTATAATATCCTCTTCAAAACCCACACCACAATATACAATTATCCACAGACACCAATGTTAATATTAAGTAGTTAGATAGATAGATAGATAGATAGATTAGTCACTATTAGTTTTTGCAATTTTACCAACAAATTTCTGCACTTGAACACTTACCATCCATGTACAGATGTTGTGTCTAAAGCTAAAGTAGGGAGACACAATTAAAACTAAAATATGGTTTTTGCTTTTGGTGCTATATTGATGTCAGATGTTACACAATGTACATTTTGGGGTATTTGTTATTGAGGTATGAGATATTATTTATTTAATAAATCACCACGAAAAATATTCTACAGTTTTCAAACCAGCACCTGGATCTGATTACTTTTGTAATTGCCTGTAATTAAAAATTTTGCATAGCCACTGAGCTATTCAATAAAATGTATCTGTATAGTGCCACCTGCTGTTTGTTCTTTTTCTTATTTCTTTGACCTGCTCACTGAGAAGGCCGCACATGCTCAGTTTCATCTTTCAATGGCCTCCTGAGCTGTGATAGGCAGAGCTAAGACACACACCCTTATCTGCAGCAGAAAAGACACTCCCCTTGAGCTTCAACTTGATATAAATCTAGCAGAGCAATGAATGTGGAGATCTCTGGATCCATGTGAGGTACAGGGCTGGTTCTATCTTTCTTAAAAAGAGGTTGTCATGTACTATATGATGTCTGATTTTCATTTTTTACCTTAGTCGTGGGATAACCCCTTTAAATAATAGCATTAAGAAATTACAAAAAACAATGGGGGACATTTATCAAATTGATGTAAAGAAAAATGGCTTAGTTGTCCATAGCAGCCAGTCAGATTCCACTTTTAATTTTTCAAAGGAGTTCTGAAAAATGAAAGGTGGAATCTGACAGGTTGTATTTGGGCAACTAAGCCAGTTTTCCATTACACCAGTCTGATACGTCTCCCTCTATAGTTTGCTCCCATTTCAGACCATTTTCCCTAATAAGATCCATAAATATTTACTTCAGTTTAGAGATGAGCGAATCTACTCGCCACTTCGTAGATTCGATACTCGTACTTTTACTGTATATTCGTTGTTTGTGCGGGCCGAGACAATAATACTCTAAAGATTCGCACGCACTTTGTACGCTCATGCGTACGTATTTGCAGGAATGTTCGCAGAACACGAATACTTTTTAATGCAACTTGAACCAAATCAAATCTTATTCGAAACAAGTCTTTTTAAATATTCGGCGAATATGCGCTCATCTCTACTCCAGTTGTAAATAATAGGAAGCACTATGCGCAAAAAAAAGAAAGAAAACATTTTGGCATAGAATAAGGGCTCATGCATATGTTTTTTTCATGTCAGTTCTTTTTTTTTTTTTTGCGACCTGTATATGGAATCTTTCACTTCAATGGGGCTGCAAAAAAACAGAAATGACTGTGCGCATTCTGTTTCTGTATGTCCATTCCACAAAGAAATAGAACATGTCCTATTATTTTCCACATTACGGACAAGGATAGGACTGCAATGGGGTCAGATGTTCCGTAAAATACAGAATGCACACGGCTGGTATCCATGTTTTGCAGATCCGCAATTTGCAAACCACAAAATAACGGCCGTATGCATGAGCCCTAAAGGAAAGAAACATCTTTTAGGTGGATTCACAAGTAGGTTTTAGTGGAATTTTTCAGCACTTTAGCGATGTTTTCTTTCTATGGGAAAATGTTTTAATTTCTTTTTGCTGCTTTTGTCTTTTTCAGATTGGTGGCATTTTTTGTGTATTTTTTCTTTTTATTTCAGTATGTTGAAGCCATCCACATATTTATGGAAAAAAAAATCGAAAGTGGTTTCTATGACTTTTTTAGTGGTAAAAAAAGACCTTTTGCTGTAAGTCTATGGAAGTTAGTTGTTTGCTTGTTTTAACAAAAACTGTAGTGTAGTGGCAACGTACGGATGTAGCATTTCAAAAGGTAAAATTTTGCTCTGGGCATGAAGACCCGACACACTACTGGTCATGAAAAAGGATTAATAGAAGATGCATAAACTAATATGAACTGATGTGTATGGACATGTTCTCATTTGAATTTGTACCTGCTGTACATATACTATATAAATGCAGGCTTAATCTAATATTTGCCGAGACAGGTTTGCATGAGATTTACATGCAGCTGATTTCATGTTAATAAAAACACCAGCTCTATCCTCACTTTCTTCTCGGCAGTAAAAGCTTTTGAGCTGTAGAGTCCATTGAAATGTTTATAGATATCTTTTGCAGTTATAAACATGAAGCTGATATCATCAACGTACATAGCAAAAATCAAGTCAAGTAAGGCAATAGCGCAGAGAAGGAGAGTCACTTCGACGTTAGGAAACGAGCCAAAGACGTGGGAAAATGGATCTAGAATTTCTCAGACACATTTTATTCTAGATGTTCTTTGTTCATGATATTAAACATCCCCAAGATGGACTCAAGTATAACTAATGAGCCTTATTCGCTGTGTGTCTTTGCTAGGGGTCTATATATATATATTGGCCAAGTACTTTAGATCAGGGCTTCTAAAACTGTCAAGTAGCCCTCAAAGATGATGGCCCCACCTCAGGTGTTGCTGAGGTGTACGATATGGAGGCATTTTTTACATGATCATACACTGCAGTGGCCTTTCTATGACTGTGCCAATATGCTGTACTTGTGCTTATTTTAATATTGTAAAGAAACACTGAGATCAAATTTCAAAATTGGCATTTTTTTAGGCCACAGCGGAAAATGACTGAGAATTCCTGCTTTGGATAACTGGATATGTTTTTTTTTAACATTACAAACAGGACCAGTTAGATTGTACATTCTATATGTCATCAATTTATACCTTCGTTACCTGGTTCCCCAACTTCTACACATCTGGTTTTGGTAAAATACCTGAGGTTTTCTATGTGAAATTTAGCAGACAAAGGTTCAGCCATAAAGTGTTGTAGATACAGTTCATGTTTTGCAAGGTTTCAGGACCCCTGGGTGAAGTAGACCATTGTCACAAACCAGCGGGTGTGAACCCACTGTGCCACGCATCCTACCTCCTCTAAGGGAGTTGACTAAGTGAACCCCTCGTTCTTCACAGTACCTCTAGTGGTGGGGATAGGCTTTCCTGAGAGGAACACCAGGTCACTACCTCTTGAGGAGGATTGGCACATGAGGCAGCTGGTCCAGGCGGACCAGAAGGTACCTGAGCAAGGTACCAGAGGTACAGACATATTTAGCAGGCCGAGTCATAACCAGGAGCAAAAATGCAGGACCGAAGGATGAGGAAGCGGCAATGTCAAACAATCAATAGGTCAGGGCAGGTGGTACAGGTATAGGTCAGGCAGTCTGGGTCGGCAACAGGAGAGTCAAGGTAAGCAGGCAAAGATCAAACAGGTAGCAGAGTCTAGAAACACAAGCACGGGTTAGGTACGCAGAAACATAAGCAGATAAATCGGCAACCGTTGCAGAACACAAGGACCTTGACACTGAGGCATCTGGGAAGTGGGGTTGAGCCACATATATACATGCAGGAGGGCTAGGATTGATCAGCGAGGTCACATGATCAAACCCATAAAGCACAGGAAGTGACGTGCGCCAGCCCTTAAGGAAGTGATGCGGGGAAGAAGCAGCAAGCATGCTTTGGCCAGAGCTGAAGGGAAACAGTCGAGTAGATCCCAGAACAAACAGTACTTGCAAGGACAGAGCCCAGGACTGCAACGGTGAATGGGGAAGCACAGGCAGCAGATAACCGCTGAACAAGGAGCCCCCGGAACGGGCGGTGAGCAGGAGAACAGCAGCGCACAAAAGCCGCTGTTACAACCATATAGAAGAATGAAAAAACCAAGCTCTTACTTACATGTTCTGTTTGGTGCATCTCCAAATCAATCACATATTTCCTAGCACCCTAGTTTTCTCATCATTTATTTACATCCTCTGAAGCAAGATAACATATTATGAGGCTTACTAACCTCCACTGCTCCTTTCTCTTGACAAGGAGATATATTTAGTATATTTTACCCACCACCCAACCCCAACTCCTCCTTGCATACAGTATAACTTCTCCACCACTCCAGTGTCTCCAACCTTACAAAACAATCTCTATACACTTGTGCAGAGATGGCCTATAGGGCTTTTTATACCAATGGTTTTAGTTGTTATTTTCCCTTTTCCATTATGTCTCCAGTTTAATTTTCCTACAGAGCAAATCTGCTACGCTCATCATTCTCACAGCTGCCTGCCATGATTCCCCGGCCTGCTCCAGTTGCATCATACATCAATAATGCCGGTGATGCTGAAGCATAGCTCCAAGCACTTTAGACATTTCACATTCACATTAAAAAAAATAACAACTAAAACCATGAGAAAGGATCTCTGTACCTGTCCCTGAAACAGGTTGTCTACTTGAAGTATGCTCACCAATAAAGAACCTTCGTTCTTGCAATGGTTGTGTCTTGCGCCTATTAGCCAACTATTTGTGATAGAACCATCCTAGTTCACCACTCCCCATCATCTTGTGTTCATATTCTACACTTCAGGTGGGTTGGCGACCACAATCTACATGATCTAAAACGGCTTTGGCAGCACCAACCTTCTACTCTAACCTAACAGCTCACAACAGTGTTGAACTGACCTTTTGCACAGTTCCAACAGGTAAGTGCAATATATCCCCTTGGAGACATGCCTGACATATTCACCTACTGTACAAGCGCTTTTTTCTTGTTTGCCTTAGGAAATTAGGAGGGCTTTTCAGAAAAGAGCTACAGTACTCTAGGTTGGAAGTTCGCTCAACCAAAATGTCCCTGAAAACACTATACCCTAATGCCCCTACTGTATGTGTTTCTGCGGCACATGTCAAAAACGGATCATGACTGGATGCAGTGAGAGTAGTTTCCCATTGCTTCATTTTATCCTCAGATTATCTAGGCACCCATTTCTAATTGACCAGGATTTAGCAAAGTTTTCCTACACTAAAGAAACAGTTATTCCGAAGTGACAAACAGCCACATACATTTTTATGAAAATCAGCAATAGGTTTTCTCATAGTCTTTGTAATATCACTGAATATTCAGTAATCTCAAAAGTTGAAGAAGAATCCCACCTAAAATATCTGGTGCTAGGTTTCCCAAGACCTTTGAGAAGAGATTTTCATTATGAAACCAAAGAGGTTTGGCTGCAATCAGAAATTATAACAAAATTGAAAATTTCAAATTCTAAAAGTTTCATGATTAATAATACTTTTTAAAAGTTTAAATTGAAAATTCTAAATGTCATCTATTTTGCATTGTGTGTACAATGCTCAATTTAGTATTTGCAGTCATCTATCTCCTGTATTTTATGAGCAGAAACAATAAGAGCCTGTCTGTGATATTTGCCTTAAGGATTATTTTATAGTAACAGGCCTCTAGACAGACACGCCTAGCGATCAACCTTCAAGCTTACCCGCTAAGTATCTGCCGTCTATGCTAATGATTCTTGTGTAGTAACCACAGTCTCCACTGCCCTTAGGACATTGGGAAAAAGAACATAATGTAATTTTCATCTCTATAAAAATGTGCGTGGTTTGAATTGTATTTGTTTAGTAATTGATACTTTTTTTCCAGGACTACATGGGAGCTATTCTCAAAAATCATTCCACTTGCTGTACATAAAATGCATCATTTTTTGACATTTTGTTAACCATAACTGATTTTCAAATGTTTGGTTTTGTCATTCTGTTATGAATTAAAAAATTTATAAAAAAATCCAATCTAAGTTACTTTAAAAAAAATTAAAGGGGGTTTCCCATGAAAAATATTCTACAGTTTTAAAACCAGCTCCTTGATATGAATACTTTTGTAATTGCATGTGATTAGAAATTTAGCATAGCCACTGGATTATTCAATAAAATATTTTTCTATACCCCCACCAGCTGTTTGTCCTTTTTTTTTATCTCTTTGACGTGCTCGCTGAGAAGGCCACACATGCTCAGTTTCATCCTCCAACTGCCTCCTGAGTTGTGATAGGGAGAGCTGAGACACGCCCTCTTACCGCTTGATATAAATCTAGCAGAGCCATTAATGGGGATATTTCTGGATCCATGTCAGGTACAGGGCTGGTTCTAGCTTCGTTATACTATCATTTTTTACATTATTCATGTGATAACCCCTTTAAAAGCCATCTGTCAGCAGATTTGTACCTATGACACTGGCTGACCTGTTACATGTGCACTTGGCAGCTGAAGGCATCTGTGTTGGTCCCATGTTCATATGTGCCCGTATTGCTGAGAAACACTATGTTTTAATATATGTTGTTGAGTTATTCTGATTGCCCGAGTCAGGAAAGAATTTTTTCCCCTAAAATGATGAAAATTGGCTTCTACCTCACAGGGTTTTTTGCCTTCCTCTGGATCCACTTTACAGGATAACAGGCTGAACTGGATGGATGTCTTTTTTCAGCCCTACAAACTATGCTACTATGTTTAGATGTATTAAAAAATGTTGTTTTTGCTAAGTTAAAACAACCTTGGTGTATTTATTCATATGTCCAGTTCTTCAGGTTCAAGTCCCCAAGTGGCATGTGAGCACTGAGGCCATTGAATGGTTGCATCAGTGCACAAGACGATGTAGGGATGTCATATTTCTAGTCCATGGGGTTCAGAAGCAGTGGGGACAAGACTCTAAGCGCTGAAATGTAGCACTGTGAACAAGGGGCTTTTTATGTTAAAAATATTCCAGGCCTTAGTTGATTTTACTTTGGCATCAGACTACCCCTTCAAGGTCAGTTTTTTGTGGTGTTTTATGGTTTCAAAAGGTGCAGCAGTCAGATAAGCCATCTGTCCTTTTTCTGAAACATTTGGAGCATTTCTTCAAGCCATTTTTGTATTTTTTAAATGCACTAAAATAAGCTTGAAACTGATATATACAAGCTAGAATAAATAGGTATGTAGCCTGTACATATTCATCTGTATCTGTTCTATAAATCATCAGTTCTTGATGCACAATTGGCCACTTGGGGCATAAAGGAATGAACTGCATGCCTTCTGTCCTTGCTCTTTATCTTCCTTCTCTGTTTCAACTTTTAATTCCTATAAACACCCTAACTTGACTATCTCAGACCATTCACTGTGACCAAAGAGAGAACAAGCGGGGTCAGTGACTTAATTAGAACATCACATATTCTAGTAATTATCAGTAAGAAGAACAGCCTATGAGTTAAAAAAAATACCCTTTTCTGACAGAAGTGTCCCTTTATTAATAACCATCATATAGTGCCCCAGTGACTGCTATATTGTGCTCAATAACAGTGTGATACAGTGCCCAATTACCAGTTTATTGGTACTGATGCAGCAAATTATAATTAGCCTCTACTGTGTATCAACCTGTTGAGGTAGTAGAAGATCCAAAATGGGACATTTGCCTTGGTTTGCTCTTCCTATAATCATTTCATAGCAAATAAATGTGATATGAAACCCATATGTGGTGAATGAAACACATAAGGGAGCATTTTTCAAGCCCTACACTTTAGAATTCTGTCTTTAAAGAGTCAAAAAATAGGCCTTTTGCAACTTTTTGGACTTTATTTTTACAACATTTTGCAATATTTTACATTTTTACACCACTCCAGTTTTGAAACATGGGTGGGACAGGGGGCATAATTACCCCGTTGAAATGATTTAAGCTAGATTTATCAACTGTGACTTTTTAAAAACTTGCAAAAATTGTTGCAATCTTCTCCAGTAGAGGAGAGGTGTAAAAGTGAAGTAATATCTCAAGACAGAAGTGTTAAAGATGCACCAATGTGCACCAAAAATTTTATCTACCAGTTAAAACCAGATACTTTTTTTGTAATCTGATTTTATTTTCTGATTACAGATTTTTATATTCTATTTCCTGAACATGATTATGGGGCAGGCCATCTTGCCTGAGCTGTTCTTAACAGCATTTAGAAAGCATTAAGAAAATTGCTTTACGGCAGCCCCATGGGCCGTAGACACAATGCTCAGGAGGGGACCCCATTGACTTGTATGGGAGATTTTTCTAGGCATGCTCTGTGACCTGTGCAGAAGTCATTGTACAAGGAAAGAATAGATAAGCTTTGACAATCACATGTTGTGAATGGTGGATCCTGTCTTATCTATACACAGAGGTGATATCTCCTTATCATTATAGGCAGGTTTAGAATAATATGTAACTGCAGTAAAGTGATCTGTACAGATCAAGAAGTGGAGCCTATTATTAGGCTTGGTGGCCAGTGAGAAAAATGTAGGTTTTTATGTTTAATGTTTAAATATAGATATTAAAATTAAAAATAACATCACCAAAAATTCTTTAAAAATAATTTAAACATAAAAACGTGATTTAAAAAATAGGTAATTTTCTGATACATTCCCTTTAACAATTGCTGAATTCCCTCATGATAAATCTCCCCCACTGTGTCCTAGATTTATACATACATATTAAGATATCTATCCTAAGATAAAAAGAGAAATTGGATAAAAATTTGTACAAAATGTAATATTATATAGTACATTATATAGTAAAATGTAATATAATATTTTTAATATTTCTAACAAGTAATAAAGACTGCACCATGGAACGTACATTTCTTTCATATTGTTTCTTTACTGATGACAAGAAACTCTTAACATTGGGATTTGAGCCAAATAACTCCTCCCTACATTCCAACTATAATTATTTGTATATTAAGGCCTATCCTCTTAGTTAAACATCAGGCAAGTTAAAAAGAAAACTTAGAATTGATAACATGTTAAAGCATCTAACAAAAAAATGCATGGTAGATCTGATCCACTTTTACATGGTAACATAGTAACATAGTTTATAAGGCCAAAAAAAGACATCTGTCCATCCAGTTCGGCCTGTTATCCTGCAAGTTGATCCAAAGGAAGGCAAAAATCCCCTATGAGGTAGAAGCCAATATTCCTCACTTTAGGGGGAAAAAATTCCTTCCCGACTCCAATCACGCAATCAGAATTACTCCCTGGATCAACAACCTATCTCTAGTAACTATAACCTGTAATATTATTACATTCCAGAAACACATCCAGACACCTCCTGAACTCTTTTACTGAACTAACCATCACCACCTCTTCTATGTTTGTGAATAAACCTTCTTTCCTCCAGGCGCAGAGCATGTCCCCTCCCTCGTCACGGTCACAGTCCTGGGGATAAAAAGATCATGGGAGAGATCTTTGTACTGACCTCTGATATATTTATACATAGTTATTAGATCTCCCCTCAGTTGTCTTTTTTCTAAAGTAAATAACCCTCATTTTGATAATCTTTCAGGGTACTGTAGTGCACCCATTCCAGTTATTACTTTAGTTGCCCTCCTCTGAACCCTCTCCAGCTCTGCTATGTCTGCCTTGTTCACAGGAGCCCAGAACTGTACACAGTACTCCATGTGTGGTCTGACTAGTGATTTGTAAAGTGGCAGGACTATGTTCTCATCATGGGCATCTATGCCTCTTTTGATGCAACCCATTATCTTATTGGCCTTGGCAGCAGTTGTCTGACACTGGTTTCTACAGCTTAGTTTGCTGTTCACTAAAATTCCTAGGTCCTTTTCCATGTCAGTGTTACCCAGTGTTTTACCATTTAATATGTACTGGTGACTTGCATTATTCCTTCCTATGTGCATAACCTTACATTTGTCAGTGTTAAACCTCATCTGCCACTTCTCTGCCCAGGCTTCCAATCTATCCAGGTCCCTCTGTAGCAATGTACTGTCCTTTTCTGTGTTAATTACTTTACACAGTTTAGTGTCATCTGCAAAAATTGATATTTTACTGTGCAAGCCTTCTACAAGATCATTAATAAATATATTGAATAGAATTGGGCCCAATACTGACCCCTGTGGTACCCCACTAGTGACAGTGACCCAATCTGAGAATGTGCCGTTAATAACCACCCTCTGTTTTCTATCACTGAGCCAGTTACTTACCCACATACAGACATTTTCTCCCAGGCTAAGCATTCTCATTTTATATACTAACCTTTTATGTGGTACCATGTCAAATGCTTTGGAGAGTCCAGATATACGACATCCATTGATTCGCCACGGTCAAGTCTAGAACTTACCTCCTCATAGAAACTGATTAAATTGGTTTGACATGACCGATCCCTCATGAAGCCATGCTGATATGGAGTTATTTGCTTATTTTCATTGAGGTACTCCAAGATAGCATCTCTTAGAAAACCTTCAAACAGTTTACACATGACAGATGTTTAACTTACCGGCCTATAGTTTCCAGGCTCTGTTTTTGGACCTGTTTTGAATATTGGCACCACATATGCTATGCGCCAATCCTCTGGAACACTCCCTGTCAGTATAGAGTCCTTAAATATCAGAAGTACAGTCATGGCCAAAGGTTTTCAGAATGACACAAATATTATATTTTCACATGATCTGCTGCCCTCTGGTTTTTATGTGTGTTTGTCAGATGTTTTTATCACATACAGAAATATAATTGCAATCATATTATGAGTAACAAAAGCTTATATTGACAGTTAGAATGAGTTAATGCAGCAAGTCAATATTTGAAGTGTTGACCCTTCTTTTTCAGGACCTCTGCAATTCTCCCTGGCATGCTCTCAATCAACTTCTGGACCAAATCCTGACTGATAGCAGTCCATTCTTGCACAATCAATGCTTGCATTTTGTCAGAATTTGTAGGTTTTTGTTTGTCCACCCGTCTCTTGATGATTGACCACAAGTTCTCAATGGGATTAAGATCTGGGGAGTTTCCAGGCCATGGACCCAAAATCTCTGTTTTGTTCCCTGAGCCATTTAGTTATCACCTTTGCTTTATGGCAAGGTGCTCCATCATGCTGGAAAAGGCATTGTTGATCGCCAAACTGCTCTTGGACGGTTGGGAGAAGTTGCTCTCGGAGGACATTCTGGTACCATTCTTTATTCATGGCTGTGTTTTTAGGCAAGACTGTGAGAGAGCCGATTCCCTTGGCTGAGAAGCAACCCTACACATGAATGGTTTTAGGATGATTTACAGTTGGCATGAGACAAGACTGGCAGTAGCGCTCACCTCGTCTTCTCCGAATAAGCTGTTTTCCAGATGTCCCAAACAATCGAAAAGGGGATTCATCAGAGAAAATGACTTTATCCCAGTCCTCAGCAGTCCACTCCCTGTACCTTTTGCAGAATATCAGTCTGTCCCTGATGTTTTTTCTGGAGAGAAGTGGCTTCTTTGCTGCTCTCCTTGAGACCAGGCCTTGCTCCAAGAGTCTCCGGCTCACAGTGCGTGCAGATGCACTCACACCTGCCTGCTGCCATTCCTGAGCAAGCTCTGCACTGCTGGTAGCCTGATCCCGCAGCTGAAACACTTTTAAGAGACGGTCCTGGCGCTTGCTGGTCTTTCTTGGGAGCCCTGGAGCCTTTTTGGCAACAATGGAACCTCTCTCCTTGAAGTTCTTGATGATGCGATAGATTGTTGACTGAGGTGCAATCTTTCTAGCTGCGATACTCTTCCCTGTTAGGCCATTTTTGTGCAGTGCAATGATGACTGCATGTGTTTCTTTAGAGATAACCATGGTTAACAGAAGAGAAACAATGATGCCAAGCACCAGCCTCCTTTTAAAGTGTTCAGTGGTGTCATTCTTACTTAATCATGACAGATTGATCTCCAGCCCTGTCCTCATCAACACCCACACCTGTGTTAATGGAGCAATCACTGAAACGATGTTAGCTGGTCCTTTTAAGGCAGGGCTGCAATGATGTTGAAATGTGTTTTGGGGGATAAAGTTCATTTTCTAGGCAAATATTGACTTTGCAAGTAATTGCTGTTAAGCTGATCACTCGTTATAACATTCTGGAGTATATGCAAATTGCCATTATAAAAACTGAAGCAGTAGACTTTGTAAACCTCCTCATTACTCTGTAAGGGGCCGACACCTTTGGGTTTATACTTTTTACCATTTATATAATTAAAGAACATTTTCGGGTTAGTTTTACTCTCTTTGGCGATTAATCTCTCGGTCTCTAGTTTGGCTGCTTTTATTTGTCTTTTACATATTCTATTTTTTTCCTTATAGTTTTTCAATGCTTCTTCGCCACTCTCCTGTTTTAGTGATTTAAATGCTTTCTTTTTGTCATTTATTGCTTTCTTTACATTTATCCACATTGTTTTTTTCTTGTTCCTTAACCTTTTATTCCCATAAGGTATGTACCTCTCACAATTATATATTAGGATGCTTTTAAAAATATCCCATTTTGTGGCTGTATTTTTATTTTTGAGGATTTTGTCCCAGTTAGTTAGGCCTATGGCCTCTCTTAGTTGGCTAAATTTAGCTTTTTAAAAGTTTGGTATTTTTGTTCCTCCCTGAAGAAACACTCTTCTGAATGACAATTTGAAGGTTATTATATTATGGTCACTATTTCCCAGGTGTCCCCCAACCTACACATCTGTTGTTCTGTCAGGTCTATTGGTTAATACTAAGTCCAGTATGGCCGTCCCTCAAGTCGGGTCCTGAACCAGTTGGGAAAGGTAATTGTCTTTGGTTATTTCCAAGAACCTGTTTCCTTTATGAGATATACAGGTTTCAGTTTCCCAGTCTATATCTGGGTAGTTGAAGTCCCCCATAATAACAACCTCATTATGATTTGCTACCTCGTCTATTTCGCTACCTTATTATTTTATTATTGCCAAAAACAATAATAAAAAAACAATAATAAAATACTAATTTTATTATTGTTTTTGGCACTTTTGAATATTTTCCATGAATGCGTGCACACACCATATATATATATGTATATATATATATATATATATATATATATATATATATATATATAAAATGAGGGAATCTTTTAAAATTTGGTTTGTTTGATTTTCGACAAATTTTTAGAAAAAATTTGGTTTGGACACAAATTAATTCTACCCAAACCAAAGTGTGAGAGAGAGCGAGAGAGACACTAATATGTGAAGTACATGTACAGAGTATTATAGGCCAAGCAATGCCCCACTGGGATTATAGGAAAGTTATTCAAATTAGCTTTCCTAAGCCTATCTGATGCCAGCAGATGTGGCATGTGCTAATTTTTACATATTTCTCCCAGAAACCCAGAGGAATGTTGACTGGTTTATGATACTCCTCATGCATACTTGGAGCCCTCCATAAGAAGAAACACTACCCCAACCAAAGCCTCTCAGGCAGCCAAGCAAAGTTTCTTTGCTCAGCTCTGTTAAAGGGTAGCTACCCAGGAAGAGCTAGATTCTTGCATGAGACAGTTTTCCTTTCCTTTTGGAAAGGAGACTAACTTATATGTCTGTTTTTTTCCAGAGAATCAATATTTGGAAATGCAAGCACAGAAATAAATAAAAATCTTATAATGAAAAAGTATTGACTGAAATGTTTGAGGTTACCACCAAAAACCTGAGTTCATTAGAATCCTAACTTTTTGGGAAATTTGAGACAAAATCCAAACTAGTAGAATCAATATACTCCCCACTGTATCATTTGAATTGAAAAAATGCTCCATGCTCTGCCCACTGAGTAAAAAATGCTTCACGCTGTGCCCCCTTAAAAGAAATATTCCCCATGCTATGCCCCCTTGAATTAAATATGCCCAACACTGTTGAGGACACAACATGGGCCATAATTTAATAGGGTGGCATAGAGTGGGGGGCATAATCTAATATCCACGCACTTCCTGCAAAGAGTACTTATATCCTCATACTCACACACCCCCTCCCTGCAGCTGCCACAGACAGGATAGAATCCTTTTGGGTGGTAAAGATGGCTTGATGATGTCATTGCGCTGCCTGAGTCACTTGGAAAGCATCATACGATGGAACAAGGAGCCAAAAAGGACTCCCTTGCACCTTTCAGAACTAATAACATCTTCAATTATTTTTGCATCTTTGGACATAATTGAATCCAGGTGTCCTGTATGCTCCCAACCCACACAACCATAAATATCTATGGCGGGACCAGCCAAAGATATGCATGCCGCTCTTCCCCAGTCCATTCCTGCCACCTAACTAAAGCTTCACAAAAAGAAACTTAAAGGGAGTTTGTCACCTCATTTTCACCTATATAACTAACAGCAGTGCCCCACAGAAGATTGCAGACACATCCCAGGCATACCTGTGTGCACTTTGTGTCTGTATTACATGTCCAGGAAAAGCACTTTTATTCTGCAGGAAAACAGTTCCCAAGTGCCCGGCTCTGCTGCTGCAAGTGCTCAAAGCAAACCAGACTGAAGAGGGGAGGGCTGCTTTATATGCTCATATCTTGGGATTGGTAGCAGATAGGTTATATGGTTCTGACCTTCTTTGAAAGCTGGAATTCCAAGCTTTAAAATAATACCAAGCTTTAAAAAAATCACAGCATTATACCTAGGATATCAGAAGATATAGCTGTTAGAAATCGAGTCGGGAGAGACAGCTGTTTTTACTTTCACTTTCAGCCGGGCACTTGAGAGCTGTTTTCCTGCAGAATAAAAGTGCCTTTTCTAAACATGGAATAAAGACACAAAGTGCACACAGGTATGTCTGGGATGTGTATGCAATCTTCTGTGGGGCACTGCTGTTAGTTATATAGGTGAAATGAGGTAACAGACTCCCTTTAAATACTGAAAATGTTTTCCACCCTATTTGGAATTTTATGCAATACTAAATGGTGCCATACAAAAACAAAGCTCTTATATGGCTATGTGAACAAGGAAAAAATTATGGCTCTGGGAAGACAGGTAGAAAAAATTAAAATGCAAAAATATAAAATGGATGGGTCCTCTAAGGTTAAACCCACTGCTGCTCCTGGGTAGATGTTCAGGTGGTCCGTGCTGGTCTCTCTTTTTTTTCCTGGAGTTATGACAGTCTGTACATCCACAAGATCACTGCAGACAATAATTGGACTTAACAGTCCAGTCACATATGTGATAGCAGTGGTCATGGAGATGTATGGCCTGTCATCACTGCTGGAATATAAAGACCAGTGGAAACCACCAAAGCATCGGCACTGCATTAATGGGTGATTAACAGGTATGTATTATTTATTGTTTCATTTTGTAACATTTCTTGCAGTTGGTTTAATTTCTTAAACTCTCAGAAAACCCTTTTAAGTACACATTTACAAAGATATAATGAAGAGAAAACAAAGAAAACATAATTGAGGTTATGGTTTGCTTGGCCATCTGTCATCTTGGGAGACAGATGGGAAGTCAGAATAAATAGGACGCAATCTTAAAGAAACCCTCTCCGTCAAAGTTGCATTATTTAAATAGAATATAAAGTTACTGTTGGATATTATATGATGAAATGTCTGTGTTACTGCTGGTTTATTCAAAATTTTCACTGAATAACATTTTATAATGGTAGCTGGAACAAATAGAAGATGTATAAAGACTTCATATAAAAAAAAAACCTGTACAAACATCCATGAGGAAATAACAAAATAACATAACCTGTCTACATACAGCAATGGAGTTGAGCACTTTGGATAGGATCCGAGAGCATTTTTATGCCATCATATAGTATTCCAAAAATTGCTTTAAAAAGTTTACAAATTCTTGCTATCTACATATGACATACTGTTGCTTATTGTAAAATGGGAAAATTAACTGAACAAGGCCATTTATCCCTGTTGAAACCAAGTCTATTTTCAAGGGAACACATTCCTACTCCCATTCAGGAATTAAATTATAAAATTATTTCCAGATGGTACAAAAAGCCTGATTTGTTACATAAAATTGACTCCAGCAGATCGACTTTATGTTGACATTGTATGAACAGCTCAGTACTTGCTGGAGATCTTGTCCCATAATCTAAACATTCTAGAACAAACTATAAAAAAGATCATCGATCTTTTCTTGAGTTTAACATTTAATCTCACTTTAGAATTTACATTAGCCTATCTAGATGCCTCACATAAATATTTAAATTGAACATCTATAATATCCGTGAAATGCAGCTAAAATTATTTTAGCCATACACTGGAGGGACTCATTTAAAAAATGCTCACAACACGTGAATTTTTGCTGTATATGACATAAATTATCTAGTTTTCTATCCTCTAGAACACTAGATCGGTTCCTACAACACCAATAGTTTCTTTTATAAACGTTCACACTGAAATACACATCGTGTAATCCTGTGTAATATCTATAGTCCTTGGATCTTAACCAATGTCAGGAAATATTATTACACCTAGAGATTACAGTAGTTGAGGATTGGAACAAACTTCCATTAAATGTGGTTGGGTAATCTACATAGACCATGTGGTATTCTGCCATCAATCTTCTGTTTGTATGGTATGTATGGTAGTTCTATGTGATAATGTAATGTTTTTCCTGTCTGTGCTTTACTTGTATAAAACCTAGCTACAACTACTGTCTTGAAGATCTGTTTATCATATGTTTCTAACCTTCCCCTTTGTTTCTGTAAGTCTCCACCACCCACCCTTATGCTAAAAAAGGATAAAAAAAATAATTTATTAAAGGTTGTCAGATGATCACCAGATTATTACATGGAGCACTGTTCTGGAATTAACATTCATAAGAATGTACAGTAGGCCTGAGTCCAAGGACCTTTTGGATCTAAAATCAAATACCTATTACGTTCTTGTAACATATGCCAATGTAATGTAAATCTGCCACCTACCACAATCCCTAATAAGTACAATAAAGCCTCATTCACACATTCAGAGTTTGGTCAGTGATTTCCATCAGTGATTCTGAGCCAAAACCAGATGTGGCTTTAAACATAGAACACGTGCAGATCTTTACCTTATGTCTGTGGAGGCTCCACTCCTGGTTTTGGCTCAGTCACTAAAGGAAATCACTGACTGAACACTGACTGTGTGACTGAGGCTTAACAACTTTCATCACATCACATCAAGAGAGAACACGAATATTTTCAATATTCCGTTAAAATCTGTATATTTTATTCAACACTATATAAAAGAAGATAACTCCAATATAAATAATACATATTAGTAGGGAATCCAATAAAATTAGCACCAGACAAGTCACAGCAATATTACATATATGAACTATACATAGTAATAACAGCACAGGCATTAATGTGAACGCTCACAAAGGAGTCAAAGAAATATTTCACATCACCCATATACAATATGCCAAAATGCTGAATACTATATGACGGTGCCAAAAAAGGATTTACATACCCAAATAGCAAACAACTGAGTGACAGGGCTGGTGCAGCTCCTCAACGCGCGTTTCGCATTGGCTTTGTCAGGAGGAGAGCCCTACTATTATGTATTATTTATATTGGAGTTATCTTCTTTTATATAGTGTTGAATAAAATATACAGATTTTAACGGAATATTGAAAATACTCGTGTTCTCTCTTGATGTGATTTAACATTATTGAGTATATTCTGGTTGAGGTGGTTTATGATTGTGGACAATTGGTGAAGTGATATTAATAACTTTCATGTCAATACACACCTCCATGTCCCCTTTGTGCGCCCACAAACCAGCCTTGGAATATATTAATAGGACTTCAGGAGAAGTCCTCTTTATGCATTCCATGTCCAGTTTGTGGGCATATAGTGGGGAAATGGGTGTGATAACCTACAAATTACAGATCTGGAGTCAGCAACAGCTGTCTTATACATGTATTATTTTACTTATTTATTACTTTCATAAAAATCTAATGGCTTGTTCAGATCTGCGTTGAGGATTCTGTCCTTCTGATATGTCGGGAGAACAGAAAAAAAATGAATCCATTTTATTTTGAGTATCAGTTGTGCTTAGTTTGTGTCAGTTCCGTCAGGTTTCAGTTAATTATGACTGGAGAAAAGTACAACAGACAGGAATTTTCTTCCATCAAAAATAACGGAAACTTGATTGAACTGAGCCCAACTGATCTGCAAAATAAAATATTCATACAAATGGGATCAAAATATATAGTATTTTTTAAAAGTTTTGTTGCTCTGTTTTGAGGAACTCAGTCTAACTATGCTAGAAAATATGGAAAGTAAAGTAGCAGATGGTACAGAAAAGCATATAAATAAATAACATAAATTGTGCGTTTAGATTCAAAAGCGTAGTTCAGGAAACTAAAAATACAACCTTATAGTACAGCCAACATGGAAATATATAAGTCAATGGGTTACTGTTTTAATGTTCCCTCTTCACAGATAATTCATGGAAGTACCTTCTGTGCTAAACACACAAAAACAATGTGGATTTTTTCTGATTTGTAACATGGTAAGCTCAATATAAGCATAAATATAGCAGGTAAGTCTACTTAACATACACTGACATACACTGACAGCCAGTAATGTTAGCATGTTAGGGCCAAATTATCCTACTTTCTTCTCAAATGCCTGATGGGGAAAATTCAGGCTGTGATATTGACCTGGAGTTAAAAA
Source organism: Rhinella marina (assembly GCA_900303285.1). Classification (NCBI taxonomy): domain Eukaryota; kingdom Metazoa; phylum Chordata; class Amphibia; order Anura; family Bufonidae; genus Rhinella; species Rhinella marina. The sequence goes on along the minus strand of ONZH01029469.1, from coordinate 57,368 downwards.
CAATGGTGAACAGTAAAGAGAGCAGTCTCTAAATATCTTTTTGCCCCTCTGTATTAGACAGCACAATTCTACAGGCGATTGTCAGGAAGGCAACTGCCTGCTCGCTAGTGGAGGAGACCACTTCTATTACCTGCAGCTATCTCCTCCATTAGCTATAGCCAAACCATATTGCGAAGAGAGTTTTTCTATATTTAGAATCATATATTGTGCCTGGGAATAAACCAGCAATAGGTATTAGTTTTCTAAGCATAGAAAACCATTTCATGTCTTAAAATGTTTGGGCGAACTATAATAAAAAGAAAAGATAACAGCTATCCATAGTACACACTGAAATCAGGTAATAAGAAGAAAAGCAATTGCTGTTGCGCCTACCTTATGAGACTTTGTAATGCATGCACTATCCCATTGTAGGTATAATCATCCTGGTTGCACCATACTTGGCCCATTAACTGGATGTGTAGTAGATTCTGCGACAATTTCACCACAGGAAGAAACACAGGCAGGTGCACAGAGGTTAGGTATTGCGGTCCTTTACTCAATACTATACGTTGTGGCGCTGAAATGGTGCTTTCATCGGGTATCACTTTATGAAGGCGCCAGTTCAGCGCCACAATAGATAGTAGGCAATTAAGGACCTAAATACTTCACCTCCATACACCTATGTGCACTAAAGGGGAAGTTTTGATACATGTTTTATACTGTACTATTGAAATGTTAAGGATGTGGAAAAGTGTTCTCTCATAAACAATTTATATACCCCATAAAAAAACAGTCTCTCAAAATTTTACTGAAATCTAGACATATTTAAGACACAGAACCGTCTGTTATGTACAGTTGGTGAGAAGCTACAGTATTTTCTGCCTCCTTCCCTTCACAATCCTATGACTGGCTGTAAGGTAACAAATAGAGATGAGAGAATCAATTGAATCTAAATTTTTGATGATTCAATATGGGTAAATTTTGGGAGAGCGAGAGAGAGAAAGAAAGAAAAAAGAGAAAATATCAATTCTAGGAAACCTCAGAGTGTCATACACAAATTTTCATGCTAAATGGAGGCCCTTTGATTCAGGTTGATTTAGACCTCAACTGAATAACTGATTTGGCAGAATTGTACCAGATTTGAATTTTGAGTGATTGTTCATCTCTAGTAACAAATAGGAGACACAGAATGTTAAAGCCAATCCCTTGGCTGAGATTCATCTGTCAGGCAATTGGCAGACAAAAATGGAAATCATTTCTTTCAGGAACATGTAGAAAAATCTGTGAAAAACAGTGATGCAAGGTCATCGCCTGTATCTTTGATTTCTAGATTCCATTAATAGGATGTTCTGATCTGATATATTGAGCAGATAAAACCTGTTCTGAATAGCAATTAGGGCAAGGTCTATTGTGTGCTATTGAGACAAACTTAAATGGGACATGGGATGGGATAACCCATCTGAGACATTTCTAGTACAGTGGTCCCTCAAGGTACAATATTAATAGGTATCGGGAGGGCCACTGTATGTTGAAACCATTGTAAGTTGAGTAATTGGTTTCAAAGCCCCAAAATGTCATCCAAGATAAGAGAAAATGAAGATTGAAGAAAAATAATAAGCAGATAACTAAGACAGATAAAACAAGTCCTTAAAAATAACAGTCAGAAATAGCTGGTAACTAGTAACTAATCCAGTGCCGCAGTATTTTTTCTTAGTAACTAATCCAGTTATTTTACCAGAGAAGTGGCCTTGATTTGTTGGATCTGATTCTGAGACATTGTATATTGAGTCTGGTTTCAACTTACAATGGGTCAGAAAAGATCATTGTATGTTGAAAATATTGTATCCTGAGGCTATTGTGTCCTGAGGGATCATTGTATATTGATAGGATTTGCCATTAATATCTAACAAGTGTAAGTCCCACATCGGTGACTCTTATCTCAACAATGGGGTACTGCCTATAGGACTTTTGAAAACAGCTGAGCGCACCAGCAATGAACGGAGGAAGCTGTGTATGTGTGGTGTGGTCTTCTCTCACGCAGGTCCATTTTGTTGAGATAACAGCAGGACCCAGATTTGGGACCTGCACCTTTCGGACATCAATGGCATATCCTACTGATATGCTATAAATGTCCCAGATGTGAATACCCCTTTAAGGTTATCCTAGTAGCAGACAGTAGACCTTGCCCTAAATGCCATGAAAACCCGGTTTTATCTTCACAATGTAAGAAGCTTAAAATAAAATATATACGGTATTTCTCAAATATCAAAATAAATGAACTCCAGTTGTTGACAGACAAACATTTTCTAATCCATTTAAATATCCTTTATTGAGATCTACAGATCTTACACTTCCTCCTGCCTTACTTGTTGCAGAAGTCTCTACCAGATCTCCCAGTGCATTTTCTTTCGGCTAGACATCTGGACTGCATCAAATCGTGAGATAAATGTTTGATAGGGAACATACTGGCTGCAATGTATTAAAAAAGTAATTTTCCAAAAAAATAAAAAAACAGTAACTTTTATGTCTTCTTACATAAGCCAAACCATTTAAAAATAAAGCAACTGGTTACTCCTTTCAAGTGTTTACGAAAATGACGGAATTTTATAGTCAGATAGTTGCCCTTCAGTTTTTTTCTCATGCCTTTTTGGCAGCAGGACTTGAAAACCAGCCAACTATAAAATGGATGTGTTTTCATGTGCTAGATGTTTATATTAGATATAAAATTTAGTTTTGGAAATCATTTAAGTAAAAAAAAAAATTTATAGACATCAGATCATATTAATTAAAGATAAGAAAATTTAGCATACTTAATGGATCAAATGCATTGCAGCAGATTTACTGTTTGAGGCTATTCAGTAGCATAACTTGAAACTCCTTTGGACATGTGACCACAGCCCAGAGATAGGAGCAATAACAGTAAAAGGAATATATTACAAATGTAAAGCTACCTTCTTAAGTGATTATTTTAAAGGATGTTAAGGCAAACTGGAAAACCCCTTTAAGTATAACCTCTAGAAAAACTTATCATAGAACTGCAGAAAACGAATAAAGATACATCCTGATGTCCAATTAAAAATGTACATATTATGAAAAGGAAAAAATGAAATTCACATGCCTTCATCGAGGAGTGGAGATAATTTGATTGAATTTGACACTTTTACTACTTTGCTGGATGATCACAGATGCATTTTCTGTTTACATGTATTTTTTATGCTTATATCTATGCATCAAACAAAAATGTATTAGAATTTCAAGCACAAAAAAAGTTTAGGAAAAAATATGTTTGGAAACAGATAGATTTACAGCAATTAAACAAAAATGTTTTAGAATTTCAAGTAAAAAATGTTCAGGAAAAAAATAAGTTTCTAAACAGAAAGATTTACAGAAATTGTTTCATGTGTGATGGGATTTGTATTAATTTGAAAATAAATAGAAAAAAATTAAAGGGAAAAAAATAGAATTAAAGCAAAATAGAATTATGTTAACTAGTCTGCAGTGATATGGAAAAATATTTTCCCGGTTCAGAAGTCTTTTATTATTTTAATGTTTTTTTGCATCTTCTGTTCAAACCTGGAAACAAATCTGCCCTCTCCTCAATAAGTTTTACAAAACAGCTTTTTCAGAGGTACAGAACAAAAGGAATGGATAGAAATTAAAGGGGTGGTTCACAATTGGTACAAAATTATCAAAAACTCACCTTGTCAGAGCATCTTGGTTCCAATATGGGCTCCTGTCTCCCCTGGACCAGCAATATGACTTGCTGTCTACATGTACATCACCACTGCTAGGCAAACAGAATTTTCAAAATGGCATTAAGCTTTTTTCAAATTAAAAGACAGGAAAGATGAAGAAGGAAGATCATGTGACCCCAGACAGGGTGTGTCAATACATAAAGGCAGACGTTTGCTGACAAAAAGTAAAACTTTTCAGGCCGTTTTTTTATGTAAAAACCCTTACAGTGCAGTTTGTTTTTTAACAGGCTGTTTGTTATCACTAACAGCCATATATGTCACTGCCACATTGACATTACTAATGCTGGCTTGGTGTTAAAGAGCTTGAAATAAGTTGCATGGAGACCTAGGAGACCACAGAATGTCATCCACAACTTTTCAGGGCAATTGGCTCACATTCAATTTGGGTCAAATTTATTCAGACCCAAATCTAATTGCCCAGCTGATTTGGCTGAATGGAATCTTATTGTTGTCAAATGTTCAAGTGTTACAAGGATAGATAGGTTTTCCCACCATAGTAAGTTGATCGCATATCACTAGAATATCACTTATATATGACTAGTGGGAACCTCCCTATTCTTAAAATGAGAGTCCCTTGCAGGGACGTACCTTAAAGAGGACCTGTCACCACTCTTGACATGGCTATTTTAATAACTACATGCATTCCCCATGTAATAACAATTCTGGAACATCTATTCTTATGATTCTATGTTGTGCCATTCCTTTATTATTTCCACTTGAAGTTATGAATGAATTGCTATTAGCCTTCAGTAAGGGAAGAGAGGGAAGGTGGCCAATTGGGGGTGTGTACCTGCACAGACTGACTCTATTCAATCAGTGCTGCCATTTTCAGACTGTGCTGGTACACACCCACAACTTGTTACCTCCCCTCTGTACCCTTACTGCAGACTGCTAGCAATTATTCATATCTTCTAGTAGAAATAATAAAGGAATGGCTGTTCCAGAATTGTTATTACATGGGGAATGCATGCAGCTATTTAAACAGGCATGTCAGGAGTGGTGAAAGGTCCTCTTTCAGGCTCATAGGCCCTGGTGCAAGATTTCAGCTTGGACCCCCCTTCCCTCAGTGCTTTGTGGCCAGGGACAGGGAAGCACATATCCTTTGTGCTGCTTGAGGTAAAAATTTAACCCCCCCCATGGCAAATTTTTAACCTAACCCCTTCCCTCTAGCCAGAGGTGTAACTTGACCAGCAAGCACTTTCTATAATACCGGTGTATTCTTATTCAGCACAAAGGTCTTTGGGCCCCCTAGGCTCCTGGGCCTGGTATTGACTTCTATGTCTGCACCCCCTATAGCTATGCCCCTGGTGCCCTGGCACTAGCTAATCACTGTGGCTCCTTCAACTGTGGATTCCTTGCAAACTTCTCAGTCCTCCACTGTTCAGGAAACATTCAGGAGTAGTAGTTTTAGAATGCCAAATATACTGTGCCAAATGTTAGCATCGTTTAGTACATGAGGGAAGACTCAATGAACAAAGTGTGCCAATAATCTTATTAATGAAACTTGCAGTCCCTTTAAATGCAATATGTGTTGTTCACAGTTGAACCAAAGTCGTTATTATGATACACTTTTAGCCTTGACAACATTTAAATGTACTTCCTTTTGTATAATTGATCAGCATGAATATGATCAACAATGAAAAGAAGATTAGCTGTCAAGTCATAATTGTTTCCTCCAGTTAGAACAATGCAATTCCCATTCTCTCACCCACATATATTTTTTATTTTAGTGCTGTATCAAAGTACATGGTTAATAACTATATTCTGCTTTCTATTCAACAGAGGAAACAGCACAAATATAATAAAGTGCAATTATTTTAAGAAGTATAGCCTCCCAAGCAGCGAACAATAAGAAAATGTCCTCCACAGATCTAGCATTATACCTGTCTTTAAAGGGAACCTGTCAGCTCTGAAACACCCCATGAACTAGAGTAAGCGTTGTATAGTGTAAGTGACGTCGAGACCAGTTATGTAAGTTTTATCTTCATACTCACTTCCATTCTGATGTTGTGCTCCCACAAACCGGCAGTAAAATGCACTGATAGGACTCCGGCGCTCATTCACATAATGGAGAGGACTCAAAGAAGAGTCCTCTCAATGCATTTTACTGCCGGTTTGTGGGAGCACAGCGTCAGAATGGAAGTGAGTATGAAGATAAAACTTACATATTCGGATTCAGCATCACTTATACTATACACTGCTTACTCTAGTTCAGGGGGTGTTTCAGAGATGACAGGTTCCCTTTAAAGAAGTCTACACCATGTGCATGATCTATCCATTTAGGTATCATCAATATGTATGTGGTTTACTGAAAAACCTACAGTTCATGTTGGTGTAATTCTCACAAGCTGTGTTCATTATGAACCTTTAAGTTAGCTCACCCAATATTTTCTACTTTCTGTTACTGAATTATGGACCTTCTTTTCTCATAGTAATCATTCTACTTTCTCAACTCTTCCCATCATTCCCATCTCATATAAAATGGGTTGAATCACCCTTAGGATATTCCTCTCTCACATGTTTGCTAATTTTCCCGATACAATCCAACATATAATCTCCGATTTTCACAGGACCTCCTTCTTTCCTTTCCTCTAGTCTGTTCCTCACACAATAATCTAAAATATTTCTCTATTTTTTGTGATTCATTTTGGATGCATTACTGATAGAGAGAGCCTAGTATGCTACTGTGGATTTCTCAGCAATATATATGCGTTGTCTGGGAGGTAATCACAGAGAGCACCAGGTATGCATATGCAGTGGCCAGATTTAGGGTGGCCCAACGGTACACTGGGTCCCCTGGACACCATCGAGGGGTCACCACATGTTGCTGCTCTCCGGGAGGGAGGCTAAGGCGTGGTGCACCCCAATGGGAAATAAGTCCAGAGAGTCAGGGTCTGCAGTAAACCAGTGTGCTTCTTTACTGAAGGAATTCAGGTCACTACACATAGTACGTGTGTGGATTATTGTAGGTCAGTCAATACCCCTCTGGGTTTCTGGGAAAGATATTCAAATTAGCTTTCCGAAGCCTATCTGATGCCAGCATATGTAAGATGTGCTAATTTTCATATATTTTTCCCAGAAACCCAGTGGAATGTTGACTGAGTTAAAATATCCCTCATGTATACATGGAGCCCTCCATAAGAAAAATTTTGAATATCTTTCCCAGAAACCCAAAGGGGCATTACTACTCATACTAGGCGTCCTCCGTAATTAGAAAAAGTACCTCTAGACAATGCATATATATTGCCAAGAAACACACAGTAGCATGTAGGCTCTCTCTCTTCTGTCTCTGCAATTTGCCTGAAAAGAATGACAAAAAATTCAGGTTATTTGGAAACAGAACTTTTTGGGAAATTCGTGATGAATTCCTAGAATTGATTTGCTCATCCTTATTCTTGGACCCCCATTACTCTATGTTCACATTGGATAAAGCTATGACGTGTCATACCAGTATGCCACATCACAATTCCAACAACTGCCTGAGGCTATTGATCGTATCTATAATAATAAGCTGTGGAGTTTCTTTAATAATCTAGCAAAGTTTTAATATGAATATAGACAGGTTGAGGTGCTGTGAATATATGTATGTAGTGCAGTAAGTCTACTGTGTTGTGTTCCACTGGTGCAGAGGGTGGGAGACTAGGGGCCCACCTTGCTCTGGGGCCCACTGGGGGATTCACCTGTACCCCTGTGGGCCAGTCCGAGCCTGTACATACAGTACGCTATACTAATTTGTATGCATGTTGCATATAAAAACAGATATACTAGTTTTATATAACTGATCTAATTGAACATCTAGGTGCCACCTCAGCACATACCCAGGCTGATCACAGCCATCTTATCAGTTTTATTAGGCTACTTTCACATCTGCGTTTTTCCTGGATCTGGCTGGGGATCAGCAAAAAAGCATCCAGTCAATAACACAACCGTCTACATCCATTCAGAACGGATCTGGTTGTATTTGTATCTCCAAAATGAACGCAATCCAGCACTAAAACCATTGTAAGTCAATGGGCGCCGGATTCGTTTTTTTGTGTCTGGAAAAATGGATCCGGCACCATTGACTTACATTGTGTTTCATGCTGGATCCGTCTTAATCAGCATCCCATGATGCATGGAAAAAAGCTGCTTGCAGCAGTTTTGTGTCCGGCATGGGAACACAACAAAACAGAATGGAATGCATTTTGGTCCATTCTGTTCAAGTTTGTTCAGTTTTGTCCCCACGGACAAAACTGATTCATTTTCCTCCGGTTTTGAGATCCTCTGCCGGATCCCAAAACCAGAAAGGAAAACGCAGATGTGAAAGTAGCCTTATATGGATTAGACTTGCAATAAGTAATATATTTTGTAGAAAAATACAAAATATGATGAAAAGTGATAATTATAAGTGAACACACATTTTCCATCTGTGTACAAACAGAGTAAATCCCCAAAGGAACACAATACATGTTATGCTAGAACAATAGTAACAGTAGTCTAATTGCTGTTAAACTTAGCTTTATATTAATTCCAACAAAACAGTAATTTTCCAGAAAAAAATATAAGCTGGTTGTCTTGGTAACTTTACTTTGTAGAGTAGGTCTTTTCTTGGCAGTTAAACAATTTTCTTATCCAAACTTTCCAATAATCTTATGGTATATAATTATACCCAGCATGTTAAATATTTTTCATGAACAGAATTTAAAGGGATAATTAGGTACATAAGCAAGATATTTCTGGTGTATATAGTCTATTCACAATAAGACATTCTTGGGGAGATTTATAAAACTGGTAAAAAGAAAAACTGGCTTAGTTGCAAAGCAATCACATTCCGCCTTTCATTTTCCATTTTCCAAAGGTGCTCTGAAAAATGGAATCTGATTGATTGCAATGGGCAACTAAGCAAGTTTTCCTTTACATTAGTTTGATAAATCGCCCCCTCTGTTTCCAAATGTAAGTGAAAACATTATATTTGTTACAATTCTATTTAGATATATATATATATATATAGGGGGTTCTGAGACCAGCGTTCCAGTTCCAGTTCCAGTTCTTAGCTCCCTTCTCTATTTCGAGCCCCTGGTAGACCAGAAGTCTAATTTGCCATCTACACACACATCACTGCTGAGGATGATCAGTTGGCGTGCCTACACACATAACCACTGAGGCCATTGATGGTCACACTCTAATGGGGACGGATGCAAAGGAGAAGGGAGTTTAGGGCTGGAACTGGAGAGAGGGTGTCAGGTGAGTCTATTTTTTGTTTTTTAATACTTTATTTATTTATTTATGTACATACAAATATACATAAAATAAGAATATGAAAAATAAAAAAAAGTAACCCTAACAACATCCATGAAGCACAAGAAAAGGGTGGGGAAAATCAACTTAAACTTAAATCATACAAATAATCAGGTCCATAGGTGAGCAGCATTAGATCATGAGCTATTCTTGTTACTGTTATTGTGATTATTGTTACTGCCTCTCAAAGCATATAATGGAATAATATAGTTAACTAATCCAAAATAGAGAATAAAATATTACACAATAAAATACAATAATTACAATAACTATTCCTATATTTTTTTCTAATATTGTAGTTATTGAAATGGTTATATTGTAACTATTGTATTTTATTGTGTATATTCTCCATTTTTATATTTTTTCATATACACTTTTAGCTGGCTTTAATTATTTTTTTGTATTCTCAAACTATATTATTCCAATATATGCCTTGAGAGATTGCTTACGTACATTTAATATCATATCTTTCTTTTCCCTGAGGGTACCAAAAGTTCCAACTGCACTCGACATATATGCCCTATTTTTGACTGGGTGAGCTATTATTATTATTTATATTTTTGTGAACATTATTACTATTAGGCTTAGCTTTGCATTACTGATTTAAGCCATTCTAGACTGGTTAATTTACTCTGAGAGACCCAGTCTTTCAAAATGAGAAGTTTGGCAAAAGCAACAAGTCTTACTCTAAGTTTAATACATTGTGTAGGTGAAGTTATAACTCCAAACTTAAAGGTATTAAAGCGCATCAATCCAGTTGTTTCTAACATACAGACAAGCCCACTCCATGTGCATCAGGCCTCTCTTCTGATCTATATCCTTTACAGCTTGAAGAAGAACCATATCTAATACAATATCTCCCTATGGAGAGTGCCTCAGCGGCGTGAGGAGTCTTCACGCTCCTCTTGAATTATGGGAAGAAAGGGATGCAAATGAGCTCTTAGCAAGCTCTGCCTCTAATGCCACCAGATGCAAGGTAGCTATATTTTTACAAGGTCAAACCTTTTAACCTTTTAAGAAGGCTTAAAGCTAGTTAAGAATGCATAGACCCATTTAGGCATGTTATATGACAAGAAGGCCCATGTGGAGCCCTATGGAGCTGTGTGCCCTGGTGTAATCACTTGTGACCCAGCTGATAGTCAAGCTACACAAGGCAAAAGACAAGTCGGTAAGGCTTTTTGATTATGCTTTTCTGGCTGGGTGTTCATGTTAAAGTTTTTGAAGGAGTTTTTGAATTCAAAGTCAGGAACAGATCATACACAGAGGACACACATCAAGAAAAGACTGAGGGGGTATCAATCATTGTAGGTGTATTTGAGGTTAGTTTTTAGATTGGAGTTGCTATGCTGACCTGGGCCAAAATTATGGAAGTAGTAACAAAAAATTTGGCGACTCCAAAACCTCGCAAAGCCCATACTTGAGACCAGAATTTAGGCATGCAGGGCTTGATAATTTCCCCATTGAGTCTTCTGTTTGAATTCACTCCTGCCTTTGGCTTCAAAAACTGCATAAAAAAACTTGAACTTGGAAACCCGACGCAGAACTTTCAGATAGTAAATTGAAGACAAGTGGTCTGAGATAAATGGAATTTTTTCGCGAGTGTAGGTGTAAAACTGTTGGCAGTAGTGATTATACACCTGTGCTCTTCAGAAGGAATTCACAAACACAAATTATAAAGCAATGATGAGAAGATATACCTAAATTAACTGAAGACATTCTGTAACAAGCCGCCACCTGGAAAAACGCCAGATCTATTTTTAAGTTTTCAGACCTGCAGCATTAATTTTTCAGTTCTTTTTTCATAGCTGACTTTCCTAATTCCTTCTGATTCATAAGTAAGCGCTAAAGCCAAGACGTTTCATTGCACAGCTTAATAATCTTTGGAAATAATGGAGCTGATGCATTGTTAAAGTTCATTCAATGTACTGTACGTAGAAGGAGTCATCCATGTTCACGAGGCAGTATGACTAAATGGAGACGCTTGATTCTAAAACGTGTAAAACATCGATGATTCATTATACACATTGACACAAATTACCACAGGGCACACAGTCATGTCACATCAAAATCCTGCAGAATGCAAGCCGTTTATCAAGCTAATGTGCACCTGTTTGCAATTAATTACTGAACTGTGTGGGCTGACGCAAGTAGGACCTCTTGAAATGACTGAACATGATTTGTAAAATAGCTTCAAGTAATAGTTAAATAGTGGAATAGTTAAAAAGATTTATTCACCAAAAGTCACAAAGCTTCCGGTGGGATTCAAGTGGGTGGGACTACAAGGCGACAAAAAACATTTGTGTGACTTGTCTGCAACTTGCTGCTGTGCATTGATTTTAGAGCAGTGATTTGGCTCTAAAAACACAACCAAATCGAGGGTAAGTTGCCATTTCACACTCCTTGTAGTGTGGTTTTTGACTGCAAAGTCTTCTGCAACTTGCACCCAGCGACCAGAGATTGAACAATTCTCAATTTTCTGCGACTGTCCCATCGCAGTCGCTTGTCGCACTGCAACGTCATTGACCATCCCTAGATGCAATGTTGCACGATTTTCATATCACTTGACACATGTTGCTGTGTAGCCAAAGCCTACATTTATACTTTAATCACTTCTCCCAAATTTACAGGCTACATGCACATGCCAAGGAAATCTGCAACAGCAAATCCGCTCCACATGGGAGGTCATTTATTATTGTTTTCACACAACTTGGTTGCCTATTTTTGTTGTCAAAATCTGTGACTGCAACTGGCATGGAAAATGATGAATGAGATAGATGGGCCTGCCGGCCCGCCCTCTTTTCCATCCACAATATGCCCCCTTTTTCGCCACTTTGCAAAAGTGGCATGAGCAGGGAAAAGTTGCAGTCCCCTTTGCGACAAAACCTGCAACATCAATACGACAAAAACTGGCATAAAAAGAATAATTAATGAACATCTTAGTTTTTTTTTGTCTTCCTCACCTTCCAAGAGCCATAACTTTTTTTTTCTGTTTACATAACTGTATGAGGTTTTGTTTTTAGTGGGAAGAGTTGTATTTTGCAGAGGCACCATTTAGTGCTCCAAATAATTTATTGAGAAACTATAGAAAATATTTTTTCGGGTAGAAAGAAAACAACTCAAAGCTGCTATTGTTTTTGGGGGATTTTGTTTCTACTGTGTTCATTGTGTGGTAAAAAAAAAATATCATAATGATTATGATTAAGGATGAGCGAATCGAGCTTCAGATTATAGACCCGAAGTTGCTTTGCTCAAAACTTTGTTTTAATGAGAACATTTATGTGTACGGAGATCGTTTTTTTTTGTACACCATTAAAATGTATGTGCTCCGGCGAAGTGAAATGAGTTATCACCAAAGTCTTGCAAGACTTCTGTGAATAACTTCAGCATTTGATTATTAAACTGGAAAAACATTTTAAAACAGGATTCCGAAGTCGGCTTCAATATTGACTGGTACCTTAGTACCAAAGCCGACTTCGGAACCAAGTTTTAATATGGTTTTCAAGTTGAAAAATCACATCCCGAAGTTATTCACCGAAGTACTGTGAGACTTCTGTGATAACGAATGTGCCTCACCGCAGTACGTACATTTTTATTCTGTACGGAGACAGATCTCCATACAGCATTAAAATGAAGTTTTGAGCTCACTTCGCTCATCCCTAATTACGGTGACACAAAATGTATATTTTTTTATGTTTTACTACATAATAAAGCCCCCTGACTGCCATAACAACCGCATGGAATTGAATTCAATCGTGGAGGTCCAAACAGGAGACAGGAGTTAGAAAAGTGCACTATAACAATCTGTTCTTTCCAGCTCAGACAAAAAAGATCTGGCCAGATACACCCGTTATACTGTAAGTGAACGCATTCTTTTGCAGCTTTTATAAAAAGTCTGGAAAAAATGTTCACAATACTTTGCAGAAAATCTGCTAAAGTAGTTTCTAGTATATATCAGTAACTATGGCAATGATGTGGCAGTATCAAGTGACTGAACTATTTAAAAAAAAAACTGAGTTTAATTTGATTCCAGACATTATTTTCCAGACTATTTATTCCCATGGATACATACAGTACATGAAATACAAAGTCTTGTAATGCCCAATTATTTAAAGGGACTTTCCCATCTCATCAATTTTGGCATATCTCTAGAAGATGACACAAATGTCAGATAGGTGCGCCTCCCACCATTGGGACCTGCTCCTATCTCAAGAATGGGGAACCAGAAGTAAAGAGACGCAGCTCCGAAAATAGGTATACGCAGGCTCGGCTATTTCTGGCAGTCCCATTGCAGTGAATGGAGAGGTGGTCGCCCTAGCATTTACTGCTATGGCACTTCCAAAAATAGGCGAGCACACTCGCGCAGCTACTTTCAGATGTGTCATAGTAGTGAGTAGAGAAGAGGCTGTGCATGTGTGATATGCTTGGCTTCAGTTCTGAGGCCCTATTCTGGAGATAGAAGCAAGTCCCAGAGGTGGGGCCCAAAAAATATCTGACATTTGAAGCATATCCTAGTAATATGCCACAAATAATGAGATAGCAATACCCCTTTAGTGGGAATTAGAAGTTTGCTAAACTTGGCTACTAGTATGTGGGAGCTATGGACTGTCTGACATGAGTCAGATTTCCTATGTACGGTAGTAACTATAACTGCATGTTCATTGTTTGCTTTCACAATTACAATAGCCACATGTTTTACAAATATTTGCATTACTGTCTGCTTTGCAAAGACTTAACATGAAGCCCATTTTAAATCTACATACAGTAGATATAAATTCTGTGATTGTTAACCTTTTAATAGTTATTGTAGTTAGTGCTCCATTTTTCTAATAGAGAGCTGTAAATTCCCTGCAATGAAAGAGTTAAAACCCCCTTTAAACACCACTAGAGTGAACTTTCTGCATACTGTGTACACATTCACCTAAGTTGATTAAAAGGGTTGTCTCACTTCAGCAAATGGCATTTATCATGTAGAGAAAGTTAAAGGGGTTGTCCGGGTTCAGAGAAGAACCCGGACATACCTGCAATTTCACCCAGGCAGCCCGCCTGAAGAGGGCATCAGAGCATCCTATTAGCGCAGGGCAAAGGAATTTAGCCCAGTTCCGGTGACGTACCGGTCCCTGCCGGGCAGAGGCTTCCGAGTATTTACAAACAAAAGAGACCTTGCCCTGCGCGAGATGCTCCGATGTCCTCTTCAGGCAGGCTGCCTGGGTGAAATTGCAGGTATGTCCGGGTTCTTCTCTGAACCCGGACAACCCCTTTAATACAAGCCACTTACTAATGTATTGTGATTGTCCATATTGCTGCCTTTACTGGCTGGATTCATTTTCCAGTCACATTATACATTGCTCATATCTAGGGGCTAAAACCACAGTTGCTGGATGGCACACTATAGGAAAAAGAGCTGGCCGGGACCATGGGATCACGCATGGGCACGCATGTGCAGCAGCTCCTGTCTCTCTCGCCTCGTATCTGCGCTGTGCTCGTAACCTCTGGAAATGAGCAGTGTATAGTGTGATGGAAAAATGAATCCAGCCAGCAAAGGAGGCAATATGGACAATAACAATATATTAGTAAGTGCCTTGTAATAACTTTCTCTACATGATAAATGCCATTTGCTGAAGTGAGACAAACCCTTTAAACTTTATGCAATAAGCCTCTCTGCTTACCCCAGTAGCGGTATTAGGCAGACAAAATTATATAATTTATTTAAATGATAAATCCGTTATTTTAATTACAAACTTTTTTTTAATCCTTTGAAGAGTTATGACATCTACTTACATAGTATGGTGACACCTGGCATTCAAAGTGTAGAACAATGTGCACGTCCATCTAATAAGAGTACTAGTAGACACACATGTTCAAAGCAATCTGCTGGATTTGTTCTGTCTGCACCTTTAACACACTATTTATCCTGTCAGGGAGTCATATACTAAAACATAACTTTTATTGAAATCTTAACACCAATAAAACACTAACTGCAATGCGCTAATGCTTTCATAAATGAAAGCAGTGGCATATATTTGGGTTAATTTCCACATAAACTGGTAATTTCGGTCACTGACTCGCCTTACATTAGTCTGGATGGTTGGTATCACCACTGTAAAGCTATGCCCTACTGCTAGAAAAAGCAGAGTACCTGCCCTGCCCTGAGAAGGGTGAACCCGGTACAGGATCTTAAGCCCAATCCTGACTACAAATGCCCTGATGTTCTGAGATATGTCCTCCTATGAGTTTCATCAGAAATTCAAACTGGCTCATCAGGAAGTCAGAGGTGGCATGGCTTATAGAAATAAAGAGATGGAGAGGCAGTGGAATGCCAGCTTTCTGACACCCATTATGAACACATGGGGACCGGCGTTTTAGACGATGGTCTTATCAAGCCCTATATCTGGCAGTGGATCCACGGAAGTTATCAAGAAGCGCCAGCCTCTGCATAACTTCAGTGGATCCTCTGCCACTTCTAAATGTAAGACAGATTCCTAACTGTCTTACATTTAGACTATTTTCTACACCTAAAACAGGCATAGAAAATGATAAATCAGACAGCCCTGCAAGCCCTTCCGCGTCCACGCCACATCCGCTTTTTTACACCTGGCATGAGCGGGGAAAAGTTGCAGATTGTGGTGCAAAGAACCTTTGCGCTGCAATCTGCAACAGAAACATGCCTAGTTTAGGTGTATTTCTGTTTAATAAATGACTTCCATTTTTCCACAAATCAGAACTTACTGGGGACCACCTACAAAATCCACATGATTCAAACAGTGGCTGCCCCCATACTTCCTCCCAGGGTTCCATGAACATATCCATGAACAATGCTGTCAGTGTCAGAATGTCCACCCTCAGCCCCCCTGGTAACACCCAGTTGTCAATTCATAAAATTTTAGGTATAATAATAAAGAAATGGCACAATGTAAAGTGATAAAAATAAGTACTGTAGAATGGTTACTGCATGGGGAATGCATGTCAGGGGCGTAACTACCATAGTAGCAGACCATGCAACTGCTATGAGGCCCAGGGCAAGAGGGGGCCCAGTCTAGAGATTATCTCCTCTTCTACTGGAAGTAAAAATTTGGTCAGGACTCCACCCTCTAAAGGAACAACTTTTAGCAAATGAAGCAGTGGAAAAATGGCCCAAGGGTCATTGAAAAGGGTTTAGGCAGAAGCCCTTCTGTCCTGTGTGTGAAGCTGGTTTGATCCTTGCTACGGGGCCCTTACTTCTCTATGTATGCCACTGATGCACATAGTTACTAAAACAGACAAGTCAGAAGAGGTGACTGGTCAGAGCCTCACTGTGAAGTGCTCTTCTCTCTCTGCATTGAGCTGTTTCACAGCCCCTCCCCTCAGCTCTGAGTGACAGCTGTAGTGATCACCTGGTTGGACGTTACAGCTGTCACTTAGAACAGATGGGTGGAGAGGGGAGGAGGGACGTTACAGCTGTCACTTAGAACAGACGGGAGGAGCTGTGAACAAACTCAATGCAGGGAGAGCAGAGCACTGCACAGTGAACCTCCATCTCCAGTGCACTTGCAGGAGTAGAATCTGGCAGAAAAAAAGTTCATATTCACACTACACCTGTTGACGCTGTTAAAGCTCCACAACCCAAGGTACGTCTGTACTACTGTTTCCAACAGCTACCTGGTGCTGTCAGCAGTTTAGTATGGTCAAAACTGTTGACAGATTTGCTTAAAATGTGAAAATAGAATGAATATTACATAAAGTTAAAAAAACCTGTTCAAACAGTTAATATAAAATCATGCAAAATTGATCTAGCGATCTTTGTGCAGTTATCTTTAAAACAATAAACATTTCTGGCTGGCTTTCACCCAACATAATCAAGTGTGGTACAGCTGGAGAAATGTTCCGCAGATGGTCACAACCTTTCCAAACTAAATAAAAATAACTAAACACCTCCTTCTAGGATTGCCGCCAGATTTTTTCTATTCCTAAAAGGCCAATCACTCCCTCAATGTCACCCAGCTCTCCAATAAACAGAAATAAGGGCAATTTTAGACTAATATAAAAAGGCAATGTTTGGTGAAACTGGCATTTTAATGTTTACTTTTCACATTAGGTCTAAGAGTGCAAAGTGGTTTATTGCTCACAATAAAGAGGTTATCCAGGAAAAGATATCAATGACCTATCCTCAGGATAGGGCATCAATATCAGATCGGCAGGGGTCCTGGGTTTTAGCTGTTAGAAGAGGCCAGCTCCTTGAACACCACGGCCTCTTCTTAGGCCAGTGACGTCACCATACATCGGTCACATGACCTAGAAGCAGCTTAGCCCCATTCAAGTCAATGGGGCTGAGCTGCAATACCAAGCACAGCCACTATACAATGTATGACACTGTGCTTGGTAAGCTACTGAGAGGCCACCGGAGCTCTGATGAAAGCTGTAGCTTCCTAAAACCGCTGATCGGTGGGGGTGCCGGGATTTGGATCCCCGCTGATGTGATAATGATTACCTATCCTCAGGCTAGGTCATCACTATCTTTTCCAGGATAACCCCTTTAAGGGAACCAAAATAAGAGTCTTGCAAATATAGAAGTAATGATGTTACTGTATGGAAATTTGTTGCCATATAATTTTAGAATGTATGGGCTCCGATGAGCCAAATGTATTTATTCGCCAAGTCACGTATGACTTTGCTCAATAACTTCGGTAATTGATTTTTAAAGTGGAAAACCACTTTAAAACTTGAAACTGAGATCAGATTCGGTTCTGACTAGTACCTCGGAACCAAAGCCAAGTTCCGTTTCAAAGAAAAAAAGGGGATTTCAGTCAGCACATCCCAGTGCGCAGGTGCACGTTGCTATGGCTAAATACACAAGGAAAGGAAAATACATACAATGCAACGGCACACTGCCAACCAGATAAAGCACAAAATGCCATAGTGATATGAGGTATACATCACTATGGCATTTTGTGCTTTATCTGGTTGGCAGTGTGCCGTTGCATTGTATGTATTTTCCTTTCCTTGTGCATTTAGCCATAGCAACGTGCACCTGCGCACTGGGATGTGCTGACTGAAATCCCCTTTTTTTCTTTGTAAGTTTGTACTGGAGGTGTGGCTACTCCATTTGGTCATGCACTCCTGACTAGCCCATCTGTCCCATAGGTTGATTTTAATTAGTGTAACTATAAAGTCGAGGTAACTCGGCATGTATGTTGGTACCTGCATCCCTGAATTAGTGGAGGCCTTTGAAGCACTACAAATGGCAAAAGGCAGAGGGGACCCAGCATGCATGTGGAGCCAACACCCCCTGATTATACGGAAGCCAAGGTTGGCACATAACAGGTAGGAAATAGTGTTAGGTTCCCGTCCTACAGAGATCACCTTGACAATTTGGTGGATGGGCTCGGATAATTTTGTACAAAATATATTTGCCAAGAATCTCTAATTTACTAAACAAGCATAGCATTAGCTCCAGAATACCTCATATTACTATGGCATTTTGTGCTTTATCTGGTTGGCAGTGTGCCGTTGCATTGTATGTAAGTTCCGTTTCAAGTTTTAAAGTGGAAAAATCAATTACTGAAGTTACTGAGCGAAGTCACGAGTGACTTCGCGAATAAAAAAATTTGGCTCATTGAAGCCCATGCATTCTAATACTGTACAGAGAAGGATCTCCAAACAGAATTAATCCGAAGTTATGAACAAAGCGACTTTGGATGTAACATCCGAAGCTCTCTTCGCTCATCTCTAATAGCAAGCGGACCTAGACAACAAGGGAAGGGACCTAGACAACTTAGGTCCCTTCGTCAGGCATAATATAATGAAGTGTCTGAAACAGCAATATATATACAAAAGAGCGGAGACATGGTGTAATAAATGAACATTTGAAAAACGACAGAATTATCAGAAAGAGCTTGAGAATGAGTCCTTAATTATGTTACAGATAAGCAGTGTGAACGTTTTATGGGCTCTAAATTGATGGTTATCTCAGAGACCTGGTGCTCCCTCTATGTCTATACCAGACTCTTTAGATCTCGTAATGTCCCATAAATCCTTGAGACAAATCCAGTCCAATTTTCAGTGTGTGAATCAGTGTCATAAATTTGTATTCCAAAATTCTTCTGGCCCTTTGAGATTTGAAATTGCCTTTTAACATGACGTCTTGTGTTCTTCATTGTGTCCTGGGCTACAAAAGTGCTTAGCCACAGGAAAATGTACCTTTTTCTCTCTAATTGTGTGGCAATGAGACTGCATGCTTGCTCTACGTTTCTGTGCTCTTTCACCAACAGGTTTGTATGTTCTCCCCTTGTTTGCCTGGGTTTCCTCCGGGTACACCAATTTCCTTCCACACTCCAAAGATACACTGAAAGGGAACTTGTGAGCTCCACTAGGACAGCAAGTGATGATAATGTCTGTAAAGCACTACAGAATATGTCAGCGCTATATAAGTAAGTAAAATAAATTAAAAAACAGACATACGTAGTGCAATAACGTCAATAGATTTAATTATATTCACAACAGTTTTTTCAGTCGCATGTAGTACATAAGGAAATACAAATGACAAACTGCAATCACACAGCTCGAGTTTTGCACTTTGTCTAAATTGTATTATGGCCTGGATTTTTATGGAATGATAGATTTGTGTTGGTAGATGGACTTGCCATTCCCTCCCCACTCCAGTACACCACTTGACCCTAGCCTTAGGCAAACCCAGGTGTATCTGCCGGTCTCATTACTTGGGGAATAAATACAGGGCTGAAATGCTCATTCAGCATCAGTGCATAGAATATGCAAGACCTGCTTGTTGTGCAAAGCCTAATCTAAGGCTAGGGCTACATGGCGACAGTTGTCGCGGGACTTCAATTTTTATAATGATAGTCTATGGTGTCGCACTGCAACATGTGACACGCTGCGACTGTCGCATGATGGATTTTTCTGTGACTGTTGCGTCACAGTCGCAGCATGTCGCAGTGTGACACCATAGACTATAAAAATTGTCGCGTGACACTGGTGCGACATCAGTTCCTTAAGTTACATGCACACAACCGCAGTTCTGCAATTTGCGGACAGCATATGGCCACCACTAACATAGAACAAGAACAGAGGACAAGAATAGGACATGATCTATCTTTTTTGCGGGGCTGCGGAACGGAACTACAGACACTGTGTGCTGTCTGCATCTTTGGCGGCCCTATTGAAATGAATGGTGCGGACTCATTCATACAGTTGTGTGAATGTACCATTATATTGTTTGTGATTTGGACTTTTTAACCATATGAGCGTGTGAATTCTGTCATCGCCGACACCACCACCAAGTACAGGTCCTGACAGTATACAGAATATAGACAAGTCCAATCACAACATTATTTATATAAATAATTTTACAAAGATTATTTTGGCAATACAAAACCTATAAAAGCAAATAAAATAGAAAAAATGGAAAAGCACTTCATCATTTTTGGGAACATGGAAAAGAATTCCGAATGAAGGGGAATTGGGGAAAAAACAATAATTCCGCTACAGTTTTATGGGTTTTGTATTTACGGCGTTCACTATGTGGTAGAAATGACTCATGCTCTTTATTCTTCAGGTCAGTATGATTACCCCATATGTAAAGTTTTTGTTGTGTTTTAATATTGAAAAAAAAACGTATTTTCTTTTCAGCGCCATAGTCTGACCCCTTAAGTTTTTCGTGGGATGGTGATGCCCATGATGTTGATTTTTTTTTTAATTTTTGAAGTATTTTGATTTTGATTTGGGGGAAGGTAGTGATCTGAAATTTTATATATTTTTTATTTTTAAAAACTTTACTTTTTTAGGTCCCCAAGTGGATCACAACATACAATCATGAGATTGCAATTTGTATAGAATAATGGAATTTTTTCCATTATCCTATACAGAAATAGCTATATTAAAATTCAGTGCTACCACCTGCTGGCCTGAACTGTAATATACAAGCAATGAGCTTGGAAGCCTAGTACAGGCTCAGACTCTTACTCTCCGCCCAGGGGAGGCGTTCCTGCCCTTGAAGCATGTGCTTCTGGGTTTCAAACCTTTCAGATGCCGTGGTCACATTTGACCACAGCATCTGAGGGGTTCAAAGTCTACGATCGCCATTACCGCCAATCACTGACATTAAATGCGGGTGTCTGCTGTATGAAACAGCAGGCATCTACTAGCTATGGTGCTAGCTCAATTCCAGAGTCGGCGCTGTCTTTAAAGACCCTACATCAGGAAAGGGGTTAAAATAATGTTGTAAGTGGACTAGCGGTATGCTCTGTTAGAAGCTGATGTTAGCAGAACTGTTACTTTACAGTTTGGCTTATGTATTTTAATGTCTAATGAATGCAACTGAAAAATGCTAGTGTGTGAATATAGTACGGGGTGGGCCATTTATATGGATACATCTAAATAAAATGGGAATGGTTGGTGATATTAACTTCCTGTTTGTGGCACATTAGTATATGGGAGGGGGAAAACTTTTTTTAAGATGGGTGGTGACTATGGCGGCCATTTTGAAGTCGGTCATTTTGGATCCAACTGTAGTTTTTTCAATGGGAAGAGGGTCATGTGACACATCAAACTTATTGAGAACTTCACAAGAAAAACAATGGTGTGCTTGGTTTTAACGTAACCTTATTCTTTCATGAGTTATTTAGAAGTTTCTGACCACTTATAAAATGTGTTCAAAGTGCTGCCCATTGTGTTGGATTGTCAATGCAACCCTCTTCTACCACTCTTCACACACTGATAGCAACACCGCAGAAGAAATGCTAGCACAGGCTTCCAGTATCCGTAGTTTCAGGTGCTGCACATCTCGTATCTTCACAGCATAGACAATTGCCTTCAGATGACCCCAAAGATAAAAGTCTAAGGGGGTCAGATCGGGAGACCTTGGGAGCCATTCAACTGGCCCACGACGACCAATCCACTTTCCAGGAAACTGCTCATCTAGGAATGCTCAGACCTGACACCCATAATGTGGTGGTGCACCATCTTGCTAGAAAAACTCAGGGAACGTGCCAGCTTCAGTGCATAAAGAGGGAAACACATCATCATGTAGCAGTTGAATGGCCCCCAAGGTCTCCCAGTCAGAAACTTGTAAATAACTCATGAAAGAATAAATTTACATTAAATCCAATCACACCATTGTTTTTCTTGCGAAATTCTCAATAAGTTTCCTTTGTCACATGACCCTCTTCCCATTGAAAAAACTAAAGTTGGATCCAAAATGGCCGACTTCAAAATGGCCGTCATGGTCACCACTCATCTTGAAAAGTTTTCCCCTTCCCATATACTAATGTGCCACAAACAGGAAGTTAATATCACCAACCATTCCCATTTTATTTAGGTGTATCCATATAAATGGCCCACCCTGTACAATTCCTAAAAAGGAACCTGTAGTTGTTGAAGACATTATTGTACTAGGTCTGGTTTTATTGTTGTATTCAGCACTGGGCGTGTTACATCAAGACTAGGACTTGGTGGAGAACTGAAATTTGCTACTGGCAACTAGTCTGTGGTACTGGTAGTGAGCTCCCCTAGTGGCAGCTGCAGGAAACTCATCTGACTATGTTGGGAAGCAGTGAAAGTAGCTCAGTACTGATCCCACTTCCACCACATGCTCCATAGCAGCTATGTGGTCTGACTCCATGGATGGTAGTGCACTCTTCTCAGCCCTTTTACTTCAATGGAGCTGAGCTGCAATACCAGACACAACCCATGGAGACTTGTGATGTAGCAATATTTTTCTATTTTTCTAACTCCTTTAAATGTTTTTCGTTAACCTTGTACCATGTAACTATAAAAGTTTTAAAGGAAATGTGTCTTCAAAAATGTTATCTGCTAGTTAAAACAGACAGTAACACATATCCTTTTTTTCTATTTTTTTTATTTTCTGATTAGACATTTTTTTATTCTATTTTCTTAACATGATTATTGGGGGGCCATCTTGCCTGAGTTGTTCTTAACAGCATTTAGGCCCCTTTCACATGAGCGTGACGGATTAGGTCCGGATGCGTTCAGTGTGCATTCAGAAAAACTCGCACCATTTTGTAAGCAAGTTCAGTCAGTTTTGTCTGCGATTGTGTTTACTCGTTCAGTTTTTTCCGCGCGGGTGCAATGCGTTTTGGTGCGTTTTTCACTGAAGCCCCATTCACTTGTATGGGACCAGGGCTGCGTGAAAAACGCAGAATACAGAACATGCTGCGTTTTTCACGCAATGCAGAACTGATGCGTGAAAAAAACGCTCATGTACACAGACCCATTGAAATAAATCGGTCAGGATTCAGTGCGGGTGCTATACGTTCACGTTACGCATTGCACCCGCGCGGAAAACTCGCTCGTGTGAAAAGGGCCTTAGAAAGCATTAAAAAAAACAAAACATAAAAAATGCACATCATGGGTATCACCACATGCGAAAACACCTGTACTGTTAAAATCTAAAAAATATTTATCCCATACGGAAATCAGCAAAACAGACAAAAAAGTATAATGGCTGATTCGCTGTTTTTTTGGTTGCTTCTACTCCCACAAAAAAAACGTATAGAAAGTTATCAAAAAGTTGTACACACCACAAAATGATATCATTGAAAATTACAGATCGCCCTGTATACAATAAGCCCTCATACAAATCCATACACATAATTACAGAAAAGTTACAGGGGTCAGAATATGGCAACCAAATAAAAAAAAAAATTCAAGGTTTTTATTTTTTTTTTCAGTAAAAAAATGTAAGAAAAACAGTACATATGTGCAGGGAATACTGTAAAAACAAAACCCATAAAACTGTTGCGGAATTGCTTTTTTTTCCAATTTCACCCCAATTGGATTTTTTTTTGCAGCTCCTCACTATATTGTATGCAATATTAAATGGTGGAATTAGAAAGTGCAACTTGTCCCACAAAAAACAAGACCTCATATGGCTATGTGAACAGAAAATTAAAAAAAAGTCCCAGGAAAGGCAGAAAGTAAGGTTAGAGCTGCACGACGACATGTGTCGCGTGACAATTTTTATAATGATAGTCTATGGTATCGCATTGCAACACGCTACATGCTGCGACTGTGACACGAGAGTCGCTAAAAATCCGTCCGAGCATGTCGCAGTGCGACACCATAGACATCACTATAAAAATTGTCGCACGGCATTGTTGCAGTGTAGTTGTGCCCTATGTGTCGCGCAACACATGTCCTGTAGCCCTAGCCTAAAAAACATAAACGCAAAAACAAAAAAAAACCTGAAAGGGTTAAAATAGATATTGACAAGTAAAATTAAAAACAACCAAAAATTCTTTAAAGATATGTAAATCATAAAAATGTGATTTAAACAATAGGTCATTTTATAATGACAAATTCCCTTTAACTACGTGAGAAAGTAGCTAGAAGGTCCCAGTGGAAGGTTTTCAGTGTCAGGAGCTGTTCTTCATTAGCAGGATGCCATTTGACCTCAGTGGTCTATTCTAGGCAGATTTTACTATTTACTGTACTTATTCTAGTTACAAATCCCACACTGCTATGTTCAGTCTTCATTACCAAACCACACCCTGCTATACAAGCAAAGGTTAAACTCCACCCTGGTTTTGGGTTCTGTTGCAATGGTGCTTCTAATGTGTTTATAAAGATCTGCTATACATCTACAGCCAGGTCCCTCATTCAGGATGTCTGAGGATCACAATACATTTCACAGGTGTATTCCTCATTGGTCCCATCCAGTCCTTTGCTATTGTGGATTTTGCCTCAAGCCACCTTGTTATAAGTTTTCTCTAGTTCCAAGTTATTTCTGGTATTTCTGGTACTACTGTCTATCCATGATTACACTCTGCCTTGTCCCTTGTTTACTACATTTGGTTCCTGAACTGGAGATGAACCTTGGCTATGTTCTAAACCAGGGATGCTCAATCTGCGGCCCTCCAGCTGTTGTAAAACTACAACTCCCATAATGCCCTGCTGTAGGCTGATAGCTGTAGGATGTCCGGGCATGCTGGGAGTTGTAGTTTTGCAACAGTTGGAGGGCCGCAGGTTGGGCATCCCTGATCTTGACCATGTCCTATGTCTACACTCCAGCATCTGGTGTCCGTGTTCCTGGTTCCAGTCTGCGCTCTACTTATGGATTTTGCTGCTGCACAGTCACAACCCTAGGCCTCATGCACATGACCGTGTGCCAGCTTTCTCAGCATCTGTAATGCAGGGGCAGTGACCATGTGTCCACTGTCTGCAGAATGGGATCCGTGATCCACATCCAACGGTCTGCACCGCAAAGAAGCAGTGCATGCACTGCTTTTTTGCAGTGTGGAGGCATGGACAGAAAACTCATGGAAGTATTCCATAGTGCTTCTGTTGGCCTCCGATCCATGCCTTCCTTCCACACTGTATCTTCCGGATTGCAGATCCATTCAAGTGTAGCGGGCCACAATATGGGCATAGACCTGCTACGGTCATGTGCCAAAAATCTGTATCAGAAACAGATGCAAAATACAGTTGTGTGCATAAAGCTTAAAAAGGGTTTTCTTAGATATTGGTTAGGTCATCAGTATTTGATTGGTGGGGGTCCGATACCCAGGACCCCTGCCGATCAGCTATCTGAGAAGGTACTGGCGCTAGCAGTAGCGTTGAGGCCTCTTCTCAGCTTACCAAGCACAGCAGCATCCATTTGATAGTATCTGTGCTTGGAATTGCAGCTCAGCCGCCGCATTCAGTGAGGCTGAACTGTACCTAGGTTATGTGACCAATGAACATGACGTCAAACGGTTTAGGGAAAGCTGCAAAAACACCGCAGTGCTACTGATAGCGCTGGTGCCTTCTCAAACAGCTGATGAGCAGATGTCCCGGGTGTCGGACCCCCACCGATCAGATACTGATGACCTATCCAGAGGATACGTCATCAGTAAAAATATCTCAGAAAGCTCCTTTAACTCTACTACTCTACATTTTCTTACTTGGCTCTGATGAGCCATCTCTGTTTGTTTGCTGGGATGCCTAGTTACCTCATTGACTGTTTATGTATTCTAGTTTTGCCTTCACTGCTACGATCGCAAAAAGGCTCCACATTCCACACCTTATAACAGGTATATACAACCTGCGGCCCTCCAGCTGTTGGAAAACTGCAACTCCAAGCATGTCCTGATAACTGTAGGCTTTCCGGGCATGATGGAGGTTGTAGTTTTGCAACAGCAGGAGGGCTACAGGTTGGACATCCCTGTACTAAAACCTGAACGTATGCACTCAATGGGGGTCATTTATCAAAGAACTGCTTTTTATGCTAGTCTTTGATATCCGCATTGCCAGAGGAAGGCCTTGCCATAAATTAGGCATACTTTGGCAGTCCGTGCGCCAGGAGTGAAAACAACTCCAGCCCCTGAAAAATGTCACAAGTGATGCCTTCGTGCAACATTTGGTGCATATTCTTCATTTGGTCAAACTTTTAGAAGTGGAGTGAAAAGTAGGTCATGATTTCAGATTAGAATAAGTTTAAGTTTAATTTATGATGTGCAACATTTTAAAAAGTCAAAAAGTCACATCTCCACACCAGGGAACCCCCTGATGTACTTTTCCAGACATAGATGTACATCAGATTCTACGAGACCCATTTCATAAATTTGCTGCCACCTCACAAAGCACAGACAAACTAAAACAGACCCCCAAATCCAGCACAAATGCTAAATTCCCTCCAAAATGTTAGGATTTTTAGCCAAGACCATTTGCAGAGTTAATAATAATACCAAAAGTAATATTCCAAAAGACCATATACCAATTAATAATATACCACACCTATTCACAATATGAAGTAGCAAGTACCCAAAAATCAGTGTAACCATATCAACTTTCTAACATTATAGCTTCAAACTAAAGAGATAAAAACAATGAAGGAAAACATACTGTATGGAGTTAAAGGGGTTGTCTCACCTCCGTTGTCAACATTTAATCAGTTTCTTGTAGTCCAAGGATCCTTTCGCAATGTAGTTAATTTTTCAATCATGCCCCTGTTGTCTTGTCTTCTTCAAACAGCCCCAAATTTCATGCTCGTTTCTAGGGGTTACGGCCACCGCTGTAATGTTCTCAGCGGTGTCCACGCAGGTGGACAGAAAGACTATCAGCAGCTTGGCCGGCTGCTCTGGTGGCCGAGTTTCACAGGAGAGAGCGCGCACATATTCTTGAGCATGCGCAGTTACTCCCAGCCCCAGCCACCTTGTCAGTGCCCAGATCTGTCCCGAACAAAGAGGAAATCGAGGCGAAGGAACTTGAGGTGAGACAACTCCTTTACATAGTAAAGAAAGTGTTAAACAAACTAGAATATGTTTCATACTTTAAATTTTTAACAGATTTTGCCATTCTCTTGTCATCAGCTTTATGAGGTAGTCACCTGAAATAGTTTTCAATTAACAGGTGTGCCTAGTCAAGTTAATTAGTGGAGTTTCTTGCCTTCATAATGTGTTTGAGACAATCAGATGTGTTGTGCAGAAGTCGGATTGATAGACAGTTCCATACAGCATTTAGTCCTATTCTACTACTGTTCTAACCCATATTAGGGCAGGAACCACTCAACTAAGTAAAGAGAAACAACATCATTACTTTAAGACATGAAGGTCAGTCAATCCTGAAAATTTCCAGAACTTTAACTTCAAGTGCAGTCATGAAAACCATCAAACGCTATGATGAAACAGGTTCTTTAGTGGGACATCCCAGGAAGGAGTAAGAATTGCCTCTGTTGCAGAGGATATGTTCATTAGTTACCAAACTCAGAAAAAAATGCAAATTAGTTAACCAAGAAGGAGAATGATGGAGTGCTGTATCAGATGACATGCCCTCCACAATCTCCCAACTTTAAAGAGATTGGCCACCTTTTGGGGAAGGGGGGTTGGCAAACTTCCCTCCTGGGCAGACCTGCTAAGGGAAGCATACTTACCTGCTCCCCGCTCCTGGGTCCTTTGCTCATGGTCTCAACTGCCTCGCTCAGTTTCCCCACTGTCAACATCCGCTTTGATGCTGCTACAGACAATGACTGGCCGAAGATGTGACTTGATTCCCTTGCATCATGTTAATCATGTTAATTAATTAATTAATTAGTCACGTGGCTCAAGGGTGGCAGGTCACCGCTGTGGCCAGAGATGGGGTGAAGTGGCATCCAAGCAGATGTTGACAGTGATGGACCTGAGTGAGAAAGCCAAGGCCAGATAACGAAGGAGCCTGGATCCAGCAGTGGACAACAGGTAAGTATGCTTCCCTTTGCAGATCTGCCTGGGAAGGGGGAGGGTTAGTTTGCAAAAAAAAAAAGGTGGCCAACACTTTTAAGCCAACTTAAATGGTTTGGGATGAGTTCGACTGTAGAGTGAAGGAAAAGAAGCCAACAAGTATTCAGCACCTCTAGGAACTCTTTTAAGACTTTAGAAAAACCATTCCAGGTGACTAGCTCATGAAGCTGACTGACAGAATGCCAAGAGTGTGCAGAGCTGTCATCAAAATAAAAGAGTACTCCGAAGAAACATCTAAAACATGAAACATTTTCTGGTTTGTTTAACACATTTTTGCTTAATTCCATATGTGTTTCTTCATGGTTTTCATAACTGCATTATTAATCTACAATGTAGAAAATGGGAGGAAAAAAAACTTGTCCAAACTTTTGAGTCAAACATTGTATAAATGTCATCAAATTTAATAATATAGGTACATTTTGTAATAAAAACAATTATCCAAATATGACATTTATTTTGTAGACATTTAGTCACTTAAAAGGGCTATCTGGGCAGACATTCTTGGTCTATTCTGCAGGTCCTCCTGGCGGCAGCTAAGAACAGGGAATCTTGAACTTGGAAGCCTTACAATTACCCATTATCTTCGAGGAAGCTGCAGAAAAGATGCTCGATTATCTTGTATGACTGCTGAATGGAAATCATAGCATTGCAAGGCATCCAATGAAATAAATGGGTAATTATTGTTTTCAGTGGTCTGCCCTTTTATAACTTTGCATACTGTAAATGGACATATACAAAGAATATGGAATTGTCTAAAGAAAATAGCCCCTTTCAGGGAGATCCTATGTGAAGTGCATCTACTGTATATTCATATCAAATAAAAACTTGGCCATCCCAAACAATTATCAAGATCACAGCATAAACTGTATTACAAAGTTACAGCCCTACAGTATGTATCTTACTGGAAAGAGCTAATTTACGCAACAGAGCAAGGATGCTACAAAGCAGCAATTCAACAAACATAGCCCAACTGAGGAATTCGGAAGCATTTCGGAAGCAGGAACAGCGTATGAGTCATCTCTGACAAACTCTAGCAAAAATACGGAACAGAACACATACAATCCACAACAGTGGAGGAGATGATACTCACATTCCTTGCAAGCGTTGAACCATTTTGTCATTTGATTCCTTTTTTTTTAATTTAGAAGTATACTGATTCTCCAAGGAGTCGGATGCTGTAGAATCCATCGTAGGTGCCTTAAGGTGCAACAGTCACATTGAAGATATGTCCCACCAAGTAAAAGCATTCCTTAGTCCATCGTATGCCAGTCAACCAATTCATGTAAGAAGAAGCAAATCTAGAGCCTGTTCCATGAATGAAGTGAAGGGTTAAAAAGAGAAATAAAACCTTTTTTTTAGCGGAACTCAACTTAATGGGTAATCCCACTGTTTTGTCTCCCGTAGAAATGTGCAGTTTAAACTATCCTCCTGCTCTGATAAGTACGAGCAGTGTAAGATGGTGAGAATACCACCGCCTGTCTGTATGCTCAAGCACTTCCCACATGCAGCTCAGTTTTACAGTTGTGCTCACTGAAGCACAAAGGCACTTTGCAATATCCAAGGATTCATTGTCATTTAGAATAAAAGAGAATTACTTAAGCGCTCCACGAGAGACAGATTTCCTTATTTTAGGGAAACAGAAGCACTGAAGCAGGAATGCAAAGAAAAAAAATACAATTCAAAATTATGAGACCTCCAGGGCAAGGCACAATGTTTTGTATCTTATATGGAGGTGGGCAACAAAAGGTTAATGGGTGAACGCTATAACAATAATCTATTGCTAACCCCAGTGGACAAGATATAAAAAATGAGTCGCTTGCATCAGGGATGAAATCATTGTATGATTATTCATCTCTTCTTAGCATCACCGCACAGTAGGTAAATGTCACTTACACCAATGATCACTGTGGCAGCTGCAACACATACTGTACGCCATTTATCCGCTAAACCCTTTAGGTCATGTGGTGAAAAAGAGAATAGCAAATAGTTCAAGCTAAAAAAGTCTGCATGAGTCAGAAGTGCTTTGAAAGGATGTTGTAATGTTGCCAAGAGTTTGCACTTGTTTTCCAGCGTATCATTAAAGGGGTTATCCAGTATCTACAGCAGCCCCCCCCCCCCCCCGTGCCGAGCCCCTCCGTGGGAATATACTTACCCTGGTCCCCTCTCCCTGCGCTGCTGCTTGTCCCTGCACATGGATCAAAACATCCGGTGTCGGGGGGAGGAGCCAATGGCAGGCGGGGACGAACCTCCCTAGCGTCACCCATGATGCTAGGGAAGTTTGCCCCCATCCCTGCCTGCCATTGGCTGCTCCCCCCCAACACCAAATGCTTTTATCTGTGTGCAGGAAAAAGCAGAAGCAGTGTTGATGGGACCAGAAGTGCCAGAGGGAGGGGGGTAAGTATATTCCCACGGAGGGGCCCAGCACATGTGAGTGCTGTTGTAGATACTTGATGATCCCTTTAAAGGAGGGATATATATTGGTCCAGATAAACTAATGTGTCTAAGCCAAAAATCGGAACCAAAAATTCTGGTGCAATTTGGCACAACTTGGGTTTCTACACTTTTTTCAACTTGCTTGAATAGGGTGGGAAAGGGAAAGAGCATCATGGGAAAGAGACATGGCCGAAGATGCACTGTTATGCACCAAATTGTGCCCCAATTCTGGCTTAATATTCTGTCTGAAAGTAAGCCAACCAAATATTTGGTTAAATAAAACTGTCTAGCCCTGCATTACATTTATCATCCATCCATTTGGTGCAGCTCTAGACAGCTGGTCTCAGGGGTTAGCAACCTTCGGCACTCTAGCTCTTCTGAAACTACAACTCATAGCATGCTCATTGTTCATTTCTATGAGAGTTGTTCAATTCTATGCAATTATGCATACTGGGAGTTGTAGTTTCACAACACCTGGAGTGCCGGAGGTTGCCTACCCCTGGTTTACACAATTTATA
The DNA here is from genome assembly GCA_900303285.1 of Rhinella marina. Lineage (NCBI taxonomy): Eukaryota > Metazoa > Chordata > Amphibia > Anura > Bufonidae > Rhinella > Rhinella marina. Next base: position 26,204 of record ONZH01029469.1, on the reverse strand, counting down.
GGATTAGTAAATCTGGGTCATAACCTACACTGAAATGAATCATCTGCTAAAAGTGAGGGATATTAAATACATAACTATCTCTAATATATATATATAATTAGAAGGGTGCAAATGCAACTATGGTATGGGAACATAACAGCTAAAAACCTAAAGTAGTACTAGTAAGCACCAAGTGTGACCGTGAAATGTCCCACCAAACCTCCAGTTGGGATAGGCATATCTTGTATCTACCAAAGCAAATACCTTTCGTCAGATCTATGGAATCATGGTTAGTGACAGAAACTTCATTTAGATTCCATCACTCTGACCGGACATTTGTTTAGGAGTCAAGGTATGTCAAGGTCAAGGTATGACCATCTTGATTGTTGAGATGTTAAGATGGTACGGTTGGAGACTAAGGTTGAAGTACTTTATGCCACATTTATCAAATGTCTCATGTTACTTGATACATTTTTCTTATTCTAAACCTAACACTTTTGTCTAGAGAAGCTCCTCCAGTTTTCCTACTCCACCCTCCTGCGACGTTAAAAAAAAAAAGTCTCAAGAAATCTGGACTGAAATTCATTAACATTGCTAATCTCGCCCACTTTTCCACCCACATTACAAAACTGGAGTGAGTGGAGTAAAAATGCAAAAAGTCGCAAAATTTTGCACAAAAAAGTCACAGAATTTTAAGTAATTGCTTAACTTTTGCACAAAGTTGCAAAAAGTCACAAAAGCCCAATTTTTTTTTTTTTTACGCCAAAATTCTGGAGTGAAGGTATGATAAATCAAGGCCTAAGGCTTCTTTCACATCTGATTGACAGAGCTAGGTGTGATGATGTTTTCACTGCCTGGTCCTGTCAATCAAAGTGCAGAGGGCGCAGCAGTTGCAGAGAGAGCAGAGCCTCTAGATGTAATGACAACGCCCCCGTTGCTCCTACAAGCTCTTTTGCATATGATAAAATGTAATTTTTCTCAGTAATGCGAGCACATAAGAACATCGGACCAACACAGGTGCCTTCAGCTGCCAAGTGCACATGTAACAGGTCAGACAGTTTAATAGGCCCAAATCTGCTGAAAGATGCCCTATAGGTATGCCCTAATAACACATCTTTTAAGCAGGCCTCTCACATTTCCTAATATGACTCCCTTCCTTTCACTTCCCCCCTTTTCCCCCTCTTTTATAGAATCTGTTCCCATAATTCAACAGTATCCCCCTCACTCCTTGCATTCTAATGGGTAGCATGGTGACTTAGTGGTTAGCAGTGCAGCTCTGGGGTCCTAGGTTCGACTCCAACCAAGGACAACATTTGCGTGGAGTTATGTTAGTATGTTCTCCCTGTGTTTGCGTGGGTTTCCTCCGGGTTCTCCTGTTTCCTCCCACACTCCAAAGACATCCTGATAGGGAACTTAGATTGTGAGCCCATTGGGGACAGTTTGATGATAATGTCTGTAAAGCGCTGCGAAATATGTCAGTGCTATATAAGTGCGTAAAATAAATAATTCACTTTATATCACTGCATAAGCAGACAGCGGGTAGATGCCTCGCTAATGAAGCTTTATGTATACTTTAGGTTTTTATATAAAAGATGGATGGACCACCGTACAAAACAAGTACTCATTTGGCGTTTCTGTCACCCCTGTTTTATAGATTGTAAGTTTTTGCAAGTGGGGTCCTAACCCCTCTTTTCTCTAATGCCTGGTTTCGTCTGCATGTGCACCCTCTGATTGTAAAGTGCTGTGGAACACCTTGACGCTCTATAAATATCATTATATTATCACAATCAATATATAAAATATCTGTTACACTGCTAAAGTAGTATAATAAAATACTGGACTCCAGCTTCACAATAGGGCTGCCACGTCATTTGATGTATAGTGAAAGGAAGAATATAAGACTAAAATTAAATAAAAAATTAAAATGTCAGTTCCTACTTTTTTGGCAAAGAAAAACTGTACCAAAAATTTAATGGTGCAATAATTATACGGGTTCACTCCAGATATTGGCTCATGTTGCACATTCAGTGTCAGGAGGACTCAACACCTGGAGAACCTCTCCATATCTTTATGAGCCCCTGCAAGGACAGGTTTATGGTTGGTCATTCATTGTGTGTTATGTATAAGCAATCTCCCACCTCACAATGTCATACTCACCAGGAAAAGAACGATTGGTGGGGATGCTTCATTCAGTGAAATGTAATGGAGTTTTTGTGCCTGATGCTAAGTTCAGTTTTTTTTGCTTATGTCTGTAATAAAATTTATAGACTCTGTAATCAGTCTCATGATGTCAGTGAACTGATGCAAAGTAAATATGGTGCCTGCATAATAAAGATAACCATGTCTTCCACACGTAATTGTAGACCTATAAGATTAATGCCTGTCATGTCTAAGAGCTGTGGTCAAGGCTTCATACTGGAAACGATCCATTTACAGTATTTTTAAAGGGAATCTGTCAGCTACTTGTACCATATTTAAAGGGGTTCTCCGGGAATTAAGAAAATGAAAATACTTAAAGGGGTATTCCCATCTCACAAATGTAGTTTATATAATTAGATATAGCCATACCAATATTACTACTAACAGAATGTATTTATATAAAATGTACCATTTAGAAGATTTGCCTATTTGTATATCCATTGTCCCACACACATCAGTCAGGCCGTTGCCCCTGGTTACGGCCACCACAGCCATGTAGTAGTGGTGGTCAGCTTGCTCTTGTTCAAACCCTCTCTAAGGTAACTGCTGTATTGTGAACGCACATTGCATGAGCATGCAGAGACACATCTTAGGGCTGTAGCATTTTTGTCTGCGCTTCCAAAACGCAGAGAAACTTCAGAGAACTGCTTCATCCTCCTCTCTGCTTGTCAGGGGTTATGATCCCGAATACAGATGATAAGATCTTTAGCTGAATCTCTGTTGGAATTGAGTTCATGAGCAGATGTGGCTAATGAGCAGCAGCACTTGTCTGCAGTCTCCATTACCACAGTCTGTCCTGTCCTCTCTGTACTTCATGTTTTCTTATGAACTCCATTCCCACAAAGATTCAGCTGAAGATCTTATCAGCTATCTTCAGGATCACAATCCCTGATAAGAAGAGCAGAGAGGAGGATGAGGCAGCTCTTTACCTCAGTGTTGTGAAGTAACTTGTCCTGCTATGTGATTAGGACAGGTTTTGTGTTCACTGATAGGATGGCAACCATTTTGTTTCTCTTAATAATTGTTCCACAGACAAAACGAGCCATTATAACTAATGAAAGGTATTTGAGAATATATTTATAATAAAGTAATATTTACATATTTTCATTTTCTTAATTCCCGGAGAACCCCTTTAAGCAATGCCAGTGCAATGTACATCCGTGTAACATAGCTGTTATATCTTTATCTGTACTTTGTAACTCCAGAAAATATACTTTATTCATTAAGTAAATGAGGTCCAAGGTGCCCAGCAGGATGTCACCAATGGTTTCTAGAGTCCAGGACCACCTCCTTCAAGTGCCCAAGCCCACTTCTCGCAAGAGCCCAAGACCATTTCTTCATCTCTAGCATTACCTCTCTTTGTGATTTCCACTTCACCCCTCTTCTTTGACGTCATTTTTTTCCCTTTAACTCCGCGACATCAGCCTGTGTCTCACTTGTGCAGGTATGTATGTTTGGAGGTTAGCCCCCTCTTTTAGATTGAGCACTCCCCGCCCAGGGCTTCTGAGCAGAGTGTAAATGTAGCTGGTTCCTACATTGCCCTGAACATTGTAGGCTTAGGTTAGGCCCAGGAGAGGCAGTCCTGTTAGTGTTAGGTACCCATCTGCAGAAGCCACCTTGATGTTGGCAGATGGGCCTGACACACGTTTGATCAAAAATGTGCCACAAAGAGTTTCCATTCTTCATGTATAGTAGGTATAGTTCCACTGTAATCTAAAATAATCCCTAATCCCTAGTTCTATGGTTTGCATCTGTAATGGTGTGCTGCTATACGTTTTTGTTTGCTGTCTGCATACTAGCTTTATGGATGTGCACCTGTCACTTTGGATGTGCTAGTCTACATTTACTTGCTTCATTGTGCAGGTATAGAGCGTAAATCTGCCCGCACATTGCCTTCCCTACAGTGGACTCACTGTAGGCATAGTACATGCGCCGCTCCTCTGAAGTCACAAGTGGAGTTGAAGGAAAATAGTGATGTCTAAGAAAAAGGGCGGAGTGGAATGCGGAAGGGGAGGCAATGCTAGAGATGAAGAGGTGGACTTGGGCTCTTGCGAGAAGCGAGTTTGGGCACTTGGAGGAGGCGGTCCTGAAAAAGTGCCTGACATCCTTCAGCGCACTTTGGGACTCATTTGCATCTCGAATAAAGTGCATTTTCTGTAGTTTGAAAGTACAGATAAAGCTAACAAAGGTATAGATGAAATGATGTTAGATGGATGTGCACTGCATTGCCGTGGCTTACATATATATAGAAGTAGCTGACACATTCCCTTTAAATGATATAGGGTATGGGACTAATAGCAGTGTTCCTGTCTTTGCCGATGGCACCAAATAATGTTATAGTCCAATACCGTCTATAATACCGTATAATGTTTCATAGTCTAATACCGTCTATGAAAGATGTTTTGGCATAGGAAAAATGTGTATAGACATTAGATTAAGTGTCGAGGTACTAATTATCTGCACGTACCATATGTCAGAGTTGGTGAAAGCGTGAGAATCACTAGTGGAGAAAGATCAGCATGTACTTGTAAATCAAAGGGTAACAACTCGCAATGTCAATCTGCTGCTTATAAGGCTAATAGAATATTGTTGTGTTTAAAAGGCAAGACGTTCTGAACTGAATGCTAACATGTTAAAAAGCTTTAGTGTTGTCTGGTCTAGAATGTAAAGGGCACAAGATCCTGGAGTTCAACAATGGTAAGAAAATACAGGGTATGGAAGCCTCTGTTATGTATAATTATGTATAAGTAATTACATTTATTTAATCTCGAGCAGGAACTTCCGAGATCAAGTTCAGATGTGGCAAATTTGTATCAAGTTTTATTCCCTCATTTACCCAAATGTCCTGATAACAGACAAGAGCAAGAAGGAGATGTGAAAATGTACAGTAGTTAAGACTCCAGCAGCAGGTTATGGGGTCTAAATATGCAATGCTAGAGATACAATAGTTATTCTCATACAGTTGTTACATAAAGGCGATATTGATCATCAGCAATAATTCGGGGGTGGGGAGAATTTATCAAGTGCCTGCACCCCAGAATGCTGCCTTCAAAAAGTTACACAATAGGGCTTTGTCACTTTTTTGGGCCTATTTGCGCAAAAAAACTTGTGACACTTAGTAATTTTACACCACTCACTCCAGGTTTGAAAAGTGGATGGGAAAATGGGCATAGTTTGCCTGTCGAGCTGTTTTAAGCCAGATTTATCAACTGCAACTTTCTAAAAAGTCATGAAAATTCTCACAATCATACTCCAGTAAAGGGTGGTGAAGAAAGTGGAGGAACATATATAGAAGTATTTGACTTAGGGCTCGTTCATACAAATGTGCGGTGTTTTGTGGTCCGCAAAACATGGATACCACCCATGTGCCTTCTGCAATTTGCGGAACGGAACGGACGGCCCATTATAGAAATGCCTATTCTTGTCCACAAAATAGGCATGATCTATAATTTTTGCGGGGCCATGGAACAGAGTAACGGATGCGGATAGCACACGAAGTCCTGTCCTCATCTTTTGCAGCCCCATTGAAGTGAATGAGTCCACATCCGAGCCACAAAAAATGTGGCTCTGATGCGGAGCCAAACCATGGTCGATGAGCCCTTAGGCTACTTTCACACTTGCGTTGTTGTTTATATACAAAACAAAATAAAATGTTTCCGTTTAGTCCTCATTCATTCTGAATGGAAAGAGATCCGTTCAGGATGCCTTCCGTGTCAGCAGCATTACGTTTTGTGACCGGACACAAAACTGCATAAAAACGGAAAAAAACAGATCTGGAACTGAAAACAATGTAAGTCAATGGTGACGGATCCGTTTTTATTAGGAGCCTAAAAAACAGGACCCATTGACTTTCAATGTATTTAGTGATGGATCTGTTTTTTTCCGTTTTGATTTCACACAAGCGAATCCTAATGGAACGGATTCATCCTGATCTGTAAAATCTAAATGGATCCGTTTAATTCTGGTATTGAGACCCAATACCTTAATACACAATGCAAGTGTGAAAGTAGCCTTAAAGTGGTTGTCTGGGTATTTAATGTTGATGAACTATCCTCAGGATACGTCAACAATATTATTGTAGATTGGCAGAAGTCCTTCTCCCGACACCTGTCTGGGGTCCAGCCACCCATTGGATGGCGGTTGTGCTTGGTGTTGCAGCTCTGCCCATTGGCTTGAATGGGACTGAGCTGTACATAGGCCATGTGACCGACGAACCAGAAGTCACTGGCCTAGGGAGCGGCCGCAGTGGTCATTGGAGTGCCGGAGCCTCTCCAAACAGCTGATCAGTGGGGGTGCTAGGAGTTGGACCCCCATTGATACTGATGCTGCCTGTGCTGAGGATATATTATTAACGTTTAATTAAGGATGCAATAAATTTATCAAACATCTTGCAACATTTGATAAATTTTACATAAATTATGTCAATACAGGCTCCTGCAAAACTGTCTCATGTTCTAATATGGTCCGCATGTGAAGATCCTCCACCCACCGCATGTATGATAGTTCACAATACTTACTTCAGTGATTTGGTCAGTTATGTCCATCAGTTACTGTGAGGTGTGGATCAAAAGCACAGAACAGGTGAGGATCTTTCCATTATACCTTATTACTTTACATTTTGGGAGTTGTAGTTTTACCACAGCTGAAGTTCCGGAGGTTAGCCTTCAAAGGCTAAGCTTTTGGTGCAAACTTAGAAAGTAAAAAAAAAAGTCAGTGTCCTCAGTAGTCTTTTAATGACCACCTAGGTGACATATTATGTGCCAAAAAAAAATAATAATAAAATATAAGTAAAAAAAAAATACAAATAAAAAGAAATTAAAAATGCAGTCGCTAACAGAAACCGTCAACATAGTCATCCTATTCGCTTAAACTTCTACATGTTACATATGAAAACAACTGTCAAAACATAGGGAATCCATTGCAATAATTAATTTTTGCGTCAGTTTTAATATTTAAGAAATAAAAATATATAATAAAAAAAATACTTTTTAATAATAATTAGCGTTTTTCCTCCAAATTAAACCTAAAAAAAAGGAAAAAATCTCTAAAAAACATTCTAATAAAAAGTGTCAAGTAAAAAAAAATAGCAAACATTATTTTGATAGTCAAACAAATAAAAAAGCTACGGTCAATAAACGACCATGTGCACAAAATCGCGAAAAAGTTGCTTGGACGTTCAAGCCTTTTTTGGGCTTGGTCATGAAGGGGTTAAAATCTCAATATTCTCTCTAAAAAAAATAACAAAAAATTCTCATTTCACATCACAAAGACAAATCATAAGTTTTGACTGGTGAGGGTCTGGGTGTTCAGACCCTGACAATCATAAAGATGAAAGGGCAGAAGCACTTGGCTGGCCAGTGGCCACCCTTTGTTCCAGCATTTAGTGGTAGTCTCAGCGCTCAGACACCCACCGGTCAAAATTTCTAACATCATGAGTTGTCAGAAGTTTTAATAACAATGTTTCATACGGTATTTACTGTGAATACTATTTAAGCTACTGATTTGAATGTGTATACCGATTTCTACTACCTTGTAATTTAGGTGACCGAAGTACTAAGTTATACTATTGAGATATATAAAATATTATACGACTTTTGATGTATATTTTATATAATATTTTATATAACTTTTGATGTATATTTTATATAACTTTTGATGCATATTTTATATTATATTTTATATAACTTTTGATGTATACTTTTTCTAGTTTTTTTTACTCTACCAGATCACTGAACAAATAAGAGTCCAACCTCTGATCTGCATGTTAGATGCCATCTGCATACACTGTATTTATATGTCAAGCTGCTATTTTCCTACAGAGGCTTCTGTCTTATCAGCATGAAAATCTGCTAAGCCATTTCAATTGATGGTAAATCCTTGTGCTACACAGCGCTATTAGGGATTTTAGTACCTTTAGAATAGTAACCCATTTTCTATATAGGATGACATGCCAATGCAATGGATGTCGTATGAAATGTTTTAAGTGTTTAAGGTGGATGTTATTGTGGGCAGTGGGAAAGGAAGATTCCACTTGGATGGGATGAGTTTTCACATAAGCTTTCTTCTCTCTTTATTGTAGGGTGACCTAGATTTACCAAAGTCCATTAATGCCAAGTTGATGTTGCAGTCAGCTGAAATAACTGTACATTATGTTGAAAGCTTTTACCAGATTATGACTGAATATCTCATGGATATTCTGCAGAAAATGGTTCTTTTTTATGTAGGCTAAATAATATTTGTACATGAATGTGTATGTGTGTATCTGCATGTGAATGCATAAATAGGTCTGCATGTGTGTATTATATGTGTGCATTTTGGGGGAACATGTGTGTATTATATGTGTGCATTTTGGGGGAACATGTGTGTATTATATGTGTGCATTATATGTCTGCATATGTTTATGCTTTGGGTTAATGTGTGTATTGTGTGTATTATATGCCTGCATGTATTTATGCTTTTGTGTATGTGTAATAATAACATTCTTAAGACAGAATGCAAAACAATATGGCCATATAGAGGTAAAAAAAAAGCAAACAAAAAAAACAACTCACCTCATCCACTTGATTGCGCTGCCGCAGTGTCTTCTATCTTCTTTCAGCAGGACCTGCCAAAGGACCTGCGATGATGTCACCGCACTCTCCATGACGTCATCGCAGGTCCTTTGCTGAAAGAAGATAGAAGGCAGCATGAAAAAGTGGATGAGGTGAGTTTTTGTTTTTTTTTAATCCTAAATGGCCATATTGTTTTGCATTCTGTCTTAAGAATGTTATTATTTTCCTCTATAACCATGTTATAATGAAAAAAAAACTGACTTCAGTAAAAAAGTCCGGGTTCAGGTCTGAGCACCCGAACTTGCAAAGCTCAGTACGAACAAAAACTTTGCAGTTTGGGTTCGCTCATCCCTAGTCTTCATGTGCTTATGCTTTGGGTGCATGTGTTTGTTATATGTCTCCATGTGTTTATGCTTTTGTTTATGTGTGTATTATATCTCTGTGTTTTGCTCTGGGTGCATATATGCATTATGGGGGCCATTTATTAACTGTTATACACCACTTTTTGGTGTAACAAAGTTTCAGATTTAGCGGCAAAATCTGAGACTTCTCCCCACTCACACCCCTTTTCCAAAGCTGAGAAAAGGGGGCACGGCATGGGTGGGTAGGCCCGTCTCATTCATCATTTTCTATGCCAGTTTTTGGCATGGAAAATGTCTTAAGTCTGGTGTGGATTTAAGTCTGTCACACGGCCTGCTGGTGGAAGTGTCAAATTTATACTGAAGCCTGCGCCTCCACATACCTTTATAAAGAGTTCAATAGCCAAAGGCCAATTTATAAAATGTAGCCTTTATTAATATAATGTTAAAATATATATTGCCCAGTTTATTTAAAAAAAAAGTAAATAGTCACCCTGTTGTGAATAACTCTATATTCAATCTCTTATTTTTTACACTTTCATTAATTTAAGAATATCTAGTAAGGAAGACCTATAGGGCTCTTTCACAGGAGCGGATGCCGTGCGGGTAATCCGATGCGTGAAAGAGAGCCAATCCCCGTTCCCGACAGCAGAGACACGGAGCAGTAACATGATTAATAAAGCTCAGTGTCTCTCTGTGATCTTTTTACTACAAAATCACAGTGACAACTTTATCTCACTGTGATTTTGTAGTAGAAAGATCACAGAAAGGCACGGAGCATTATCAATCATGTTACTGCTCCGTGTCTCTGCTGTCGGGAATGGGGATTGGCTCTCTTTCACGCAGCGGATTCCACGGACGGCATCCACTCGTGTGAAAGAGACCATAGGGATATTATCTTCATATTCTCTAATAGTTTAACTAGCTTTGTTTATTTCATTGTAACATCCTATGTTATTTTGTTGCCACTTGTAATCTTGCTAGGAGATACACCTACCACAGCTGGCTGATTACACTCTAGCTGTGTATCATTTATTGTATCATTCATTCACAGCTATTCCCCTTGCCATCATTCAGAATGCCACCTGATATATCTCCTATTGGCTTCTAACTCACTTAAGCTTTCTTTAGATTATTTACATGGAGTGCCTGCAGTACACCCCGCTGACCAGAACTAACTAGGACGGTTATTTCATCTAAAAGCTAATTGTAGCTCCCCCGATATGTTTCGCTGCACAGCGGCGGCGTCAGGGGTTACAGAGCTACTGTCAACACAAGCTCCTAAGGAATCGGTGATTTAACTAGGTAAGATGGGTTCTCTTTCATCGCAATCAGAGCGCATGTCAAAGGACATAGTTAGATTTTAGATCCTTCCTCAGAAGATCTGCGCATGTATGTGAACTTAGATATCCATTTCAGAATCCCTCTATGTCTATGATAGACTGGACTATTCTTATTTCTTGTTATTAGAAATGACGTCCATAGATCTCTCTATTTATTGGTAAACTAGACTGTTCTTGTTTATATCTTAATCATAATTTGAGTCACTACACGATGTGCCTTCCATCCAAGATTATTCTAAAGATTAATATGTCATACAAAATGATAACACACCATTCTACCATCACTATAGCCAATATTACAGTTGATAATAACCTCTATTTCTTTATCCCATATGACGTTCTTCCTGACTTATGTCTCTAATATATGGAATTGCACAAGTCTGATAAGTGTATCTATTTTATAACATGATATGTCCCCTCTATTTCTCATATTTATTTTTATGTTGGTTATTGGTAATAGTATTAATTAATCATACCTTTAATACTAAGGTTACACAAATATAGTGGACAATATTGTCAATATATATATATTAAATATTACAGTCAGGTCATCAGTTATTTAATAAAATTAGTTATTACAGTCATATATCAAATTTCCCCATCTAAGGGATGACTGAACTACTTAAATAACCTATTAGGGAATATGAAGATAATATCCTTATAGGTCTTCCTTACTAGATACTCTTAAAGGGGTTTTCCAGGATTTTACTACTGATGACCTATACTCAGGATAGGTCATCAGTATCTGATCGGTGGGGGCCGACACCCGGGACCCACACCGATCAGCTGTTTGAGAAGGTACCAGCACTCCTGTGAGCGCCGCTACCTTCTCGCAGCTTACCAAGCACAGCGCTGTACATTGTATAGCAGCTGTGCTTGGTATCATGCTCAGCCCCTTTCACTTAAATGGGGCTGAGGTGGCCCTAGGCCACGTGACCATGATGTCACTGGCCTATGAAAAGCTAAGAGAAGGCCGCAGTGCTCACAAAAGCGCCGGTGCCTTCTCAAACAGCTGATCGGCGGTAGTCCCGGGTGTGGCCCCCCACCAATCAGATACTGATGACCTATCCTGAGGATAGGTCATCAGTAGTTAACTCCCGGAAAACCCCTTTAAATTAATGAAAGTGTAAAAAATAAGAGATTGAATATAGAGTTATTCACAACTGGGTGACTATTAACTAAGTTAAATTAAATTATTAAAATAAACTGGGCAATATATATTTTTATATTATATTAATAAAGGCTACCTTTTTATAAATTGGTCATAAACAGTAACCCTATAGCCTTTGGCTATTGAACTCTTTATATTTGAATTTTTCTGGGCCCTCCAGGTTGTTTTTTTTTATAAAAGGGTATCTATTCTCAGATCAATAGGTGATCCTATATATGCAAGAAAGAAATAATATAATGTACTTCAATCAATAAATAATCCATAGATAAAACATAAATCAATTAATTGATCAATTATTTATTGATTGATGTACGTTATATGATTTCTTTCATGCATATATAGGATCACCTATTGATCTGAGAATACCCTTTTATATATGTAACTCTTTGAAATATCACCTTTTGAGTGTGGCGCTACAACCAGGGGTTTTTCCTCATAAGTGGAGGTTGGTGATCAGGTGATGGCATTGTTGCCATTTTTCTGAAGACCACATCCACTACTTCAACTCTTGCTCTTACATGTGACATTTCTTTACATGGTCACCTCTGAAGATACCTCTCTTTCAACTTTTTAATGGTTATGGTCTTATAGGTCACACCTTTCCATTCAGCCCATATTCACACTTGGGATAATAATATACACCATAATTTCCGTAATGTCTCCCCTCCACTGGCGCCTCTAGTTAACCTTATTTTAAATAAAAAGATATCCTTCTTTTTGTAAAAGATTAGATTAACGCTCGTCCCCTCTTTTTTTGGTTTTCTTTCATATATTCCCTAATGGAGAGACATGTAAGGGAGAGTTCACATTACCATTATTTTTCCATTCTTCTCATCCATCAGTTATGCACATTTTTTTATCCGTTTGAGTCCTTTCTGTCAGAGATCTGTTTTTTTAGATGGAAACAAAAGTCCTCCATGCAGTACTTTTTTCTGTCCAAAAAAACGGATCTCTGACGGAAATGGCTAAAACGGAGGTCAAATGTACATAACTGACGCACTAGATCTATTTTTTCCAAGACCCTGTGCATCAGTTATGCACATTTAGCATCCAGAACGGAAAATGAAACAGTAATATGAACCCAGCCTAACCTGTGTAATTTCCATCAATATGAGGCATGTACTGAATACCAAATGTGGGCTGTTGCTTTATTCCAAATGCTGGTCTTGCTGTGTTCTGGATCTTGCTGTGTCCTGGTTATGTCATGATGAAGAAAAGGTTATATAGATGCGCCAAGCATTGGTACTTATGATTCACATTTTCAGAGTGTCAAAAATGTTTTACAAAAACATTGGCATATTTTAAGAGCTGATAACTTGCGTTGTAAGGATCCGTTTGTGAGATCCGTCACAGGCTCTCATAAATGGTCCAAAACTGATCAGTTTTGTCCTAATGCATTCTGAATGGAAAAGGATCCATTCAGAATCCATCAGTTTTGCTTCAGTTCAGTCTCCATTCCGTTTTGGAGGCGGACACTAAAACGCTGCTTGCTGCGTTTTGGTGTCTGCATGAAGAAACTGATCCAAACTGATCTGTCATGGCTCACAATGTAAGTCTATGGGGACGGATCCATTTTCTCAGACACAATAGAAAACGGATCCGTCCTCCATTGACTTTCAATGGAGTTCATGATGGATCAGTTTGGCTCAGTTTGGCTATTTAAAAAAATAATACAACTGGATCCATTCAGAACATGACGGATCCAGCAAAAGCGCTGGTGTGAAAGTAGCCTTAGAGAGGTACTTACAACCCATCCGAGCATTACCTATAGAAGAGGGGAAAATTTGAAAGATAAATTGGTGCACAGCCACTTCTATGGACTGACTCAAACCACGTGGTTAAAATCTAAGGTGGTAGGCACATACTCATGTGGCAAATGCACTTTTTGCAGTTATATTGTCAAAACCAAATAATTTTTTAACCCAGTGGATAATAAGAAATGCCTAATAAAGCAAATTATTAATTGTCAAACCATGGGTATAGTATACATTGCGCAATGTCCCTGGGATCATTGTCATGCTGAAAGACCCAGCCACGTTTCATCTCCAATGCCCTTGCTGATGGAAGGAGGTTTGCACTCAAAATCTCACGATACATGGCCCCATTCATTCTTTCATGTACACGAATCAGTCGTCCTGGTCCCTTTGCAGAGAAAAAGCCTCAAAGCATGATGTTGCCACCCCCATGCTTCACAGTAGGGATGGTGTTCTTTGGATGCAACTCAGCATTCACTCTCCTCCAAAAACGATGAGTTGTGTTTCTACCAAACAGTTCTACTTTGGTTTCATCTGACCATATGACATTCTCCCAATACTCTTCTGGAACATCCAAATGCTCTCTAGTAAACTTCAGATATGCCTCGATATGTACTGGCTTAAGCAGGGGGACATGTCTGGCACTGCAGGATCTGAGTCCCTGGAGGCGTAGTGTGTTACTGACAGTAACCTTTGTTACGTTGGTCCCAGCTTTCTGCAGGTCATTCACTAGGTCCCCCCGTGGGATTTTTGCTCACAGTTCTTGTGATCATTTTGACCCCACGGGGTGAGATCTTGCGTGGAGTCCCTGATCGAGGGAGATTATCAGTAGTCTTGTATGTCTTCCATTTTCTAATTATTACTCCCACAGTTGATTTCTTCACATCAAGCTGCTTGCCTATTGCAGATTCAGTCTTCCCAGCCTGGTGCAGGTCTACAATTTTGTTTCTGGTGTCCTTCGACAGCTCTTTGGTCTTCACCGTAGTGGAGTTTGGAGTGTGACTGTTTGAGGTTGTGGACAGGTGTCTTTTATACTGATAACAAGTTTAAACAGGTGCCATTGCCATAGGTAATGAGTGGAGGACAGAGGAGCCTCTTAAAGAAGAAGTTACAGGTCTGTGAGAGCCAGAAATCTTGCTTGTTTGTAGGTGAATAAATAATATTTTCCACCATAATTTGCAAATACATTCTTTAAAAATCAGACAATGTGATTTTCTGGATTTGTTTTCTCATTTTGCCTCTCATAGTTGAGGTCTACCTATGATGTCAATTACAGGCCTCTCTAATCTTTAAGTGGGAGAACTTGCACAATTGGTGGCTGACTAAATACTTTTTTTTCCCCACTGTATATTCTTTTTCTTTATATTTTGTTTATTTTTGTATTTGATGTAGCTTGGTTCTTTGTCCATTATGGAAATCACGTACTTTTCATTGATTTAGGTTGTACTTTAATTTCTGTATATCAATTTTGTCTAGGAAGTTAGGAACACATTCAGATCTAATTAAATGTCCTTTCCAATGACCAGAAAGGTCAAGTAACTATATTATTGGCAACATAATGGTGTGGCAACTGCTTACTGAAATAGCAAAATTCTTGCCATATTGCTTTTTTATTTATTGTAGCCATTCAGCATCAAGGTTTATTCTTTGGAGTAAATTATGAAGCTGTAGCCGTGATTGAATAATACAACGCACCATTCAAGTGTTAGCATGGCATTTTAAGAACGAGTAAATAGGCAATATATCCAAAAGCTGCCATGTATCTGCATAGGTAATTATAATATTGAGCAATATGTGTATCCTTTGTGCAACCGCATTCGTTGGAGTTGCACAAACATCTGGGGCAAAGTCGTCGAAGTTCTAGAGTAGCCGCATTGAGGAGATGCTAGGTTTCTCCGCTCTCCTGTTTCTCCAAGTGGACATGCCGGTAAGACCTGCACAGCACGTCAGATAGAACCCCCTTATAGAATGGACCTGTCGGGGGTCTGTTTATTCAAATGCAGAGCACCTATAGGCTACCTACCTGTCACGACCAAGACAATAGTCTATCTCATTGGTTTTCTGACACGGCGTCTCATACCATTCCTGCGCGACACCCCTGATGAAGCCAGATTCACTGGGAAACATGTTAGGGGCAGTGGTTATAGGTTTTAGTAGGCAAGCAGATGTGTGATAAATAATGCAGTTAGTGGAGTAAACTAACTTAGAATATAGAGTTTACAAGAAGTGGCAATAGGAGGTTGCTAAGGGCACACCCTGCACCCTCAGCATCTAATATTCACACGTCTGTGTTTGCTCATTTTAATCTATGGAACAAACTCATTTTGTTCTGTTGCAGTAATTCAGTTCAGTTAATTCAGTTCAGATTAACTTATTCTTCAGTCATTCTGGGGCAAGTTGGGTATCGTAGCCATATGGCTAATTGTTGAACAAGTTTTGGTTTATCTCAGTAGTGCTGGAAACTGAAATCTATGCCAGCTAGGAGATTTCTAACTTTCAGCATAGATCTCAGCTGTGATTTACAACAGCTTTTTGGCGTAGCTAATTGTTACATTGGTGTGGCGTGTAGGCCTTGCCCCCTCCTGGCTTTTTTCGAGAAGTGGTGCATGGCCTAAATCAACAAAAAGTCACAAACTTTTGCAACTTTTCCACACTAGCAAAACTGGTATAGAAGCCATGATAAATTTTCCCCTATGACTCCACATAACAGCATTGTGTACTTGAATTATTTATTTCCCAAATCCATGAGGACACTGAACTTGTTACCCAAGCTCATTTATCTGCAATTTTTTATGATTTCATGGTGAAGTAATACTTTATTGTTCCGGATTTTCTAAACGCATTTGGACAGCATCACTAATGAACGTGTCTCTCCCAATACAGACTGATCATTAGAGCATAGCAGTGGTGCATAATTGTCTACGCTTAAACATTAATTGCTAGATTGCCACAATATCTCTCATTCCCAAATGAGCAGCAGTCAGCTTCAGCACATAAAGTGAACAGTTTAGTAAATCACAGTTAATTAAACAGTTTGGTGCAATTATGCGTTACAGCACACTGCAGGATGACACATGGTTTATTTATTGCAGGTCAGAGATGTATCAAATTATACTAAAAATACTATGATATTACCGGCATAATGTCAAATTCTCCACCTTGTGCATGTATTGGTATATACAGTATATGTGGATAGAGGGTGGCTAGGTTTATATCTATTGGGACAGACTTTTTGGGACGGACTTCTCACAAGCGCGTTTTAGGACTTGCTTAGAAAATACAAGTGTTCAAGACATTCATCTATTTGCTAAAGCTGGGGCATTAAAGGGATTGTGTAGGTAGTGAAAATTATATTTATTGTATAGATCATGAAAAATTAACAATATTTGTCATTTACATGCATTACAAAATGATCCCTTAAAGGGGTATTCCAGTTATATAAAGTTATCCCCTATCCAGCTGTAGGATCCCCAATGATCATGAGAGCAGAGGTTGTGTACCCCATGGATCCCCTTGAAATGAACGGAGCAGGCCAGCCAGGCATGTGTGCGGCCGATCCATTAATTTCTCTGAGTTCCAGAGATAGTGGAGCACTGTACTCTGCTTTCTCCAAAACTCCGACAGAAATTGACCATGGCATCTTAGTGGTTTAAAAGGCCATGATATCAAGCTGAAAGCTCAAGGGGAGTGTCTTTTCTGCTGCAGCTAAGGGGCGTGTCTCAGCTCTCCCTATCACAGCTCAGGAGGCAAAGGATGAAACTGAGCATGTGCGACAACCTCAGTAAGCAGGACAAAGAAAAAAAAAACAACAGGTAGCACTATACAGATACATTTTATTGGAAAAAACTCAGTGGCTATGCTAAAATTTAAATACATATAATTACAAAAGTATTCAGATCCGGATGCTGGTTTGAAAACTGTACTTTTTTTTCGTGCAACAACCCCTTTAAAGGGAGTCTGTCGCCTCATTTTCACCTATATAACTAACAGCACTACCCCACAGAAGATTGCATACATATCCCAGACATACCTGTGTGCACTGTGTGTCTGTATTACATGTCACATCCCAGACATACCTGTGTGCACTGTGTGTCTGTATTACATGTCCAGGAAAAGCACTTTTATTCTGCAGGAAAACAGCTCTCAAGTGCCCAGCTCTGCTGCTGCTGCAAACCAGACTGAAGAGGGGAGGGCTGCTTTAGCTGCTCATATCTTGGGATTGGTAGCAGATAGAAAAATGGTTCTGACCTTCTTTGAAAGCTGATATTCCAAGCTTTAAAATGATACCAGCACTATATCCAGTATATCAGAAGATATAGCTGTTAGAAATCGAGTCCAGAGAGAAAGCTGTTTTTAGTTTCACTTTCAGCTGGGCACTTGGGAGCCGTTTTCCTGCAGAATAAAAGTGCCTTTCCTGGACATGTAATACAGACACAGAGTGCACACAGGGATGTCTGGGATGTGTCTGCAATCTTCTGTGGGGCACTGTTGTTAGTTATATAGGTGAAAATGAGGTGACAGACTCCCTTTAAGACATTTAAGGGTACGACAGAATACTAAAGAACAATCTTGGTTAAGAAATGCAACCTAAAAGCTTGATTATACATGTGGTAAACACATGAGGTCATGACCAAAACACAACCATGTCATGTGGTCATACCCCAAATGTTTCCCCATAACGAATCCATAGTTACTTTAGTAGTAGGTATAGACTACATTCACACGACACTGTAACACGGCTGTGTGATGGGCATTTTGGTAACGGCTGTTTTTAGAGACAATTGAAGTCAACAGGGCCATTCACATGCCAATTTGTTTTAATGGCCAGTTAATAGCAGCCATAAAAAAACAGCAATCGTCCTACTTGTGGCCGTTTGAAATGTATCTTTCTAATAGCTGATAAAACCGGATACACCAAAAGTCATTCAGGGGTTAAAATTAAAAATCAAACCCCCAGCCTCAGATCACACCCCCATCAGACCTCCCAACCTCAGATCAAACCCCCAGCCTAAGATTAGACCCCCATCAGATACCCCAGCCTCAGATCAGACCCCCAATAGGCCCCCCAGCCTCAGATCCTCCCCACCGCAGATGAGCCCTAATCAAGCCACAGATCAGACTTTTAGAATAAATTAAAAAAAATAAACTTACCTCTCCAGCTTTGGATGGCGCTGCCACTTGGCAGGTTCACTTACCCTCCCTGGTCTTCTCCCCACCACGCTGTACTGTGACCTTACAGCGCACAGCATCAGGTCATAGTGCGCATCTATGTGCACTACGTCCTGACACTGTACGTGTCAAGACACAGAGCGGGGCTGGAAGAAGACCAGGGAAGGTGAGTACAGCCAGTGCAGCGCTGTTCTCACCTTCCCGTGCCTACCGCATGTTAATGACCGCTTTCATAATGGGAGCGTTCATTAGCATTTTCTGGCAGGGAACCGGAGGTTCTCCACCCCTGTTCTAAAGGAACAACTTTTAGCAAATGAGGCAGTGGGTTGAGCAGAAACCCTTATGTCCTGTGTGGGGGGTCTGGTTTGATCCTTGCTATGGGGCCCTTACTTCTCTATGTACACCACTGACTGGATGGTACAGTATATCTATAATCTGGAATCCTTGCATATTCTGTAGCTGAAAGACAGACAGATTTCGATATGCTCATGTGAAAGTGGCCAAAACATGTAGAACCCTATTTTACAATTGCCAAGCCAGCAGCCTGGAATTCAGATGTTTTATCATTCTGGCCCCATATCTGGCAAATAATTTGGATCACATTAATTTCTATTAAACAGTCATCTTTTCCTGTGCACTGCTTTATATACAAGGCTACAAATAACATAAATAGTTTTCTCCTTATTGTAATGGAGAAAATTTCAATGTTAATCTGCACTTCCGATTCATTTCATAACACATTATATGTGTCTGCTGAGTATTGTCAGCAGACTTAATACTGTATTTGTCAGCATTATGTCTAGTCTACGGGAGTAGATGATCTCTAGTCCTACACTACGTAGTCTATATACTTCTTCTGTTGCTTCAAGTGAATGTTCTCCTTCTGTAAATGATATTTTTATTAAAAATAATGACCATGTAAACGCACAATGCCACATACACAGGTCACAAAAGTAGCTCCTACTACTAGTACGAATGTATAGTAGGTGTAATATTATTGCTTATAATACACAACTCAGCTGCTGCGGCACCTCTTTTTAAACAAATATAGGAAGATTCCTGTCCACTATTTATTAATTGATTGATATGAAACACATTTATCATAAACTATTTTTGCCGGGGGATTGGCCTAATTTATGATGAGGCACAGGCCTTGTCATAAATTAGACGCATCCTCTGGCAGTTCATATGCCTAAACAGAAATCTTATGGCAAGTCCAAGGTTTCTGGCATAAATGAAGATAAGTGAGCCGGGCAAGGTGGCCCCTCCTACCACACCCCCTTCTTAGAAAAGTGTCGAGGCCAGTGTAGAAATGCATTAAAAAGTCAAAAACACAAGGTTGACTATATGTTGTGCTCCTGAAGAAAGGGGTTTATGATCACCCCGAAATGCGTAGAGATTTTCTTCAAATAAACATCATCTTGTTTCTACCTTGGAAGTCCACTGGGTCATCTATGAGAGGGACTGCAAGGGACACATCAACCTACAGGCGATCTTGGCGAGGTAGGGTTTGGAAGCAAGTGTCTTGAGTTTATCTTGTGCCACCCTCCCTGGTGAAGTGTGGCTTTTGGATTTTGGATATATTGTGGATTTTTACATTCTAGTTGTAATATTATTTAATGATTTTATTGAGTTACCTACCACATTTATTTATCACAAACTGATCCTTTGTGTATTCCGTTATCAAACTACGGCTTACCACCATTCTCTTTGGTTCAGTGCCATACGTCTGCCCCCAATCCTCCTAACATTAATTTCCCCCGCTATCTGGGTTCTTCAGGGTTTTAACCTGACCTCCAATTGGGGTGATTGGGTACTTTATGGCCGTTCATCGGTGTCTCAACATGGTTGCAACTCTTCTCTTTTCATCTTCTGGCGCCCCACTGCACCTCTTTTTTCTTTTCACACATAAACACAAGGTTTGCCAGTTTTTTTAAACCAGAAAACTGGCGTGTGGGGAATGATAAATCCACGCAAAGTACATATTTTTACTTTCTGCAGTAACTGGGACATAGAACCGGACAATACATACTGCAACTGCTGAAAACCCCAAAAGGACCTTTAAGGGTTATGCCATGATTGAAGAAAATCATCTAGTGCATGACAAACTCTTTCTAACAAAGCTGAACCAGCCCTGTACCTCATATGGAATAAGTGATCTTCCCATTAATTTTTCCAATTGCTCTGCTAGGCCGGCTCAGGGTATGTGTCCTTTCTGAAGGGGTAAGTCCTTTCCACTGCAGCTCTGTACCTTTAACTGTCACAGCTTCTAACAATAGATATCGCTTTTGGCAGTTGAAGATGGAACTAAGCATGTGCAACCACCTCAGTAGGTGGACATGCATATGACTACACAGATTATACACCAGGGGGTGCCATTATAATGAGGAGAATATCGTTTTTGTAACAGAAATTACATTTAAAAAGTAAATAGTTTTTCATGCTCAATGAAAATAACATTTAATGGCACAACCCCTTTAAATGGGTTACCTGGGACTTTAGAACTGTTAGCCTATTAGGATAGGAATGTCCAAAACTAAGTGAAGCCAAAAAATACAACTTAAATGGCCAATATACCTGTATCAGGCATGTACAGAAGGAAGACCCCTGGGGGAGGATCTAATAATCCCAAACTGCATCATTCCTGTTTTATTGAAACTTTACCGTATTCAACAATACTGGACTGTGAAGTAGAAATACATTATAATTAATAGATACTTATGATGTTAGAGTAGAGGACTATCAGGAGAGATACAAAGAACATATCTTATAAGTTCCATCAGTCATCAAAATGTAGGTCACAGAGTTGAAGTCTTCAATTTTAATCTTCCTGCCTTTAGTATTTTACAGATTAGTAGTGATTATACATTAGATTTACATGAGACCGCTTCATATAATCTTTTTATCTTGCCAAAGACTATTGCATAAAAGAAAATATTAACTGTATATCACAACCTTGAGTTTTTTACTGAAAATTAAAATTTCTGTAAGGCGGCACAATATTAATATTGTTTGTCCTGTGTTAATGTAATTTAGGATAAGTCCCAAATTAGACTTAATACTCAGTTGTCTGTGGTGTTCAAATTATGTTAAATTTCCCCCTTCATGGTAAGAGGGTGCGGCCGCAGCACAAGAAATGCACGTCCAGTCTCATTGCTGATCATGCAGATCTCTCCTGGTTACACCCAGGGAGCTAATTTTTTTAGAAATACATGATGGTGTAATCACACCCCCCTTTGTCATCAATTTTAATATGTCCAATCACAATCATACAAGTATACATTGAACAACAAATCAAAAAAAGTGATAATGGCAGCCAATTGGGATACACATTACTTCATCTATCTGGGAAATTCCATATGCGTATATTAACTTCTGCTAAGTTCCTGTTTTCCTACAGACATATCAAGTGATTATGAGTCATTTTTATTTTTAAGCATATGTGACATCTAATGGAGCTTAGAGATTATAAGATATAAGAGATATGTCTATAAGGAGATGGAGACCACCTAATAATGAAATATACAACCCTAGCACAATTGTGTTCACCAACTAACTAAATTTCTTTAACAGTTTTCCTCCTCTTGAACATAATTTGCTAATAGTCTAAAGAGAGTTTCCCAATTGACTATATTCAGTTCAAACCAGGGCCTATGGGCCATCCATTAATCTGAGGTGTATCGATCAGGACAGACCCTATATCATCAATGCAGATCTTATATCTGTTCATTCTTGTTCATGGGATGGAGAAGGAGACACAAGTAAATAAGTGTTCTCCTCCTCTTGTACACAGCCTGCTTAGGTATCCAGAGGACTCCCCCAATGACTACATTCTGACTGGATTCCCCAGATCAGGGCTGATAAGCCATTCATCATCTATGGTAGACTCCACTGGACACTCAGCATTTCTCCCTGCACTTTCCTTTAAGTTATTCCAAGTTATTCCCTGCACAGCACAGGGGCACAATCAGAAGCGAGGCAAAATGTCCAATAATCATCAGAGTTCAAAGTTGTCACGTCTAGGATGTCTTAGTTCTCATCTGAATCGTAAGGTTTAGCATTCGCAGGCTGGATTGATGTATATATGTATATTCCTCTCTTGTAGATTCTCCATGATTCACATTCAGTATACAGGTTATTATTAAAGTCAGGTGATGATGATAATATCTTCTTTCTGACCTTACTGCCAATTTAATCAGAAACAACAAATTTAGTATCCTTTTACAAAGAGAGCATCAAGCATCAACCTGTCATTTTACTTAACTAAATCAGTTAATTGGGTTCAGTCAACACAGCAAATCAGTGTAATCAATGGATAATTCTTTCTTAGAATTAGTGGCTCTATAAATCTCCCTTAACCTCTTAGTATACTCCACTTCAGCAGCCACCCAAACCATACCATCCTTATCATGGCATGTGCATAGTATGATCTTTTTCTCTTTCTCAATAAAATCTGCTCCGGTACACGTTGTAATGGAACCTATAAAGGACCTCTTTTCTTTCTTCAAACTTAGGGATGATTAGCTAAGGCACAGACCACTGAGAGGTGAGGTGGCAGCCATCTATATGCATCCGTTTCACATACCACATACCATCATCACTTTTCGATTGCTCGATACTTGCCAAGTGGGTTGCTATTCTTTCAGTATGTTATAGACCAGCCAGTTTTTTTTGTTTTTTTTAAATCTGCTTAAACCTTTGTTAGTGAAGTTAGGACACAAATTAGAACATAATGAACATAATGGGGCAAAGATGTAATACTCAGACTTTACTCAATAATCCAATCCTGATTAAACCATATCCAAGTGAGTCCACACCACTTTTCCTCTCACTGTGTGGATTATTTGCTAATTCTATAATCTCTCATCATTTTGTAAACTTCATAAGCATTACGTATATTGTCAATGTAAATATGTTTGGCTTCACCAATGTTGGAATGGTGAACACAGTAGTCAGTAGGGACCATCAAATCTGGGATCCAAACCTTTCCTTTATATGAACTAGGTACTAGTCTTTGAGTCCAGATCTGAAAAGGAATTACACACATGTTTATGTTCAACAGTCAGAGCTGACCTGTAAGTGCTCCTACCACTTTAGGAAAGACAAAAAGTGTTTTTTTTTAGGAAAGTCAAAAGGCTTGTTCTACATCCAGTATTTCTCTACTTACTACCTCAGCTAGTATCTTCTTTTACTCTTGCTTTTACTACAGACCAGGTGTTTCCTGAAAAATAGATCAACAAGGACATATTCATGCTGCCCCACCTTTGGAAACTTAATGCAGTCCATCTGTAATCTCTGAAATAGGCAAGATGGCCTAGGTATATGCCTTTCTGGAACTCTCAAAGTTCTTCCAACATTATTACAGGCCCACATGTAACCTTGGACAAACCTGGTGGCAGCGCTGCTGGACCCCTGGAATTCCCACCATCTCTCCTCCTGACACATACATCAACCCATGTGCTGAATTCATCATCAACGGGCAGAGTGCACTTGAGAAGGCACCATTTTACCTACCCTCCAAAGCTTGTTATCACTAGAGATGAGCGAGTAGTGAAATATTCGAAAGTTCGAAATTCGATTCGAATAGACCGCGAAATTCGACTATTCGACCGGATATCGAATCCCATTAAAGTCTATGGGAAAAAAATGCTCGCCACTTGGAAATCTCAATTCGACCACTTGGAGGTCACCAAGTCCACCCTGGAACCTCAGAAAAGGATGCCAACACTGCTGGAATGCAACTGGGACAGCAGGGGAAGCATGTCTGGGTGCATATAACGCGCCCAAGTCGCACTATTACGCCACTATCACAGCCTCTCAACAATACACTCCAAACACAATCTAACCTCTCTGTAAAGTGAGACCATACAAGGAAACCTTCTTTCCTCTACATTGCCATGGACCCCAAGCCAAACTAGACAAAAAAGAAGATAAAATTCTGCACCCCTTAAAATCACGTTGCCTATGACAACCACAGATGGCATAGGCAAGGGGGAAAGCAAATAGACCCCACCCCTAATTGTCATTGTGTGTGTGTGTGAGATGTGGTCAGACATGTCTTCTTTAAAATGTAAAAACAACTCAAACACATGCAGAAGCCTTAAAATGCCCAAATTGTTGGCGCTTGAGATGTCAGTGACCCGACCTGGCCCAGTGTCATGTCTAGCAGGTAAAGCAGTGGGGATGTTGAGAGATGCGTAGGACCGCAAAAGGCAGGAAGAGGCCGTGGGCTGGCCAGAGGCTCATGGAGAAGGCAGGCTAGAGCCCGCAGGGCCACATCTCTTCCCTATAACAGGCCCCCACACAAAGCTCTCCCATCGAGGGCTCTTAGGTCCTTGTTGTGAAAATATTTTAATGAGTGCGCAAAGTTAGCTTGAGGTGAGCCCTCGAAAAAATTATATGGAGGCCCAAGAGGTGAGCCCTCGAAAAAATTATATGGAGGCCCAAGAGGTGAGCCCTCGAAAAAATTAAGTGGAGGCCAAAGAGGTGAGACCTCTTAAAAATTGTATTAAGGCCCAAGAGGTGAGCCATAATAAAAATTGTTTGTAGGCCCAAGAGGTGAGACCTCTTAAAAATTGTTTGTAGGCCCAAGAGGTGAGCCATAATAAAAATTGTTTGTAGGTCCAAGAGGTGAGACCTCTTAAAAATTATGTGGAGGCCCAAGAGGTGAGACCTCTTAAAAATTATGTGGAGGCCCAAGAGGTGAGACCTCGATAAAATTATGTGGAGGCCCAAGAGGTGAGACCTCTTAAAAATTATGTGGCGGCCCAAGAGGTGAGACCTCTTAAAAATTTTGTGGAGGCCCAAGAGGTGAGACGTCTTAAAAATTGTGTGGAGGCTAAAGAGGTGAGACCTCTTAAACATTTTGTAGAGCCCCAAGAGGTGAGACCTCTTAAAAATTATGTGGAGGCCCAAGAGGTGAGACCTCTTAAAAATTATGTGGAGGCCCAAGAGGTGAGACCTCTTAAACATTTTGTGCAGGCCCAAGAGGTGAGACCTCTTAAAAATTATGTGGAGGCCCAAGAGGTGAGACCTCTTAAAAATTATGTGGAGGCCCAAGAGGTGAGACCTCTTAAAAATTATGTGGAGGCCCAAGAGGTGAGACCTCTTAAAAATTATGTGGAGGCCCAAGAGGTGAGACCTCTTAAAAATTATGTGGAGGCCCAAGAGGTGAGACCTCTTAAAAATTATGTGGAGGCCCAAGAGGTGAGACCTCTTAAAAATCATGTGGAGGCCCAAGAGGAGAGCCATAAATATATATATATATTTTTTTTACGGAGCAATTCTAAGGCGGTAAAGGAGGAGGAGGAGGAGGTGGAGGAGGAAATGGCACTTCATACAGATGGCACTTCACTTTTGGCTGCTTTCCACGGTTGCAGAAGCAAAGTCCGGGTCAATCCACTTGCTGTTCATTTTGATTAGCGTCAGCCTGTCGGCACTGTCGGTTGACAGGCGGCTGCGCTTATCGGTTATAATGCCCCCGGCTGCGCTGAACACCCTTTCTGATAGCACGCTGGCGGCAGGGCAGGCAAGCACCTCCAAGGCGTACAGGGACAGTTCCAGCCACGTGTCCAACTTGGAGACCCAGTAAGTGTAGGACGCCGAGGGATCGGGGAGGACAGGGTTACGGTCTGCCAGGTACTCCCGCAACATCCGCCGATACTTGTCCCTCCTGCTGA